>JALDNG010000361.1:0-187293 GCA_024349245.1 Neodontobutis hainanensis | reverse complement strand
AACTGAGTCACCTCTGGCTCCCATCCATCTACATCAAGTCCCACTAAAACCTGCTCAAGTCCCACTAAAACCTGCTCAAGTCCCACTAAAACCTGCTCAAGTCCCACTAAAACCTGCTCAAATCCAACTAAAACCTGCTCAAATCCCACTAAAACCTGCTCAAATCCAACTAAAACCTGCTCAAATCCAACTAAAACCTGCTCAAGTCCCACTAAAACCTGCTCAAATCCAACTAAAACCTGCTCAAATCCCACTATAACCTGCTCAAGTCCCACTAAAACCTGCTCAAGTCCAACTAAAACCTGCTCAAATCCCACTAAAACCTGCTCAAATCCCACTAAAACCTGCTCAAATCCAACTAAAACCTGCTCAAGTCCAACTAAAACCTGCTCAAATCCCACTAAAACCTGCTCAAATCCCACTAAAACCTGCTCAAGTCCCACTAAAACCTGCTCAAGTCCAACTAAAACCTGCTCAAGTCCAACTAAAACCTGCTCAAATCCCACTAAAACCTGCTCAAATCCCACTAAAACCTGCTCAAATCCCACTAAAACCTGCTCAAATCCCACTAAAACCTGCTCAAGTCCAACAAAAACCAGTTCAAATCCCACTAAAACCTGCTCAAGTCCCACTAAAACCTGCTCAAATCCCACTAAAACCTGCTCAAATCCCACTAAAACCTGCTCAAATCCCACTAAAACCTGCTCAAATCCCACTAAAACCTGCTCAAGTCCCACTAAAACCTGCTCAAATCCAACTAAAACCTGCTCAAGTCCAACTAAAACCTGCTCAAGTCCCACTAAAACCTGCTCAAATCCCACTAAAACCTGCTCAAATCCCACTAAAACCTGCTCAAATCCAACTAAAACCTGCTCAAATCCCACTAAAACCTGCTCAAGTCCCACTAAAACCTGCTCAAATCCCACTAAAACCTGCTCAAGTCCAACTAAAACCTGCTCAAATCCAACTAAAACCTGCTCAAATCCCACTAAAACCTGCTCAAATCCAACTAAAACCTGCTCAAGTCCAACTAAAACCTGCTCAAATCCCACTAAAACCTACTCAAATCCAACTAAAACCTGCTCAAATCCCACTAAAACCTACTCAAATCCAACTAAAACCTGCTCAAATCCCACTAAAACCTGCTCAAATCCCACTAAAACCTGCTCAAATCCCACTAAAACCTGCTCAAATCCCACTAAAACCTGTTCAAATCCAACTAAAACCTGCTCAAATCCCACTAAAACCTGCTCAAATCCCACTAAAACCTGCTCAAGTCCAACAAAAACCAGTTCAAATCCCACTAAAACCTGCTCAAATCCCACTAAAACCTGCTCAAATCCCACTAAAACCTGCTCAAATCCCACTAAAACCTGCTCAAGTCCCACTAAAACCTGCTCAAATCCCACTAAAACCTGCTCAAATCCCACTAAAACCTGCTCAAATCCAAATAAAACCTGCTCAAGTCCCACTAAAACCTGCTCAAGTCCCACTAAAACCTGCTCAAATCCCACTAAAACCTGCTCAAATCCCACTAAAACCTGCTCAAGTCCAACTAAAACCTGCTCAAGTCCCACTAAAACCTGCTCAAGTCCCTCTAAAACCTGCTCAAATCCCACTAAAACCTGCTCAAGTCCAACTAAAACCTGCTTAAATCCAACTAAAACCTGCTCAAGTCCCACTAACCTGCTCAAATCCCACTAAAACCTGCTCAAGTCCAACTAAAACCTGCTCAAGTCCCACTAAAACCTGCTCAAGTCCCACTAAAACCTGCTCAAATCCCACTAAAACCTGCTCAAGTCCAACTAAAACCTGCTCAAATCCAACTAAAACCTGCTCAAGTCCACCTAAAACCTGCTCAAGTCCCACTAAAACCTGCTCAAATCCCACTAAAACCTGCTCAAGTCCAACTAAAACCTGCTCAAGTCCCACTAAAACCTGCTCAAGTCCCACTAAAACCTGCTCAAATCCCACTAAAACCTGCTTAAGTCCAACTAAAACCTGCTCAAGTCCCACTAAAACCTGCTCAAGTCCCACTAAAACCTGCTCAAATCCAACTAAAACCTGCTCAAGTCCAACTAAAACCTGCTCAAATCCAACTAAAACCTGCTCAAGCATTAAGTCACGTGATTCATGGACATTAACAGTAGGCTGTTTTTTTTTCAGTAGGCTGTATTTTTGTGGTTTACCTTGAACGTCCGCTCCGTCCATGATCCCATTGACCCCCGACCCTAAAAACAGAACAAAGACCAAGAATGGGACCCCCCAGTCCATCTCTGCAGAACCGGAGCAGGACTGGCCTTGGACTGGACAAAGGCAGCCTCTCACA
Organism: Neodontobutis hainanensis; assembly: GCA_024349245.1. Classification (NCBI taxonomy): domain Eukaryota; kingdom Metazoa; phylum Chordata; class Actinopteri; order Gobiiformes; family Odontobutidae; genus Neodontobutis; species Neodontobutis hainanensis. The sequence continues at coordinate 184,964 of JALDNG010000361.1, read as the reverse complement.
CGACCCAAGCCGAGAAGGAGCAGCGAAGAGCGGCGTAGAGGCGCAAAGGGGTCGGGATCTGCACCGAGACAAAGTTCAACACCGGGGAAAGATTTAGAACAGAGCCGGGAACAAGAGCTGGAGGAGCGGACACTGTCACCGGGACAATCCGCTGGAGGCAAGCCGAAGAAGAGCACCGAGGACTGGAGACAGGACCAGAGGGAAGACCGGGACCAGCGGAGGAGGCGGTCCGTGCACGCGCCTCAGCTGGTATATCAGAGGCGCGCGCTCTTTCCCTAACCCTGGTTTAATCCTGGTTTAGACCCGGTTTAGCCCTGGTTTAGGTTGCGTTTTTGTAAAAGCCTGTTTTATTAAATACAAGGTTCAGGTGCAGACTTTTCCTGGTCCAGTCTCGCCTGGTCTTGTCCTGGTCTTTACAGGTTTTTCCGCAGAAGACCACAGAGAACATTGATCTGGTTCATGTTTTTTCTCCCAGTCCTGTGATTTATGTTTTTTGTTTTGGACTTTTTGGGTCAAGTTAATCTGACTCAGGGTTAAGCTTTTTCAACTGAACAGATGCATTTTTATTTATAGGTTTTAAGGAATAAGAATAATCGCTTCATGTAAAGTTCTACATTTCAGCATCTTTAAATCGATTATTTTATTTTTATTCTTTTTATTAATGTAGTGTTTTTTTATAAACTATAAAAAAGAACATAAGATTAACGTATTTTGAAGAGGCTAGTAAATATGCATATTTTTAAATGAACTGAATGTGATTACAATGTGTAATGTGATTACTTTGATTACAATCTACAAAAATGCATCTAATTTGAAACCATGGCATTATATATTGGCAGTTATGTTATTTACAGTACATACAGATTAATAAAGATATTATTCAAGTTCTAATACACCACAACTATAGTAACATAGTTAATATAGTATAAAAATATCTGAGAAATATACACATGGACTGTAGGCGTTTGGTCGCAGTAGCTTTATCTGTTTTTATCCAAATGACCAGTTAGTAGTTTTTTACAGTGTGGGACATGACTTTTATTACTATCGCTGCTTTGATTAGCTCGGTTTTCCCCTGCCTCTCCTCGACTGGTAAAGAGTCAGGATGAACACGGATTTGACCCACACGGCAGCATTATTCAAACTCCTGTCACTACCACGAACAGAGCGACTCGTTTCCTCCCGTTTCTTTCACTGATGTTGGTGAAAGTGTGCTTTATGCAGCTACAGACGGAGGCTACAGACAGAGGCTACAGACAGAGGCTACAGACAGAGGCTACAGACAGGCTACAGACAGGCTACAGACAGGCTACAGACAGAGGCTACAGACGGAGGCTACAGACAGAGGCTACAGACAGGCTACAGACAGGCTACAGACAGAGGCTACAGACGGAGGCTACAGACAGAGGCTACAGACAGAGGCTACAGACAGAGGCTACAGACGGAGGCTACAGACAGAGGCTACAGACAGGGGCTACAGACAGGGGCTACAGACAGGGGCTACAGACAGAGGCTACAGACAGAGGCTACAGACAGGGGCTACAGACAGGGGCTACAGACAGAGGCTACAGACAGAGGCTACAGACAGAGGCTACAGACTCACAGAGGCTACAGACTCACAGAGGCTACAGACAGAGGCTACAGACAGAGGCTACAGACAGGGGCTACAGACAGAGGCTACAGACAGAGGCTACAGACAGGGGCTACAGACAGGGGCTACAGACAGAGGCTACAGACAGAGGCTACAGACAGAGGCTACAGACAGAGGCTACAGACAGAGGCTACAGAGTCACAGAGGCTACAGACAGAGGCTACAGACAGAGGCTACAGACAGAGGCTACAGACAGGGGCTACAGACAGGGGCTACAGACAGAGGCTACAGAGTCACAGAGGCTACAGACAGATGCTACAGACAGATGCTACAGACAGAGGCTACAGACAGAGGCTACAGACTCACAGAGGCTACAGACAGAGGCTACAGACAGATGCTACAGACAGAGGCTACAGAGTCACAAACACACTCTCACTCGGCTGAAAAGACTCTAAAGGTAGATGTTCTCTTCAGAACCAGAGTCAGCCTTTCCTAAAGCCAAAGCTTCATCACAGGTGTGTTTTTTGTCATTTGTCATTTTCGCGTTTACCAGCTCGAGTGTAGAGAATGAGGATTCTATTAAGCGTTGTCGACATTTTTTTAGTCGACGTCGACGCATCGTGGCAGCACTAGTTTGTCTTTCCCACGTGACCCGGGCAAAAAGTGTCCTGGACCAATGAGCTATGCACAATGTTTTGCCATGCCAACGCTTTAAATTTGTGAAACGTGTAGTTGCTCAGACTGGACACGAGGCCTTAAGGACGACAGCAGGACCAGCGCTGCACCTGAAGGAAAGAACAGCTGCAGTCGTCGTTAAATAAACCTTTATTATCACAGATATAAGTGCGTCTCATTCTTCTTCGTGTGTGTCGTGCTCGTCGTCCGGCGGCTCCTCCAGCGCCCCCTTGTGGTCGAGGCTGAGGGACACGAGGCCCGTGAGCAGAGCGTAACTCAACATGGCTCCGAGTGCCACCAGAGCCGACAGCAGCTGTTTCCTCCGTTTGTGAGGAACGTGCTCCGCGTCGTCGCTTTGGACCGGAGTCTTCTGGGTCCGGGGCTCTGCAAGACCACACAAAACCTGTTCTAATCCAAGTTAAATCTGTTCAGATCCTTCTAAACCTTGCTCTGACCTGAGGTGGTCCGGGGGAAGTACAGGGTCAGGATGTTGGAGCAGAACTGGCTGAGGTTCTCCAGAGACTGAAGGTGCTGCTGCAGTTTGGCGTTGGGCAGTTTCATCTTCAGGACCAGAGCAAGGTGTCCGAACACAAAGGCATCGAGAGACGACGGTCTGCAGACGGAAACACAGACAGTTACAGAGGGACATTAAAACTTCTAAACAGAATACAGTCTGTAAAAGATACTCACGAGTCTCCAAAGAAGAACTTCTGTTTCCCAAGTCTCTGAGACAAAAGGTTCATACAGTCCGCTGCGTCATGGTACAACTGCAAACAGAACACAGGAAACCCAGAAGAGCCAATCAGACCACATCAAAACCTGCTCTTACCCTTCTTAAAAGTGCTTGTGAGCGAGTCATCATTGAACAGAACTCACTAAGAGAGCCGCTTTAGTCGTGTTTTTCCAGCGAGTCTGAGGTTGTTGGTGGAAAGCCCTGAGTCAGTGGAACAGATCTGTGTTTTTTCCCAAATTATTCACTGAATCAGATCTATAAACTCAGTGCATTTGTATTTGCAGTAAATGGAACGGGCCTTGGAAAACATTTCCCCAGTAAAAAAATAAATATACACGAGGCCTGCTGACGTCAGGAAAATAATTTACACATTCATTTTTCCCATCTTTTTGACTGTGTGTCCTGTAGGGGGCAGTCCTGTGTGTGTGTCCTGTAGGGGGCAGTCCTGTGTGTGTGTCCTGTAGGGGGCAGTCCTGTGTGTGTGTCCTGTAGGGGGCAGTCCTGTGTGTGTGTCCTGTAGGGGGCAGTCCTGTGTGTGTGTCCTGTAGGGGGCAGTCCTGTGTGTGTGTCCTGTAGGGGGCAGTCCTGTGTGTGTGTCCTGTAGGGGGCAGTCCTGTGTGTGTGTGTCCTGTAGGGGGCAGTCCTGTGTGTGTGTCCTGTAGGGGGCAGTCCCCTGTGTGTGTGTCCTGTAGGGGGCAGTCCTGTGTGTGTGTGTCCTGTAGGGGGCAGTCCTGTGTGTGTGTCCTGTAGGGGGCAGTCCTGTGTGTGTGTGTCCTGTAGGGGGCAGTCCTGTGTGTGTGTCCTGTAGGGGGCAGTCCTGTGTGTGTGTCCTGTAGGGGCAGTCCTGTGTGTGTGTGTCCTGTAGGGGCAGTCCTGTGTGTGTGTCCTGTAGGGGGCAGTCCCCTGTGTGTGTGTCCTGTAGGGGGCAGTCCTGTGTGTGTGTCCTGTAGGGGGCAGTCCTGTGTGTGTGTCCTGTAGGGGGCAGTCACCTGTGTGTGTGTCCTGTAGGGGGCAGTCCTGTGTGCGTGTCCTGTAGGGGGCAGTCCTGTGTGCGTGTCCTGTAGGGGGCAGTCCCCTGTGTGCGTGTCCTGTAGGGGGCAGTCCTGTGTGCGTGTCCTGTAGGGGGCAGTCACCTGTGTGTCCTGCAGGGGGCAGTCCCCTGTGTGCGTGTCCTGTAGGGGGCAGTCCCCTGTGTGCGTGTCCTGTAGGGGGCAGTCCTGTGTGCGTGTCCTGTAGGGGGCAGTCACCTGTGTGTCCTGCAGGGGGCAGTCCCCTGTGTGTGTGTCCTGTAGGGGGCAGTCCCCCGTGTGACCTGTAGGGGGCAGTACCTCCTTCTCCAGCCCGTCGCTCGGCTCCAGTAGCTCGACTCCTCGGAGCAGACGCAGCCTCTCGTTTTGCTGACGCTGCATTCGTCCTGGAAGCACCAGACTCAGAGGAAACGGCAGGTGATCAGCAAACCACCTCCGAGTCACCTCCACGAAGTTCTTACTGTCCACCCACTGCCAGTAGATCTGCAAAGACCAGAGCAAACCAGATAAGACCAGGTCTGAACCAGGGCTGAACCGGGTCTAAACCAGGGCTAAACCTGGACTGTACCAGGACTAAACCGGGTCTACACCAGGACTAAACCAGGACTAAACCGGGTCTAAACCAGGGCTAAACCTGGACTGTACCAGGACTAAACCGGGTCTACACCAGGACTAAACCGGGTCTAAACCAGGGCTAAACCTGGACTGTACCAGGACTAAACCGGGTCTACACCAGGACTAAACCAGGACTGACCAGAGCAGGCACCAGTTTCTCTTCGATTAACGAGATGAAGGCCAGACTGTCGGCTCCTTCTTTGGCCGAGAGGTCGTAGTCTGCGTTATATTTCTGTAAAAACACAGAGTCAGAAAACAGACCGAACAGAGAAAAGGCCGGTTCATAAACCAGGCTGGACTGTAGTTACCTGTTTACGCAGGTGAATGATGATGTCACTGGGTCTGGACAGAGTCTCCTTCTGATTGGTCCTCAAAGCAGGAAGTGAGCCTTTTCAACCAAACACAAACAGAGCCTCTGGAGTTTAGTATCTTTTTCTGTTTAATACAAGCTCTGTGACATTTTTTTAATTTAAACTATTCCCTTCTTGATCACAGAAAACAAATATGACTTTTCTCAAAGTAAAAATTGAAGAAAAACATTGGTTTACGTTGAGCTACTAAGTTGTGACTGTGCCCTAACTTTAGTGAAAGTGTGAGACCCTCAGCGAGGGTTATGACCTGTGACCTCTGACCTGAGGGGCTCCTCCAGGGGTTGCAGATCTTGTGGACCTTCAATGGAGCTCCAGCAAATTGAGCATACGCCTCAGAAACACAAACACAACAGGATTTAGACAGTATGCTTTTCTTTCTGACTGTTGGATCAAAGATGAGACCTGCTCAGAGCCGAGCCCTCACACTGGCCACCTGCTCTAGTGCAAGGAGAACGTTTCTAATTCGCTATTTATTCAATTTCATATCCAGCCCTTGGAAAGACTATAGTCAATTATTTATGCAGCATGTTATGACCGTGTAATAACTGTTAATGCATACTGGCTATAACAATATTTATTTAATGTAGAGCACTTAAGTTTCGTCAAAAACTGGAATTTATAAGTTAATGTAACATAAGGTTTTTGTTTAAATACAGAGTCCTGGTTTAGACCTGGCTGAGTCCTGGTTTAGACCTTCTTAAACACATAAAGATAAATACGCGTGTTTAATGAATGACGCCAGCTTCTAAAGGAGACTCCGGTCTTTTTTTCATCAAACACGGTTAGCCTGATGCTAAGCTAGCATCAGCTTGTGTTCGGTTACGACAGAGACTCACCAGAACCACCAGGCAGTCGGTGCTGACGGACGGCAAACCGAAGTCTCCTTCCCAGCAATACAACTCGTCCGGCGCCGCCATCTTTTAGCGGAAGTGCCTTACCGGAAGTATCTCTTCTTCTTTTGCTTCTTTGCGCAGGTCGATGAGATTGGCGGTCATTTTAGAATTTCTTTACTGCCGCATTCTGCTTCGTAGACAGTTTGTATCTGTTTTATTTATTGAAATATTTATTTATAACAAATCACAAACATTACTATGTCATCTTAAGATAAATAATTTTAGATATTCTTGAAGTAATTAAACCATAGAAGTAAACTTTATTCATGTAGCGTCTTTTACTGACAGTTATCACAAAGTGGTTTCCAAAGTGTAACAGTGATGAAAAATGAAACAGAAAAATCTATAATAGATAAAAAAATACAACATAAAACAAAATAATAAAATCCCAATCAACTAAAAGTTTGTCTATTTAAAAGTGTCTTCAGCTGGTTTTTAAGGGGCAAGGCTCAGATTCTGGGGGCCACTGCTTGTAGGACAGGTCCCTGAGATTAAAAGTGGGTTTGGGGGACCATGCACTCATGGGGCCTGTCCACAAAATCCATTCTAAATTTCACAGGAAGCCACTGAAGTGTGAATGAGAGCTGTTGGCTCCTGTTAAAAGCCTGGCTGCAGCCTTTTGCACCAGTTGAAGATGATTTGTTAAAACAAGTAAAAAAGAGAAATAAAAAAGTCTAAACAAAGAGAAATTAAAGCATGAATTATCAACTCCAAGTCACCTTTACACAACAATGCTGTCAGTTTAGAAATTATTCATTTTTAAATATAACTTAAGAGTTTCAAATACAATTGATAGAATTTAAATGCACATCTCTCAAATAGAACCATGGCTTGTTTAATACAGCATCAGAAACATACACAGTGACACAGAAATATCACATTAATGCTACAGAAAAAGCCCACAGTGGACAACATGACATTAAAAAGATTATTGTGATTAAAATTATTATAGCTCCCGGTTTATTTGGCAAATGTTTAATGTCTTTAGAAGAAATGGACTAAAAAGTAACTCACATAAAACAAAATAACATACATTAAAAAAAAGGATTTGAGTCTAAATAATGTTTAACATAAGAAAGAAGTCCTGGCCTAGTTCTGGTCTAGTCCGACAAGTCTGCAGCTCTCGTTCCACAGTTTCAGGGCTGTAGCGTCGTCATGTGCTTCTGGAGCCGGCTCCTTCTCTTTACAGTCACTGCATTAGAGATAAACACAGTGGTTCTGGTTCTGAACAGGGTTTAGTTGGATTTAAACAGGTACCGGGTAGTTCTGAACAGGGTTTAGTTGGATTTAAACAGGTACTAGCTGGTTCTGAACAGGTTTTAGTTTGATATGAACAGGTACCAGCTGGTTCTGAACAGGTTTTAGTTAGATCTGAACAGGTACCAGCTGGTTCTGAACAGGTTTTAGTTGGATCTGAACAGGTACCAGCTGGTTCTGAACAGGTTTTAGTTATATATGAACAGGTACCAGCTGGTTCTGAACAGGTTTTAGTTATATATGAACAGGTACCGGCTGGTTCTGAACAGGTTTTAGTTGGATTTAAACAGGTACTAGCTGGTTCTGAACAGGTTTTAGTTTGATATGAACAGGTACCAGCTGGTTCTGAACAGGTTTTAGTTAGATCTGAACAGGTACCAGCTGGTTCTGAACAGGTTTTAGTTGGATCTGAACAGGTACCAGCTGGTTCTGAACAGGTTTTAGTTATATATGAACAGGTACCAGCTGGTTCTGAACAGGTTTTAGTTATATATGAACAGGTACCGGCTGGTTCTGAACAGGTTTTAGTTGGATTTGAACAGGTACCAGCTGGTTCTGAACAGGTTTTAGTTAGATCTGAACAGGTACCAGCTGGTTCTGAACAGGTTTTAGTTATATATGAACAGGTACCAGCTGGTTCTGAACAGGTTTTAGTTATATATGAACAGGTACCGGCTGGTTCTGAACAGGTTTTAGTTGGATTTGAACAGGTACCAGCTGGTTCTGAACAGGTTTTAGTTAGATCTGAACAGGTACCAGCTGGTTCTGAACAGGTTTTAGTTATATATGAACAGGTACCGGCTGGTTCTGAACAGGTTTTAGTTGGATTTACCTGAAGTAGCGCCCCGACAGCGGCTCGAGGCCTGGCGTTAGGGCACAGTGGAGTGTGGTCTGACAGCCTTCGTAGGGAGTCTTCATCAGCAGCAGTGAGGGCAGCCTCAGCAGCGCCCCCATCAGGGGGAACCAGCCCTCTACATGTCGACCCAGTTCTGTTCGGATCACACCAGGATGAAGGCAGAAGCACGACACGCCGCTGCCTGAAAGAAGCACACAGCATCTACGTTTTTGTCATTTTATGAGTAAAGAGAAAAGGGGACTCTTTTTGATAGCTCTTTGTGTTTGGTGCTCTGTTTGTCCCTCAGCCCGGGGCCAGCTCTCGTGTTAGGTGCTCTGTTTGTCCCTCAGCTCGGGGCCAGCTCTTGTGTTTGGTGCTCTGTTTGTCCCTCACCTCGGGGCCAGCTCTCGTGTTTGGTGCTCTGTTTGTCCCTCAGCTCGGGGCCAGCTCTTGTGTTTGGTGCTCTGTTTGTCCCTCAGCTCGGGGCCAGCTCTTGTGTTTGGTGCTCTGTTTGTCCCTCAGCTCGGGGCCAGCTCTCGTGTTTGTGCTCTGTTTCTCACTCACCTCTGGGCCAGCTCTCGTGTTTGGTGCTCTGTTTGTCCCTTACCTCGGAGCCTGCGGGCCAGCTCTCGTGTTTGGTGCTCTGTTTGTCCCTCACCTCGGAGCCTGCGGGCCAGCTCTCGTGTTTGGTGCTCTGTTTGTCCCTCACCTCGGAGCCTGCGGGCCAGCTCTCGTGTTTGGTGCTCTGTTTGTCCCTCACCTCGGAGCCTGCGGGCCAGCTCTCGTGTTTGGTGCTCTGTTTGTCCCTCACCTCGGAGCCTGCGGGCCAGCTCTCGTGTTTGGTGCTCTGTTTGTCCCTCACCTCGGAGCCTGTGGGGCAGCTCTCGTGTTTGTGCTCTGTTTGTCCCTCACCTCGGAGCCTGCGGGCCAGCTCTCGTGTTTGGTGCTCTGTTTGTCCCTCACCTCGGAGCTGCGTGCCAGCTCTCGTGTTTGGTGCTCTGTTTGTCCCTCACCTCGGAGCCTGCGGGCCAGCTCTCGTGTTTGGTGCTCTGTTTGTCCCTCACCTCGGAGCCTGCGGGCCAGCTCTCGTGTTTGGTGCTCTGTTTGTCCCTCACCTCGGAGCCTGCGGGCCAGCTCTCGTGTGAACAGGACGTTGGCCAGCTTGCTCTGCCTGTAGCTCTGCAGAGGGCTGTAGGGCCGGCGGCTGAAGAACAGATCATCCACCTCAACACGACCTGGAATACAAACAGAAACTGAAGCACGTTAGAGTCATTTACAACAATTAACAAGAACGTGTTCTACAACCGTCACATTTAAGAGTCTGAAAATCTTTAAAATATCCTCTAAACAAAGGCTGTTCGACAGGTGCACCTCTGTAACTCTCAGAGTAACACCAGGAAAAATAATACACATAAAGCTGGAAAAGAACTCAGAAAAGATTTTGCCCAGTTTCAGACTCAAGCACGGCTTATGAGCGATCAAGGTGAGCAAACTCCATTCTGTGTGTTGAAGCAGGGTTTGTGTCTTAATATTTAAGATTTCACAAAAGAAAAGGTTATCAACAGCATCTGAAACAGGTGTTTAAGGTGAAGACGTTTCATGTCTTACTTTTTCAATTCTGAGATCATGTAAAGAGCTGAGTTCTTATAAAAAGAAGAAGGGCCACACAGAGGTAAACATGGACTTGTCCCAACTTTTTAGAGATGTGTTGATGCCCTTGAAATTTAAAATGATACACATGTCATTTGTGTTGTGTTCTGAAGAAAATATTGAAATTTGAAACTTCCACATCATTGCATTCTGTTTTTAGTTTAATTTTGTACAATGTCCCAACTTTTTGGGATCGGGTTTGTAAGTCCTGATGCTTCTGAACTGTGAAATTTGTTTAAATAAAGAGAAATAACGTCATATGAATGTTTATTAAAGGTTAAAGTAAAATAACTGGACTCAGTTTTCAAGGTGAAGACGTTTTGTCTCTAATTACAAGTGCCATCAGGGAATTGAACAAATGCTAGTTCTGTGCAGCCTCGTGGCTTTATCTATGAAAATTATTTGCAATGGCAAAAAACTACAATTAAACATGTTCAGTCAATGAGGTCTTATCTCGAGCTCTCGCAGAGTTAATTCAGCCGGTTAACACTATCTGTGGCCTGTGCTCTGTAAACATACAACGTCCCATTATCTCCACGCCACAATGTCCTACAACAATAACATGATCAGAGGAGGACCCCCAGACCCCCACCCCCACTGTTAACATCCTTGGCTCATGAGCTGCTCTACATCTCTGACATAAATATATCTAGTGACCTATTGTTTTTTATTGTATTTGTACAATTATTTGACTTTAATAAATGATATATAGTGCTTTATTACGATCTATAGATTTTCAGTAAAAGATTCAATGAGGGCTGGTCTAAGACATTAAATCTCAGCTCATTACTTTTAAAACTAAAGTTTTGGACTCATAGCCGGATGAGTTCAATGACATTAAGGTAAAAGCCTCTTGACACTGAGGGTACACTGGACACTGTTCAAGATTCAAGAGTTTTACTTGTCACATACACAGTTACATACAGAATCTATAAAACCGGCAGTGAAATGTGAACAGGTCCGCTCCATGGACAGTACAAAACAATTACAAAACAAATTCAAATTTATAAACTTTAAAAACTTTACAAAAAAACACAAGGAGGAGGCAAACTGTGGACTTATAAATAAGTGGTTAGCAGAAATGTACAAAGAAGAATAATGTGCAGACAAGCTAATAACAGGCCTATAACCAGTTTATAACAGGTTTATAACCAGGTTTATAACAAGTTTATAACAGGTTAATAACAGGTTTATAACCAGGTTTATAACAAGTTTATAACAGGTTTATAACAAGTTTATAACAGGTTTATAACAAGTTTATAACAGGTTGTTTTCACAGTAACAACGCTCTCGTCAGAAAGTGCAGTGTCAGTATAGTGTCAGTGTGGGGTGTTTATCCTGGAGGGAAGTTACGTGAGGTTGTTAGAGACTGAGTTCAGGAGTCTGATGGCCTGGGGAAGAAGCTCCTCCTGAGTCTTTCAGGTTTGGCCATGGTCTGCAGCGTTTGGAGTAGACGTCCTGCAGAGACGGGAGAGCTAACCCTGAGATACGCTCGGATAAGCGCACCACTTGTTGCAGGGCTTTGCAGTCATGTCTGGGGCTGTTCCCGTCCTACGTGATGCACTGGGACAGCACACTTTCTATCGCCTCTAAATAGAAAGTCCTCAGGATAGCTGGTGAAACTCTTCCTCAGCTGGCACAGGTGGTACAGTCTTTACCTGGCTTTTTTCACCTGTGTCTGAATGTGTGCAGTCCAGGTTAGCTCCTCGGAGATGTTCACACCCAGGTACTTGAAGCGGCTCACTCTCTCTCCAGGTGTTCCACTGATCATGAGAGGGGAGTATGACTGTTGCTGTCTCTTCCTGAAGTCCACAATCAGTTCTTTGGTCTTGCTAACATTCAGAGAGAGACAGTCGTCCTGGCACCATGAGGTCAGTTGCTCCACCTCGTCCAGGTATGCCGTCTCATTGTTGTTGGAAAGGAGGCCCAGTATCATCAGCAAATAAATTACGATGGAGGTGGAGCTGTGTGTGGACAGACAGTCATGGGTGTAGAGAGAGTAGAGCAGGGGACTAATTTAGGCAAGAGGATTTACTGTTCTTAGGGACAGGGATGGTGGTGGATTTTTGTTGACTGAAGCTGTTTACCCCTAATACACACCAAAAGTGTTACGTTGCATTGCTGCCGCGCCGCATTGCTGCTGCGCCGCATTGCTAGCATTGCTGCCGCGTCGCATTGCTGCCGCGTCACATTACATTACTGTCGCGTCGCATTGCATTACTGTTGCGTCGCATTGCATTACTGTCGCATCACATTACATTACTATCGCATTGCATTACTGTCGCATCGCATTGCATTACTGTCGCGTCACATTGCATTACTGTCGCGTCACATTGCATTACTGTTGCGTCACATTACATTACTGTCGCGTCACGTTGCATTACTGTCGCGTCACATTGCATTACTGTTGCGTCACATTGCATTACTGTCGTGTAGCATTACATTACTGTCGCGTCACATTGCATTACTGTTGCGTCGCATTGCATTACTTTCGCATTGCATTACTGTCGCATTGCATTACTGTTGCGTCGCATTGCATTACTGTCGCGTCGCATTGCATTACTGTCGCATTGCATTACTGTCGCATTGCATTACTGTCGCATTGCATTACTGTTGCGTCACAGTGCATTACTGTCGCGTTGCATTACTGTCACATTACATTACTGTCGCATTGCATTACTGTCGCGTCGCATTGCATTACTGTTGCGTCACATTACATTACTGTCGCGTCACATTGCATTACTGCGGCGTCACATTGCATTACTGCCGCGTCACATTGCATTACTTTCGCGTCACATTACATTACTGTCGCGTCACATTCTATTACTGCGGCGTCACATTGCATTACTGTCGCGTCACATTGCATTACTGTCGAGTCGCATTACATTACTGCAGCGTCACATTACATTACTGCCACATTACATTACTGTCGCGTCACATTACATTACTGTCGCGTCACATTGCATTACTGTCGCGTCACATTGCATTACTGTCGCGTCACATTACATTACTGTCGCGTCACATTGCATTACTGTCGCATTGCATTACTGTCGTGTCACATTACATTACTGCGGCGTTGCATTACATTACTGTCGCATTGCATTACTGTCGCGTCACATTACATTACTGTCACATTGCATTACTGTCGCGTCACATTACATTACTGTCGCGTCACATTACATTACTGTCGCGTCACATTACATTACTGCGGCGTCACATTACATTACTGTCGCGTCACATTACATTACTGTTGCGTCACATTACATTACTGTTGCGTCACATTACATTACTGCGGCGTCACATTACATTACTGTCACATTGCATTACTGTCGCGTCACATTGCATTACTGCGGCGTCACATTGCATTACTGTCACATTACATTACTGTCACATTGCATTACTGTCGCGTCACATTGCATTACTGCGGCGTCACATTGCATTACTGTCACATTACATTACTGTCACATTGCATTACTGTCGCGTCACATTACATTACTGCGGCATTACATTACTGTCGCGTCACATTACATTACTGTTGCGTCACATTACATTACTGCGGCGTCACATTACATTACTGTAGCGTCACATTGCATTACTGCGGCGTCACATTACATTACTGTTGCGTCACATTACATTACTGCGGCGTCACATTACATTACTGTTGCGTCACATTACATTACTGCGGCGTCACATTACATTACTGTCGCGTCACATTACATTACTGCGGCGTCACATTACATTACTGTTGCGTCACATTGCATTACTGTCGCGTCACATTGCATTACTGCGGCGTCACATTACATTACTGTCGCGTCACATTGCATTACTGCGGCGTCACATTACATTACTGTTGCGTCACATTGCATTACTGTCGCGTCACATTACATTACTGTCGCGTCACATTGCATTACTGCGGCGTCACATTGCATTACTGTCACATTACATTACTGTTGCGTCACATTGCATTACTGTCGCGTCACATTACATTACTGTCGCGTCACATTGCATTACTGCGGCGTCACATTGCATTACTGTCACATTGCATTACTGCGGCGTCACATTACATTACTGTCACATTACATTACTGTCACATTACATTACTGTCGCGTCACATTGCATTACTGCGGCGTCACATTGCATTACTGTCGCATTGCATTACTGTCGCATTGCATTACTGTCGCGTCACATTACATTACTGCGGCGTCACATTGCATTAGTGTCGTGTCGCATTACATTACTGTCGCGTCACATTACATTACTGTCACATTGCATTACTGTCGCGTCACATTACATTACTGTCACATTGCATTACTGTCGCGTCACATTACATTACTGCCACATTGCATTACTGTCGCGTCACATTACATTACTGTCACATTGCATTACTGTCGCGTCACATTACATTACTGCCACATTACATTACTGCGGCGTCACATTACATTACTGTTGCGTCGCATTGCGTTACTGTCGCATCGCATTACATTATTGCGGTGTCGCATTGCTGCAGCTTTGGGAAAACAAAGAAAGTAATAATAATAATAATAATAATGGATTGGATTTATATTTCGCTTTTCTCCCGAGGTACCAAGGGACTCAAAGCGCTTACAGGCCGTCCACTATTCATTCATACACAGTCACACACTGGTGATGATAAGCTACAACTGTAGCCACAGATGCCCCGGGGCAGACTGACAGAGACGTGGCAGCCATTTTGCGCCTACGGCCTCTCCGACCATCACCACATACATTCACTGAACAGTCTTACACATTCATACGAGGCAATGTGGGTTAAGTGTCTTGCCCAAGGACACAACAACAGTATGAACTGTGGGGAGAGCGGGAATCGAACCCACTACCTTCCCGTTGAAAGACGACCGCTCTACCACTGCGGCAGTGGCTCAGTGCCGCCCCGGCAAAGTAGTACAAAGTACAAAACACATTGCCGTGTTAAACATTTTTGTATTTTGTGCTAATCTCAATTATAGAAAAAACAATTATAAATATGCCACAACTTTTCATTTGAACTAAAGGATAACAAACACAATATAGTGCAACAAACATAATTTGGGAGTAGATAATGTAGCTTAGCCATTTGCAGGAGCAAGAATATCTGTAAATTTGGATGAACACCTCCTCTGTGAGCCATCGATGACACGTTGATGATGCGGCTGGGGGCGGAGCTTCTCAGTTTTGGCAGCAGCTGATTGGTCAAAAGGAAGTGTCCCAGATGATTGACAGCAATCTGCATCTCAAACCCGTCCTCAGTCAGCCACTTAGGACACATCATGACTCCTACATGAAGGACACAAGGACACATCATGACTCCTACAGGAAGGACACAAGGACACATCATGACTCCTACAGGAAGGACACAAGGACACATCATGACTCCTACAGGAAGGACACAAGGACACATCACGACTCCTACAGGAAGGACCTAAGGACACATCCCGACTCCTACAGGAAGGACACAAGGACACATCACGACTCCTACAGGAAGGACCTAAGGACACATCCCGACTCCTACAGGAAGGACACAAGGACACATCATGACTCCTACAGGAAGGACACAAGGACACATCACGACTCCTACAGGAAGGACCTAAGGACACATCCCGACTCCTACAGGAAGGACACAAGGACACATCATGACTCCTACAGGAAGGACACAAGGACACATCACGACTCCTACAGGAAGGACCTAAGGACACATCCCGACTCCTACAGGAAGGACACAAGGACACATCATGACTCCTACAGGAAGGACACAAGGACACATCACGACTCCTACAGGAAGGACCTAAGGACACATCCCGACTCCTACAGGAAGGACACAAGGACACATCACGACTCCTACAGGATGGACAAATGGACACATCATGACTCCTACAGGAAGGACACAAGGACACATCATGACTCCTACAGGAAGGACAAAAGGACACATCACGACTCCTACAGGAAGGACACAAGGACACATCATGACAAGAGCGTTAGGAGTTAAAGTGTAGGGTATAGGAGGTAGGACAGACCTGCGTTGTTGACCAGCAGGTCCAGGCGCTCCTCCGTCTGTAGGATCTCGAGGCAGAACTGTCGAACGGAGTAAAGTGAGGCCAAGTCCAGGTGACGCACTACGACGTTCCCGTTTCCTGTGGATTTACGGATCTGCTCCGCCGCATCCTCCCCACGAACCAGGTCCCTGCACGCCATGATCACACGGGCACCTGCAGCCAATCAGAGGAGAGGACACATTAGAGCAGAGAGGAGAAATCAGAGGACACATCAGAGGACACATCAGAGGACACATCAGAGGAGAGGACACATCAGAGGACACATCAGAGGAGAGAGGAGACATCAAAGGACACATCAGAGGAGAGGACACATCAGAGGAGACATCAGAGGAGAGGACAATTCAGAGGAGAGAGGACACATCAGAGGACACATCAGAGGAGAGAGGAGACATCAGAGGACACATCAGAGAAGAGGAGACATAAGAGGAGACATCAGAAGAGAACACATTTTAAGAGGAGAGAGGACACATCAAAGGACACATCAGAGGAGAGAGGAGACATCAGAGGACACATCAGAGGAGAGAGGACACATTAGAGGAGAGAGGAGACATCAGAGGACACATCAGAGGAGAGGACAATTCAGAGGAGAGAGGACACATCAGAGGACACATCAGAGGAGAGAGGAGACATCAGAGGACACATCAGAGGACACATCAGAGGAGAGAGGAGACATCAGAGGACACATCAGAGGAGAGAGGAGACATCAGAGGACACATCAGAGGAGAGAGGAGACATCAGGACACATCAAAGGACACATCAGAGGAGAGGACACATCAGAGGAGACATCAGAGGAGAGGACAATTCAGAGGAGAGAGGACACATCAGAGGACACATCAGAGGAGAGAGGAGACATCAGAGGACACATCAGAGAAGAGGAGACATAAGAGGAGACATCAGAAGAGAACACATTTTAAGAGGAGAGAGGACACATCAAAGGACACATCAGAGGAGAGAGGAGACATCAGAGGACACATCAGAGGAGAGAGGACACATTAGAGGAGAGAGGAGACATCAGAGGACACATCAGAGGAGAGGACAATTCAGAGGAGAGAGGACACATCAGAGGACACATCAGAGGAGAGAGGAGACATCAGAGGACACATCAGAGGACACATCAGAGGAGAGAGGAGACATCAGAGGACACATCAGAGGAGAGAGGAGACATCAGGACACATCAAAGGACACATCAGAGGAGAGGACACATCAGAGGAGACATCAGAGGAGAGGACAATTCAGAGGAGAGAGGACACATCAGATGACACATCAGAGGAGAGAGGAGACATCAGAGGACACATCAGAGGAGAGAGGAGACATCAGAGGACACATCAGAGGAGAGGACACATCAGAGGAGACATCAGAGGAGAGGACAATTCAGAGGAGAGAGGACACATCAGAGGACACATCAGAGGAGAGAGGAGACATCAGAGGACACATCAGAGGACACATCAGAGGAGAGAGGAGACATCAGAGGAGACATCAGAAGAGAACACATTTTAAGAGGAGAGAGGACACATCAAAGGACACATAAGAGGAGAGAGGAGACATCAGAGGTCACATCAGAGGACACATTAGAGGAGAGAGGACACATCAGAGGACACATCAGAGGAGAGGACACATCAGAGGAGACATCAGAGGAGAGGACAATTCAGAGGAGAAAGGACACATCAGAGGACACATCAGAGGAGAGAGGAGACATCAGAGGACACATCAGAGGACACATCAGAGGAGAGAGGAGACATCAGAGGAGACATCAGAAGAGAACACATTTTAAGAGGAGAGAGGACACATCAAAGGACACATAAGAGGAGAGAGGAGACATCAGAGGTCACATCAGAGGACACATTAGAGGAGAGAGGACACATCAGAGGACACATCAGAGGAGAGGACACATCAGAGGAGACATCAGAGGAGAGGACAATTCAGAGGAGAAAGGACACATCAGAGGACACATCAAGGGAGAGAGGAGACATCAGAGGACACATCAGAGGACACATCAGAGGAGAGGACACATCAGAAAAGAGAGGAGACATCAGAGGACACATCAGAGGAGAGCGGAGACATCAGAGGACACATCAGAGGACACATCAGAGGAGAGGACACATCAGAGGAGAGAGGAGACATCAGAGGACACATCAGAGGAGAGAGGACACATCAGAGGACACATCAGAGGAGAGGACACATCAGAGGAGAGAGGAGACATCAGAGGACACATCATAGGAGAGAGGAGACATCAGAGGACACTTCAGAGGACACATCAAGAGGACACATTAGAGGAGAGAGGAGACATCAGAGGACACTTCAGAGGACACATCAAGAGGACACATTAGAGGAGAGAGGAGACATCAGAGGAGAGAGGACACATCAGAGGACACATCAGAGGAGAGGACACATCAGAGGAGAGAGGACACATCAGAGGACACATCAGAGGAGAGAGCAGACATCAGAGGACACATCAGAGGAGAGAGGACACATCAGAGGACACATCAGAGTAGAGGACATATCAGAGGACACATCAGAGGAGAGGACACATCAGAGGAGAGAGGACACATCAGAGGACACATCAGAGGAGAGAGCAGACATCAGAGGACACATCAGAGGAGAGAGGACACATCAGAGGACACATCAGAGGAGAGGACACATCAGAGGAGAGAGGAGACATCAGAGGAGAGGACACATCAGAGGAGAGAGGAGACATCAGAGGACACATCAGAGGAGAGAGGAGACATCAGAGCAGGCACGTGCAGACATAGACATCAAAGGGGGCTTGAGCACCTGCCCTTTTTATTCCTGGAGAGAAAGTGCCCTTTTTTCTGGGGTGCTTTTTATTTTATTTTATTTTTTAAAAAATAATAAATATTCCAGTTTGCGCACAGCTTCCCTGTCAGACAAATATATTTATTGAAGAATAGTATATCTAATAATCAGGTCAGGAGTTCTGAAGCGCTCATTGACCATTCCCCCCTTCCCCACTTGCGCGCAGCACATCGGCACACATCAGATACACAGACACACACCTGCAGGCAGCAGCAGCCCCTCCCAGCAGTGTTTTTGTCTTGTGCTGAGGTGAGTGGAGCTGGTGATGAACAAAAGATTAAAATACCAGTACCTCGAATAATGCTCGAATTTACTGCTGATTAGCCAGTAAAAACCTAGCAAAACCTGTGTTTTGCTAGCATGCATGCCTCATGAGCTACTAGACTAGAGCTGTGTAAGGGATAATCGCTATACATTATCCTCCTGCTTATTACATGGCTACCTACCAAATAAATAAATAATTTGACACAAAATATTAAAAGGGAGTTTATTGATTTAAACCCGATTGTATTGCTTCCGCTAAAGAAAATAGTACGCTCCGTCTCTACGGTTAGAATCCTGTAAGTCCATAGCAACGCTCTGTTTTTCATGGCAACGATCTGTTATACTCCGCACATTCTACATTGGAGATCAACCAAGCCATGTAATAAAATAAGTTAATAAAATAAGAACGTCCCCAGTTAGTTAATGACTTACATCAAGAGTCTTTTTTACTGAAATTTAGAAATCTAAATTGATGAATCTAGAAGAAATCTACAGATGCAAACAGATAGAGGATAGGCTACACTCTAAAAAATGTAGTAAAACTGCATCTGTACATTAATAAATAAAACTTTAAAAATAAATAAATAAAGTGCCCTTTATTTCACTTGAGCCCCTGCCCCTCAAAATGTCTGTGCACGTCCCTGCATCAGAGGACACATCAGAGGACACATCAGAGTAGAGGACACATCAGAGGACACATCAGAGTAGAGGACACATCAGAGGACACATCAGAGAAGAGAGGACACATCAGAGGACACATCAGAAGAGAGGACACATCAGAGGAGAGAGGAGACATCAGAGGACACATCAGAAGAGAGGACACATCAGAGGAGAGAGGACACATCAGAGGACACATCAGAGGAGAGAGCAGACATCAGAGGACACATCAGAGGAGAGGACACATCAGAGTAGAGGACACATCAGAGGACACATCAGAGAAGAGAGGACACATCAAAGGAGAGAGGAGACATCAGAGGACACATCAGAGGAGAGGACACATCAGAGGAGAGAGGACACATCAGAGGACACATCAGAGGAGAGAGGACACATCAGAGGACACATCAGAGGAGAGATGATCTTGGTCTTACCTCTCTGGGCCAGACCTCTGCAGGTTTCTTTTCCGATGCCGGTGTTGGCTCCAGTGACCAGTGCTGTTTTTCCCTCGAGTTTCACAGACGATCGACAAACTCCTCCAGAAATCCATCTCCGCAGAACACACACACCTGAAGACCGAGCAAAACCAGGGTTAGACCGGGTTAGACCGGGTTAGACCAGCGAAAAAACAGACTTTGATTGGGTTGGGAGGAGATAGGAGACACCAGAGGAGAGAGGAGACACCCAAGGAGACACCCAAGGAGAGAGGAGACACCAGAGGAGTGAGGAGACACCAGAGGAGACACCCAAGGAGAGAGGAGACACCAGAGGAGTGAGGAGACACCAGAGGAGACACCCAAGGAGAGAGGAGACACCAGAGGAGTGAGGAGACACCAGAGGAGACACCCAAGGAGAGAGGAGACACCCAAGGAGAGAGGAGACACCAGAGGAGAGAGGAGACACCCAAGGAGAGAGGAGACACCAGAGGAGAGAGGAGACACCCGAGGAGAGAAGGGACACCAGAGGAGACACCCAAGGAGAGAGGAGACACCAGAGGAGAGAGGAGATACCAGAGGAGACACCCAAGGAGAGAGGAGACTCCAGAGGAGAGAGGAGACACCTGAGGAGAGAGGAGACACCAGTGGAGAGAGGAGACACCCAAGGAGAGAGGAGACACCAGAGGAGAGAGGAGACACCCGAGGAGAGAAGGGACACCAGAGGAGACACCCAAGGAGAGAGGAGACTCCAGAGGAGAGAGGAGACACCCGAGGAGAGAGGAGACACCAGAGTAAACACTCAAGGAGAGAGGAGACACCAGAGGAGAGAGGAGACACCCAAGGATAGAGGAGACACCAGAGTAGACACCCAAGGAGACAGGAGACACCAGAGGAGAGAGGAGACACACCCGAGGAGAGAGGAGACACGAGAGGAGAGAGGAGACACCCGAGGAGAGAGGAGACACCAGAGGAGACACCCAAGGAGAGAGGAGACACCAGAGGAGGGAGGAGGCACCTGAGGAGACACCCAAGGAGAGAGGAGACACCAGAGGAGAGAGGAGGCACCCGAGGAGAGAGGAGACAGAGGAGACACCCGAGGAGAGAGGAGACACCAGAGGAGACCCCCAAGGAGAGAGGAGACACCAGAGGAGAGAGGAGACACCAGAGGAGAGAGGAGACACCAGAGGAGAGAGGAGACACCAGAGGAGGGGTCTGATATGGTCCTGATCTTGTCTGGTCCTGGTCTGGTTCTGAGCTAGTCCTAATCTAGTCCTGGTCTGATCCTGGCGAAGTCTTGTTCCAGTCCTGGTCCTGTTCCAGTCGTGGTCTGGTCCTAATCGAGTCCTGGTCTGGTTCTGGTGTAGTCCGGTCTCTTACAGATGACGGTGACCCCAAGGGCCGACCCCCATTGCAGCAGTGGCTCTGCCCAGACTGCAGCTCCATTTCTGGGCCAAGGCAGGACCAGTAAGCCGCCCCGGTTCAGGTCCTGGTCCTGGTTCAGGTCCATCCGAGAGTCCGTCAGACCTCAGTGAGAGCCACTCTGAGACGGGACTCACCAAGACCGACTCAAGGCCGGATTAAGGCAGATTAGATCCTGATCCTGCTGATCCCAGATCTGCTCCAGACTTTAGCCCCATACCACGTGTCTCCAGCAACTAAACCTGGTCTGGTTCTGGTTCAAGGTGCCACAAGGAACAAGTCAGTGTAATAAACTGTGTTGACCACTGACGATAGTCACTGCTGTTGACATAACGTAGCTCAAATAAATACTGGCTTGGGACCCGTCAAAAACTCAAACAACAAAAGCAGGGGCGTTTATCGTAGGTTAAACACACAACCAGAAATTAGACCTGTTTAGACCTGGTTTAGCCCTGGTTATACCTGGTTTAGTCCAGGTTTAGTCCTGGTTTAGTCCTGTTTAGACCTGGTTTATTCCAGGTTTAGTCCTGGTTTAGACCTGTTTAGACCTGGTTTAGACCTGTTTAGACCTGGTTTTGTCCAGGTTTAGACCTTTTAGACCTGGTTTTGTCCAGGTTTAGTCCTGGTTTAGACCTTTTAGACCTGGTTAGGGTTCTGCTGGGACAGCGTTAAGACAGCTGCAGAGTGAATTGTTACTGTCTCTCGAAGCTCAGCACAAAAATCTCCAAGGCCAAGTGTCCCCCCGCCCTCTGTAACCCCACAATGCATCTGTTTTATAAAGTCTCTTTCACCTGGACACAGTGATTTTGTGTTTTATCTTATAAACTGGACTCTCATAACGTCTCAAAGGTTGAGACACCAGCAGCGTCAAATAACATCATTAAAGTGTAATAACAGCTGCATCTCCAGCGTAGTTTATTAATTCACTATGATTTCTCAATAACCAAGTGGTTAATTAACCATTCAAGTATGGTGTCAAACTCCAATGTATTTGTTGACAATATTATTATTTTTTTTTTTTTTTGCAAAAACTGAGCTGAAGAAACGACAAAAGCAGGAACAAAGCTCTGGGTTTGACAAATAATTGCATGAAAAATGTAAAACAAAGTTTTTGTTTTAAATATCCAAAAAAGCTTTATTTCAGGCGGATTATGTAAATATTTAGGCGCTGCGTGATTTTTCCTCTCCGGTCTTTCCGCCATGATGCGTGACGTAAGCGCAGAATCCCCGCCCAAAACAGAAACAACAAAAACAAAATGGCGCCGAGTTTTTTCTGTCACAGAACGGAGGCGTCAGCGCTCACAGCTGTTTGGCACCTTCCGCGAGTCACTGTAGGGCTGTAGTCTGGTTGATTTATGAGGTTATTGTTTGCTCGTGTTCGGTGCTGTGTTAAGAAAGCTTCACCGGTGCAACGGAGAGCTTTAGACTAGGCGCAAACTGAAAACCCGCAGCCTTCTCAGACGCTCACGGAGAAAGCGGCAGCAGCCAATCATAAGCCGCGCTGTCTGAGAGGACGTGACGCGCGGGAAGCCACAGCCAATCAGAGCGAATCAAGCACCGCCTACTGTTAAACCGAGCGCGCCTGAAGCAGCACCACAAAACGCGCTAGAAACGGGTAAGATTATACATTTTTTGGCTGGGTTTGGCTCCCCGGTACAGACTACAGGGTTTGGGCTCACCGTGGGGTCTAACTACGGGGAGTGTGTCGCGGGTTAAACTGGTAAACTAGACCCGCTGATCCTCCATCACCAGCGGACCATTTACCGGCTGTTCACCGGCTAGACACACGCTTCTTCGGGTAGACACAGGCATGAAGCCCCTGGGAGCGGTGCGGAGCTGGAGCGCCCTCTGCAGACACTAACTGACATTGCACACAGTTTATGGTTTTTGAGTCCTAATTATTTTTTATTTAGATTTCTTTAGAAAATTTAAGGACTGGTGTTTTAATGTGAACTAAGAGTTATGTAACATTTAAGCACAACAGAAAATTTCATTGGATTAAATCCTAATGACTTCACAATGGGTTGATTTGACTTAAAAATGTATATTGGTGATAATGTAATATAATGCCATCTGTTTGTCAAGCTCAAGGTGCTTTTGAGGCTCAATAAGTAATAAGAATAAACACACACACACACACACACACACACACACACATATATATATATATATATATATATATATATATATATATATATATATATATATATATATATAGTGTATGTGATTTATTTATTCTTACTATTATTTTTTACACGAAGACACAATATGCATATAAACAAAATAAGACAATGAGGAAAAACTGTAGGTAAAAACACTTGTGTTAAAGCCAGTGGTTCTACAGTAATTACCAGTATTACAGCCACTGGAGGCAAGGTGGGTTAAGTGTCTTGCCCAAGTACACAACGACAGTATGAACTGTTGGGAGAGTGGGAATCAAACCACCTACCATCTTTTGAAAGACTACTGCTCTACCCACTGAACTACTGCCGCCCCTGTATATATATCATATATATAGCCTGTAGTATACCCTATATCCTGTCAGAAAAATGTGACTGGTTCAGTAAGTGTCTGGGAAACTGTTTAGGAGCTCTCTCGGTCCTGCTCCTGTTAAATACAGTGGAGTTATTGAACCCTAGTGGACAGCAGAGGGAAGTGCAGCCTGTAACGTGTTTCTTGTGGTGTTTTCAGAGCCATGGACACGGAGCTGTTCATGGAGTGTGAGGAGGAGGAGCTGGAGCCGTGGCAGCAGGTGGACGACTGTGTGGAGGAGGACGACGGAGATTTTATGGACTACACTCGTCCAGGTCAGCGCCGGCCTCTGGTCTTAAAATGGCACGTGTTTGAAGTCGTGTTGACACTTAGTCCGGTAGACTTGGTTGATTGGGGATTAAGTTCACTTTCACACTGCACTTTGTCAAACTAACCAAATCATTTCCTTTATTTAATCAGGTAAAACCTCATCGAGATTAAAACTCTCTTTTCCAAGAGTGACCTGGCCAAGACAACAGCAATACATAATGTTTCAAACAAATACAAGACATTATCAAAAACACAAGTACCAATATTTACAATGAAAAGTTACAAAATCAAAGTCAATGTGTACAGGTTTAACATTAGAATAGATTTAAATTCTCCTAAAGTCACAAGTTCAGATAGAGTTAGGTCCTTTTGCAGTTCATTCCATTTAGTCATTTAGCAGACACTTTTATCCAAAGCGACTTACAAGTGAGGAAATCAATGGAAGCAATTTCAACAACACAAGGAACAAAAAGCATAAGTGCACCAAAAACTAGGTTAAGGTCAGTTAAAAACCTAGCACAGTAATCAAAGCTAAGAATAAGAAAGTTTTTATTTATTATTTATTTTTTTATTTTTTTAAGAAAAGGAATTGTTAGAAAGGATTCAGTGTTTGTCAGGTGTTGATGGAAGAGATGTGTTTTTTAAAGATGTCTACAGAATCTGCTGATCTTGTAGCAGCAGTAGATCATTCACCAATGAACAGATCCAGAGAAAGTACGTGAGAGTGGTTTTTCCATGCACAGAGCGCAGCGACTGAAATACTGCATTACCCAACTTTGTTCTGACTCTACGAACCACCATCAGTGTAATCTGCTGAGAACACAGAGCACACTGTTGAATTCTACTGAATATCACAGTTACCCCACCTCGCCTGAGGTGGCGCTGTAGCAATAATTACTGATGTAGAGGAACAAGAAAATGCGCTCATTTATTGGCCATTGCAGGGCAACTTTTTTTCCTGCCACAAAAAACAGAACAGTTTCAAACTTGTTTTGTCTTTTTGCAAGAACTCAAAAAATATACTTTAAAATAATAGACACTGAAGCGAACGAGAGCGCTATGAAGGAGAGTGACTATCCTGTTGTTCACAGACAAGCACCGTTTTAAGTGGCTGTGGCCGTGCTTATTATTATTATTGCTATAAAGTGCTTAATCACAATATAAGTCCTTTTTATAATCGTCAGCTCTTCTGCTTGCACCCTAAGCGTTGGCTAATTTCTGTCTTTCTGCAGTAGAGGACTCGCCCACATCTTCCCCGCCGCCTCAGACCCCGCCCTCTCAGACTCCACCCCCTCCCTCTGCACCTGCTCCAACAGGTGAGCTCTATCCAGGTGAGACGCCACATCATGGATCTGTTTAGTATTTATCAATAAAGTGTTATCAAGACTTTAACTGTTATCTTTGGTCCTGTTCAGGGCCAGGTCTGGTCCAGACCCCATCCTCCTCGGTCTCTGCAGTTCCCGCCCCTTCAGCTAAAATGGCCCCGCCCCTTGTGACACAGGCCCCGCCCCTCTTCCTGTCCCAACTTCCTGGAGGCACCTTCCTCGTACCAGCATCGTCAGGGACTAACAGCCAGCCCCTGCTCTTCACCACACAGGTAAAAACCAGGTCTGAACCAGGTCTGAACCAGGTCTGAACCAGGTCTGTTATGTGTCTGTGGTTTAGGGGTTTCCTGTGGTGAACTCAGGGACTCCTCTCCTGCTGAACCTGCAGCCGGGCCAGACCGTCCTGAAGCCGGGCCAGCCCCTGACTCTGATCCAGTGTAAGTCTCAGATCTGGTCCCAGTTCCTCCTTAGACCAGTTTAAACTTGGATACTCAGAATATACCCTCCTAGACCTGCCCCCCTTACCCTGGGGGAGGGGCTTCTCAGGCAGACAGGTCTGATCTGTGTTCTGCTCCACAGCGCCCTCTCTGGGCCAGCTGGTGCGCCCCAGTGTTGCCGTGACACCTGTCCCAGGCCCCGCCCCTTCAGCCCCGCCCACACCCGGAGTCATGCACCTGACCATTCGCACCAGTAGCACACCTGAGAGAGGTAAGCACTCGGGTCGTTCAGGTACTTCCCTGGACCCTCCTCTGACAGGATGCAGGCACATGTCAGGAAGGGTTTTCCTGAGAAGGACCGAGCTAACGGACACAGGCCGACATGACCAATGGGGGCTCAGATCTGGAGAGTGTCCCTGCTGTGGACTGCATTTAACTTCTCCCACACGTTCTCCAACAACATACCAGAGAACTCTCAAACCTCAGACAGTTTAATGCTTAGACTGCCTTTGTGGCAACAAGTCGGAGGGCATTATATTTTTGAAAGAACTGTCTCTGGTCCAGACCTGAGGTAAAGACCCTGAGGAGTGCTGTCTGGTTCCAGGCCCCACAGGGCCACCCCCACACACACACATCCACCCCCATCCACCCCCACACACACACATCCACCCCACATCCACCCCACACACACACACATCCACCCCCACATCCACCCCCACACATCCACCCCACACACACACATCCACCCCCACACACACATCCACCCCACATCCACACACACACATCCACCCCCATCCACCCCACACACACCCCACATCCACCTCCCCACACACACACATCCACCCCACATCCACACATCCACCCCCACATCCACCCCCACATCCACCCTCCCCACACACACATCCACCCCACACATCCACATCCACCCCACCCCACACACACACACATCCACCCCCACACACACACACCCCACACACACATCCACCACACACACACATCCACCCCCATCCACCACACACACACATCCACCCCACATCCACCCCACACACATCCACCCCCACACACACACATCCACCCCACCCCACACACATCACCCCACACACACATCCACCCCCATCCACACACACACATCCCCACACACACACACACACACATCCACCCCCATCCACCCCACACACATCCACCCCCACATCCACCCCCATCCACCCCCACACATCCACATCCACCCCCATCCACCCCACACACACACATCCACCCCACACACACACACATCCACCCCCACATCCACCCCACACACACATCCACCCCACACACACACATCCACCCCCATCCACCCCCACACACACATCCACCCCCACACACACATCCACCCCACATCCACCCCACACACACATCCACACATCCACCCCACCCCACACACACATCCACCCCACACACACACATCCACCCCCATCCACCCCACACACACATCCACCACCCCACATCCACCCCACACACACACACACATCCACCCCCATCCACCCCACACACACATCCACCCCCACATCCACCCCACACACACACATCCACCCCCACATCCACCCCACACACATCCACCCCACACCCCACACATCCACCCCCATCCACCCCCACACACACATCCACCCCACATCCACCACACACACACATCCACCCCACATCCACACACACACACACACATCCACCCCACCCCACACACACACACATCCACCCCCACATCCACCCCACACACACACATCCACCCCCATCCACCCCACATCCACCCCACACATCCACCCCACACATCCACATCCACCCCCACACATCCACCCCCATCCACCCCACACATCCACCCCACACATCCACCCCCACATCCACCCCACACACACACACATCCACCCCACATCCACCCCCACACACATCCACCCCACATCCACCCCACACACCCCACACACACATCCACCCCACATCCACCCCACACACACCCCACACACATCCACCACACACACACATCCACACACACATCCACACACACACACATCCACCCCACACACATCCCCACACACACACATCCACCCCACACACATCCACACCCCCACACACACACATCCACCCCACATCCACCACCCCACCCCACATCCACCCCACATCCACCACCCCACCCCACATCCACCCCACACACACACATCCACCCCACATCCACACATCCACCCCCCACACACACACATCCACCCCACATCCACCCCCACACACACACACATCCACCCCACACCCCACACACACATCCACCCCACACCCCACACACACACATCCACCCCACATCCACCCCACACATCCACATCCACCCCACATCCACCCCACACACACATCCACCCCACATCCACCCCACACACACACACATCCACCCCACATCCACCCTCCCCACACACACACATCCACCCCCACATCCACCCTCCCCACACACACACATCCACCCTCCCCACCCACCCCACACACACCCCACATCCACCCTCCCCACACACACACATCCACCCCACATCCACCCCACACACACACATCCACCCCCACATCCACCCCCACACACACACACACACATCCACCCCCACATCCACCCCCACACACACACATCCACCCCCACATCCACCCTCCCCACACACACACACATCCACCCCACATCCACCCTCCCCACACACACACATCCACCCCACACACACACTCCCCACACACACTTCCCCACACACACATCCACCCCACACACACACATCCACCCCCACACACATCCACCCCCACACACACATCCACCCCCATCCACCCCACACACACATCCACCCCACATCCACCCCACACACACATCCACCCCCACATCCACCCCACACACACATCCACCCCACACATCCACCACACACACACACTCCCCACACATCCACCCCCACACACATCCACCCCACACACACACACACACATCCCCCCACACACACACCCCCACACACATCCCCACACACACACACTTCCCCACACACACACACTTCCCCACACACATACACACATCCACCCCCACACACACACATCCACCCCACACACATCCACCCCACACACACACCCCACACACACACCCCCACACACACACTCCCCACACATCCACCCCCACACACACACATCCACCCCCACACACACACACACACATCCACCCCACACATCCACCCCCACACACATCCACCCCACACACATCCACCCCACACACACACTCCCCACACATCCACCCCACACATCCACCCCACACACATCCACCCCCACACACACACTCCCCACACATCCACCCCCACACATCCACCCCACACACACACTCCCCACACACACATCCACCCCACACACATCCACCCCCCCACACACAGAGTTATGTAGTTTATCCAGTTCAGTGAAGACGGTTATGTTGGAGAAACAGCTTCACAAGAGGATGTGTTTGGGTCCTTGTACTGTTAAGAAATAAAATGTGGTAAACACAAACCAGATGGGACGGCATGTTGCTGCAGGATCAGTGTCAACAGCTCAGCTCAAGTTTGGACTTTGGATCAGACCAAAGCCCAGCTTTCCACTGCTCTCATGTCCATTCCCAAAATATTCTCTTCTTTGTTTTTTTTCCTTAGTAGTGTTTTTTAGCAGCTCTTAGACCGTAAAGGCCTGATGTGTGCCGTCTCCTCTGAACAGTTGACTAGAACTCTGTGCCATTGATCTGGGCTTTAATCTGAGGCGCTGTTAACTTGTGATTTCTGAGGTGACTCGGCATTCTCAAGTGTTATTTCTCACGTTTTTGTTTACTACATAATTCCATATGTGTTCATTCATAGTTTTTGGTGTCTTCAGTGAAAAAAGTCATGAAAATAAAGAGTGTGTCCATACCTGTGACTGGTAGTGTGTATAGCATAAAGCACAGATCATCATCTGAGCCCCCCCCCCCTCTAGACTGAAGCAGGGTGGGGCCAGTATCAGGCTGTGGGAGTGTTACTGTTGGGGACTGGGACACTGGTCAGATGTGAGGGAAAGAGGGATGGTGCTTCCTGATGATCTATTTAAAATCTTGGCTGTAAGACGACAATAAAGGAAAAATGCTAATGGGGGCATATACTTTTGCACGACACTGTAGTTGTTGTACTGTTTATTCTGGATGTGGTCTTAAATTATTGTTGCCACAAAGGCGTATGAGATGTTTTTAGGAGAAAAATGTCAGATCAAAATACAGCCGTCCTTTTCCTTTTGATTCTGTAAAGTTAGAGAAATGTCACTAGTGCCATTTTGGTCCCTGAAGGTTTTCTCCTCCACAGTGAACCTGGCTCCAGTGGGCGGGGCCTCCTCTGTCACCACCTCCCCTGCCCTCCCCTCGGGCTCGGCCAATGGCGTGTCCCGATTTGTCCCCGTCCCCTCCCGGACGCTGACCCCTGACCCCTCCAGAGTGGTGATGAGCGTGGAGGAGTTCTACTACGGCCTTCACAACGGAGACTCCAACCTCCGCAGGAGCTCCGGCCCCAAACCCAGCCTCTCCTTCCCCTGCCACGTCTGCTCCCACCAAGCCTCCAACAACCTGAGGTAATCCTGACAAAACCTGTTCTAGTCCCTCTTCAACCTGTTCTAATCCCTCTGAACCTGTGTTTCAGGCTGATGCAGCACATGCTCACTCACTGGAAGCCCATCGGTCGCGGCGACGACAAAAAGAGCTGCAAGTTCTGCTACAGACAGTTCCTGTCTCCTTTTCAGCTGCAGACTCACCTGGACCAGGTGCACGGTCCCATCCTGTCCACCAGTAAGAGCAGATCAGAACGCTCTTTAAACACCTGTCCACGAGTCAGAGCCGATCAGAACGCTCTTTAAACACCTGTCCACGAGTCAGAGCCGATCAGAACGCTCTTTAAACACCTGTCCACGAGTCAGAGCCGATCAGAACGCTCTTTAAACACCTGTCCACCAGTAAGAGCCGATCAGAACGCTCTTTAAACACCTGTCCACGAGTCAGAGCCGATCAGAACGCTCTTTAAACACCTGTCCACGAGTCAGAGCCGATCAGAACGCTCTTTAAACACCTGTCCACGAGTCAGAGCCGATCAGAACGCTCTTTAAACACCTGTCCACGAGTCAGAGCCGATCAGAACGCTCTTTAAACACCTGTCCACGAGTCAGAGCCGATCAGAACGCTCTTTAAACACCTGTCCACGAGTCAGAGCCGATCAGAACGCTCTTTAAACACCTGTCCACGAGTCAGAGCCGATCAGAACGCTCTACAAACACCTGTCCACGAGTCAGAGCCGATCAGAACGCTCTTTAAACACCTGTCCACGAGTCAGAGCCGATCAGAACGCTCTTTAAACACCTGTCCACGAGTCAGAACCGATCAGAACGCTCTACAAACACCTGTCCATTACTTATGCACCAACAAAACATGTTCAAATCCATCTCAAATCCATTGTTGTACTCTATTTTTGGTCTAGACCTGGTTTTTGTTCACGGTTTTGTCTGGTCCTCAGGTCTTTGCCGGATCTGTGAGTGGGCCTTCGAAAATGAGCCCACCTTCCTCAACCACATGAAGTCCAACCACAAACCGGGAGAGATGCCCTACGTCTGCCAGGTACAGCCCCCTGGTCTGGTCCAGGTCTGGTCCAGGTCTGGTCCAGGTCTGGTCCAGGTCTGGTCTAAAGTGATCTAAAGTCTGGTCAAGGTGGCGGTGGGTGAAACACTAGACCCTATACGAGTGCCGTGGTTCGCCAGAAGACACAAGCCTTTTTGTTGAGCAGCAGTTTCTCAGGATCCTATTCTAATAATACCCCACGCTCCCAGACACACATCACACCTACACCTGTGTTTAGGCACGTGTTTCCCATGTGTTCTCTTTACCTGTGTCTCAGGTGTGTTCGTTCCGGTCCTCGTTCTACGCAGACGTCATTCAGCACTTTGCCTCGTTTCACAAAGACACTCGGTTCCTTCTCTGTGTCTTCTGCCTCAAAGTCAGCATGAACCCAGGCAGCTACCAACAGCACCTGCTGCGCCACCAGGTGAGCACTAACAGGTACTGCACCAGGTGAGCACTAACAGGTACTGCACCAGGTGAGCACTAACAGGTACTGCACCAGGTGAGCACTAACAGGTACTGCACCAGGTGAGCTCTATCAGGTCCTGCACCAGGTGAGCACTAACAGGTACTGCACCAGGTGAGCACTATCAGGTACTGCACCAGGTGAGCACTAACAGGTACTGCACCAGGTGAGCACTATCAGGTACTGCACCAGGTGAGCACTAACAGGTACTGTCCCAGGTGAGCTCTCACGAGATTCCTCCTCCTCCAGGTGAGCTCTCACGAGATTCCTCCTCCTCCAGGTGAGCTCTCACGAGATTCCTCCTCCTCCAGGTGAGCTGTAACACCTGTGTGTCTCCGCAGCACGAGGCGTTCCACTGTAACCGTTGCCGACTGCAGTTCATTTTCCTCAAAGACAAGGTCCAGCACAAACAGGAGCATCACCGCAGCTTCAAGAGGCCGGCACGACTTGAGGGTCTGCCCCCGGGGTCAAAGGTCAGGGCAACGCCTTACATTCGTTAAAATAGAATCCATCTAAAACCTGTTCAAATCCATCTCAAACCTGATAGCAGCTCCATTCATTTTAATAAAGCCACCTCCCATTTATTCGAGTGACTGTAAATACCTGTACATTACCTGTCCATAGTAACTGCTCGTGTAAAAACAGGTGTGTGATGCACAGGTCCTTAACACTATTGTAAACACTACTTAATAAAGTTTAAACCTGTAGATCAGCGGTCCCCAACCTTTTATGTGCCACGGACCGGTTAAATGTCAGAAAATATTTTCACGGACCGGCCTTTAAGGTGTGGCGGATAAATACACAAAATAAAATGATACAAGCAGCATAAAAACTGTAATGTTTTCTAAATATATTAATAAACGTGTCTTTAATTAATGGAGTTTTAAAGGCTTCTTTGCCTCATTAGAGCCGCCAGAGATTCTGCAGAGCGGGCTTGGTGCAGGAATCAACTGTCGCTATAAATCCATATTTTAAGTAGGACTCTTGGTGTTGTCTGTTAAATCCAGCTTCCTTTGTCTTGGAAGTCGTGTGCTCTTCTTCTGTCCCTCACTGGGTCTTTTCCCTGCGCGAAGAAACTTTCTAAAGACGTATGTTTTTACTCATTTAGCTAACGTTAGTTTGAGGGTTTAATTTTAGCGGCAACGTACCACGTGACCGGAACAAGCGTCAACAGTGAGTCATTGACAGATGTAACAGAGGAAATCCAGTTTTTCAAAATAAAATTGTTCAGAGTCAAATAATAAATAAAACGGAAATAATGTAAGTTATTTATTCTTTCTCTGTGGCCCGGTAACAAATGACCCACGGACTGGTACCGGTCCGGGGTTCGGGGACCGCTGCTATAGATGGTTGTCATCGTGTGACCTGATGACATCATTCTGTAACAGGTAACGATCCGGACGTTTGGACGGAGGAGGCCAGCGCTGATTTCTCATGCTCCAGGTGTTCGCCTCCTACAGAGCCCCGCCCCCTCAGGCCCCACTCACCTACCTCTCATTCAGCCAATCAACATCAAGACAGAGCCACAGCAAATCCTGATCCAGAAACAGACCAGACCTCCTCAAAAGAGACGCCGCACGCTGAACAGGTCAGGACTAAACCAGGTCTAACTAGGACTAACCAGGTCTAACTAGGACTAAACCAGGACTAACTAGGACTAACCAGGTCTAACTAGGACTAAACCAGGTCTAACTAGGACTAACCAGGTCTAACTAGGACTAAACCAGGACTAACTAGGTCTAAACCAGGTCTAACCAGGTCCAATCAGGACTAACCAGGACTAACCAGGTCTAAACGGGACTAAACCAGGTCTTACTAAGACTAACCAGGACTAACAAGGTCTAACCAGGTTTAGTCCTGTTTTGAAGTCTAACCAGGACTAACAAGGTCTAAGCAGGACTAAACCATGTCTAAACCATGACTAAACCAGGTCAAACCAGGACTAAACCAGGTCTAAACCAGGTCTAATCAGGACTGACCCAGGACTCACCAGGTCTAACCGGGACTAAACCAGGTTCAACCAGGTCTAATCAGGACTGACCAGGTCTAAACAGGACTAACCGGGACTAAACCAGGTTCAACCAGGTCTAATCAGGACTGACCAGGTCTAAACAGGACTAACCGGGACTAAACCAGGTTCAACCAGGTCTCATTGGTCTTGTTGCAGTCCTGCTGATTCCCTGAGGTGTATGGAGTGTGGGTACCATGTGGGGGCGCTGGAGGCTCATTATCCCACTCACGTCCGCTGTCTCCTGTGTCGCTACGGCAGCTGCTGCTCCAGAGCCTACGCCAGTCACATGATTCAGTGAGTCACATGATTCAGTGAGTCACATGACCCTGTTACAGAGAAGAGGATAAACTGCAACATGGAGTTTTTTTCAGAGCTTTTTGCTTATTTACAGTTCCTCTGCTCAACAGTGTTGTTTGTGAACTCTAACAGATATTTATTCGAGGTTGTATTTACCTTTGAGGGCGTGGTTTAGGCTCAGGAAGTGACGGCAGAGGGCTTTTATAAACATGGTTCTTTTACACACTTTAAAAACTGTTCTCAGCTCTGACCCTGTGTCGTTCCAGCTCTCACCACTTCCCCCGCTCCAAAGACTCTATGCTGCGTCTGAACAGAGACCCTCCACCCAGGTGAGACCTCCACCTGGACCCTACCTGAACTCCCCCTGACCCCTCCTGAACTTCACCTGAACTTCACCTGAACCCCTCCTGAACTCCACCTGAACTTCACCTGAACTCCACCTGACCCCTCCTGAACTCCACCTGAACCCCTCCTGAACTCCACCTGAACTCCCCCTGACCCCTCCTGAACCCCACCTGACCCCTCCTGAACTCCTCCTGAACCCCACCTGACCCCTCCTGAACTCCTCCTGAACCCCACCTGACCCCTCCTGAACCCCACCTGAACTTCACCTGAACCCCTCCTGAACTCCTCCTGAACCCCACCTGACCCCTCCTGAACCCCACCTGAACTTCACCTGAACCCCTCCTGAACTCCACCTGAACCCCTCCTGAACTTCACCTGAACTTCACCTGAACCCCTCCTGAACTCCACCTTAACTCCCCTGACCCCTCCTGAACTCCACCTGAACTCCCCTGACCCCTCCTGAACCCCTCCTGACCCCTCCTGAACCCCACCTGAACTCCCCTGACCCCTCCTGAACCCCTCCTGACCCCTCCTGAACTCCACCTGAACTCCTCCTGACCCCTCCTGAACTCCACCTGAACTCCCCCTGACCCCTCCTGAACCCCTCCTGACCCCTCCTGAACTCCACCTGAACCCCTCCTGAACTCCACCTGAACTCCCCTGACCCCTCCTGAACCCCTCCTGACCCCTCCTGAACCCCACCTGAACTCCCCTGACCCCTCCTGAACCCCTCCTGACCCCTCCTGAACTCCACCTGAACTCCCCTGACCCCTCCTGAACCCCTCCTGACCCCTCCTGAACTCCACCTGAACCCCTCCTGAACTCCACCTGAACTCCCCTGACCCCTCCTGAACCCCTCCTGAATCCCTCCTGACCCCTCCTTAACTCCCCTGACCCCTCCTGAACCCCTCCTGACCCCTCCTGAACTCCACCTGACCCCTCCTGAACTTCACCTGAACCCCTCCTGAACTCCACCTGAACCCCTCCTGAACCCCACCTGAACTCCCCTGACCCCTCCTGAACCCCTCCTGAACCCCTCCTGACCCCTCCTTAACTCCCCTGACCCCTCCTGAACCCCTCCTGACCCCTCCTGAACTCCACCTGACCCCTCCTGAACTTCACCTGAACCCCTCCTGAACTCCACCTGACCCCTCCTGAACTTCACCTGAACTTCTCCTGAACTCCCCCTGACCCCTCCTGAACTTCACCTGAACCCCTCCTGAACTCCACCTGACCCCTCCT
The DNA here is from genome assembly GCA_024349245.1 of Neodontobutis hainanensis. Lineage (NCBI taxonomy): Eukaryota > Metazoa > Chordata > Actinopteri > Gobiiformes > Odontobutidae > Neodontobutis > Neodontobutis hainanensis. The sequence goes on along the minus strand of JALDNG010000361.1, from coordinate 149,124 downwards.
GAACTTCACCTGAACTCCTCCTGAACTTCACCTGAACTCCCCTGACCCCTCCTGAACTTCACCTGAACCCCACCTGAACTCCCCTGACCCCTCCTGAACCCCTCCTGAACTCCACCTGACCCCTCCTGAACTCCACCTGACCCCTCCTGAACCCCACCTGAACTCCCCTGACCCCTCCTGAACCCCTCCTGAACTCCACCTGACCCCTCCTGAACTCCACCTGACCCCTCCTGAACTCCACCTGACCCCTCCTGAACCCCTTCTGAACTCCTCCTGACCCCTCCTGAACCCCTCCTGAACTCCACCTGACCCCTCCTGAACCCCACCTGAACTCCCCTGACCCCTCCTGAACTCCACCTGACCCCTCCTGAACCCCTCCTGAACTTCACCTGAACTCCTCCTGAACTCCACCTGAACTCCCTTGACCCCTCCTGAACCCCTCCTGACCCCTCCTGAACTCCACCTGACCCCTCCTGAACTCCACCTGACCCCTCCTGAACTCCTCCTGAACCCCTCCTGAACTCCACCTGAACTCCCCTGACCCCTCCTGAACCCCTCCTGACCCCTCCTGAACTCCACCTGACCCCTCCTGAACTCCACCTGACCCCTCCTGAACTCCCCCTGACCCCTCCTGAACTCCTCCTGACCCCTCCTGAACCCCTTCTGAACTCCTCCTTACCCCTCCTGACCTTTCTTGACCCCTCCTGAACCCCTCCTGACCCCTCCTGAACTCCACCTGACCCCTCCTGAACTTCACCTGAACTTCTCCTGAACTCCACCTGACCCCTCCTGAACTTCACCTGAACTTCTCCTGAACTCCACCTGACCCCTCCTGAACTTCACCTGAACTTCACCTGAACCCCTCCTGAACCCCTCCTGACCCCTCCTTAACTCCCCTGACCCCTCCTGAACCCCTCCTGACCCCTCCTGAACTCCACCTGACCCCTCCTGAACCCCTCCTGAACTCCACCTGACCCCCTCCTGAACTCCACCTGACCCCTCCTGAACTCCCCCTGACCCCTCCTGAACTCCACCTGAACTTCACCTGACCCCTCCTGAACCCCTCCTGAACTCCTCCTGACCCCTCCTGAACCCCTTCTGAACTCCTCCTGACCCCTCCTGACCTTTCTTGACCCCTCCTGAACCCCACCTGGACCTGACTCTGACTCATCTCTGTCTGCTCTGTCTTCAGTCGGTTCTCGGTGGTGTGCTCAGACTGTCAGTTCAAACCCGACTCTGCCGATGAAATGGCTCTGCACCTGGATCTGAACCCCACCCACAACAGCGCCACCTGCAGGCCTCTGGGTGAGACACATACAATATAAAAGAAATTTAAGGGGTTTTGGTATGATTTGAACTGGTTTTAAATGGATTTGAACAGGTTTTAAATGGATTTGAAAACGTTTTAGTTGGATTTGAACAGGTTTAGGTCGGATTTGAAGAGGTTTCTTTGAGGAGTCTGCATGTGTTACTGTGGGTTCTCTCCTGGTACTCCAGTTCCTCCCACCGCCCAAACACATGCATGTACAGGTCAACTGGCAAATTGTAAAGTGTCCCTAGTGAACAAAGTCTCTAAGTGTTAACCCTGCGACTAACTGGCCACTGTCCAGGATGTACCCTGCCTCAGCCCCGAAGCTGCTGGGATATGCTCCAGTCACATGACCCCCTGACAGGACGGTAGAAAATGTTAGGGTTGAGGTGGAATGAGTGAGGTTTTAGTTGGATTTGAACAGGTTTTAGATGGATTTGAACAGGTTGTAGACCAGTAGGTCAGATTTAAACCTTGTATGATGTCTCCCCAGTGTTCCCGGAGCCAGACCTGCAGTTCTCTGTCCCGGAGCCGCTGCGTTGTGATTGGTGGCTAGGGTCTGCTGTTTCTTCTTCGTTGGTTTGGTCGACTCCGGAGTCGAGCGGTTCTTCTTCTCTGGTTTTGTTCTCGCAGCAGAGCGGCCCCAACCACGGTTTGCCCAGAAACAGCGACGCAATTGATTTTTTCTCGCTGCTCTTCCCCTCCTCATTGGTCGAACTCATCGTCACGGAAACCAACGTACACGTGAAGACTCACCGCTTCCTGGTCAACGACCCGCTGCTCTCTGATTGGACACCTCTGTCGGCCAATGAGCTGCAAGGTTTCTTTGGATTGGTGCGTATCCGATTAATTATATAAAAATCAGAAAAGTATTATTTTACCTCAAAAAATCCTGACGAAATTCTCTTTAGAAGCCTTTCAGATCCAACTCAAAGCTGTTCAAATCCAACTAAAACCTGTTCCAATCTAAGTACACTGAAACCAAAACTTGTTTTTGCCCCATTTTTCATGAGCTGAACTCGGAGATGTAAGACTTTTTCTGTTTGCACATAAAAAATGGGGACAAAAACAAAAGTGTTTTGTTAAAATGTTCGTTCAGGATGAAACCTGTTTAAATCCATATATCATCAGTATTCGTGGGATGCTCTGCTGGAATAGTGCTGTTGAACAGATGTGTCTCTCACAGGTGATCCTCATGGGGCTACAGACTCTGCCGGACATGGCCCAGTACTGGTCCTGGGCTCACTACGACCAGAGGTGGGTCACAGCTCATCTGTTTCCTTAATACTGAGAACAAAGTAGCGCACCTGCAGGATGAGGTCACGAGGGTCGGCTGCTGTGACTGTTCTCTCTCTGTTGCAGCTACACCTTTAACCAGGTCATGACTCAGCACCGCTTCACTCAGATCCTCCAGTCCCTGCGTCCGGGCAGCGCCGACCCCAAGTGTCACCACTGCAACGATCCTGACCCCCACCATCTCTGCGGCAGCGACCCCCAGAAGGACCCCCAGAAGGACCCCCAGAAGGACCCCCTGAGGATGTTCCGCCGCATGCTGCAGCTCCAGGGCCGTGCCATGTGGGACGCCTACAAACCCAACTGCTGTCTGGCCGTGGACCGGGCACTGCTGCCGGGGGCCCCAGACCAGAGCCAGGACCAGACCCAACAGAACTCCAAAAACATCCCCGCTCTGCCCCACGTCTGGCTCCTCTGTGACTCCAAGTCTGGATACTGTCATCGTCTGCACATCCAGGTGAGACTAAAACCTGTTCAAATCCAACTAAAACCTGTTCAAATCCAACTAAAACCTGTTCAAATCCAACTAAAACCTGTTTAAATCCAACTAAAACCTGTTCAAATCCAACTAAAACCTGTTCAAATCCAGCTAAAACCTGTTCAAATCCAACTAAAACCTGTTCAAATCCAACTAAAACCTGTTCAAATCCAACTAAAACCTGTTCAAATCCAACTAAAACCTGTTTAAATCCAACTTAAACCTCTTCAAATCCAACTTAAACCTCTTCAAATCCAACTTAAACCTGTTTAAATCCAACTTAAACCTGTTTAAATCCAACTTAAACCTGTTTAAATCCAACTTAAACCTGTTTAAATCCAACTCAAACCTCTTCAAATCCAACTTAAACCTCTTCAAATCCAACTTAAACCTCTTCAAATCCATCTAAGACCTGTTCAAATCCATCTAAGACCTGTTCAAATCCATCTAAGACCTGTTCAAATCCATCTAAAACCTGTTCAAATCCAACTAAAACCTGTTCAAATCCAACTTAAACCCGTTTAAATCCAACTTAAACCCGTTTAAATCCAACTTAAACCCGTTTAAATCCAACTTAAACCCGTTTAAATCCAACTTAAACCCGTTTAAATCCAACTAAAACCTGTTTAAATCCAACTAAAACCTGTTCAAATCCATCTAAAACCCGTTTAAATCCAACTAAAACCTGTTCAAATCCATCTAAAACCCGTTTAAATCCAACTAAAACCTGTCTCTGCTGCAGACCTCAGGTGGACCCCCTCACGACCCTCGGGCTTGGCTGATCTCGGAGCTACTCTCTGGTCTGGAGAACCATCACCATCAGCTGTTTCTGTCCAACAGCGTGGCCTCTGTGCCTCTGTTCACTCACCTCCACAGCCTCGGCATCTACGCCTCCGCCTCCTTCCCCCGGCCTCACCCCACCTTCCCCTCACAGCTCTGGGACGACAGGTAACACACCTTCCCTCCCTCTTCACAGATCCAGGAAGAAACACGAGAAATATTCTAGTGCTAGTTCTTGGTTTTAGACAGAGTGGGGTCTTGATAAACTCTCTCAGACCGTTGGGACAGAGACATTTAGTTCTCCTTTGCGTCACGAACAGGACATGGTGTTGTGCAGCCGCTGCACGAGACAGTGGCTCTAGCCATGGGGCAATATTATTTGTGATTTCCAATATCCCATTACTGATATCATTATTACTGAAGCGAGGGCAGGACCAGAACCATATATATAGTTTTAGTTTTGCGAGTGTGGCTGAGGGTTTAAACCGGTTCTGTTAAAGCATGTCCTGGTTTAACCGCAGAGTCCTGGAGACGCCCGGGGACTTCGTGCAGAAGCAGAGCGGCTCGGTGCTGGCGACCCGGTGGATGGACGTGAAGGAGATGGGCTGCCTGTCGACCAACGCGGCGCCGGGACACACCGACACCGTGTGGCGGCGGTCCCTGACCCGTCCCGGGGCCCTGGACCCGTTGCAGCGGCCCGAGGCCTTCCGGCTGCTGCAGGAGAACATGAGAGGAGTGGACATCTGCAAACAGCTGCTGGCCTGTAACCCTCTGGGAGCCGTCCAGTCCGACAAGCTCTGGAAAAACCTGTTCTGGTTCCTCCTGAACCTCAGCATCGTCAACGCCTTCATCGTCCTCAGAGAGACCCGCAAGGACCACCCCCCGAGCTGGGTCCAGGACGGGCTCTTCACCCAGGTGAGGTCCAGTACGGCTAAAACCTGGTCTAATGCAGCTAAAAAACATTAAAATCCAACAAAAACCTGTTGAAATCCCTTCAGGTGAACTTTCGCAGACGTTTAGCAATCCAGTTGGCGAAGTGCTGCCAAAGACCGACGGTAACCATAGACTCTCCTGGTCCCAGTCCAAGACCCTCCAGACCGGTCTCGGAGGACGGGAAAGACCAACAGCGCCACCGCATGGCCAAGATCAGCAAGATCTGCAAACGCTGTAAGAATTGTGCCCAGAAGAACATCCGTCACGAGAGCGTTCACGGCTGCATCGTCTGTCGGGTCAACCTCTGCAAACAAGCCTCCTGCTTCTGGGAGTTCCACGGGCTGCCCCCCGGCACCAGAGGTAAGACCGGGTTAGACCGGGCTTAGACCAATGTCAGAACAGTCCCCCAGCACCAAAACAAACTTTAGTTGGATTGGTTTTGTCCTGGTTTTATGAATGTATCTTGTTTGTTTCAGGTTCGACCAAAGTTGGATTTGTGATGAACAAACTCACGTAAGTTCCTCCTGTCACTCTTTTTTTACAATCATCTAAACAATCCGACGTCAGAAACACTCACATGTGCTTCCTTCAGCGGGGACATCCTTTTGGACGAGGAGGAGACGGGCGCTGACAACGTCACAGCTCCTGTCGAGGATTTCTCTGATGCCGAGGAACAACTCGACGTTAATACCGAAGAAGCTGCATCTCCATGCGACTCTATCGACCAATCAGCTCCCGGCGTTCTCGAGGAGCTGTTTTCTGCCCGGCAGCTCAGAATAGCTCTCTTTGCTTTGTGTGAAGGAAATCATGAAGCGTCCAGAGTGTTCTCCGTCGAACCCCGGCTCATTCGAAAGTGGCTCAACGAAGCTAGCGAGAAAATAAGCAACAAAGCGGTCTGTAGTGAAGGAAACGATAAAATGGTGGCTTTTGTTTTGTCGACCCGCGAACAGCAGGTGGTGCTAACAGAAACAAGCCTCTTCAACAAAGCGTCAGCGTTAAAGAAGAAGGGCTCGTTCACAAACTCTTTCCGTATTTCCTACGACTGGGCTGTTAGCTTCATGCTACAACACAAGCTAGGGTTGCAAAACAGGGAAACGGTTGTTAGCCTCTCTCGAGTGCTTTCTCCTTCGTTAGACACCAAAGTGGAATCCTTCCAGACGTTTTCGCAAAAAGTTATTGAGTCACACTCTTTGATGAACACAACTGTGGCTGCGATGGACGAGTTGTGTTTATTTGCAGATTTGAGTTTAGTGGAAAACAGATCCCGCCTCTCGGACATCCTGCAGCTGAACGGCGTGGCTCCTTTAGTGACGGTTTACGTAGCGGCGTTAGCAGACGGGACTATGCTGCCATCTCTGGTGTTAGCAAACGTGGAGCTCAACGAGAAGACTCTCCCGGAGTTTATTTTCGTTGAAGGTGCTTCAGAGAACGCCGAGGACGCTCTGGAGCTTTGGTTGAGCCGAGTCTGGTTACAACACGCCCAGTCCGTCCCAAAGTCGCTGCTGATAGTCGACGGACATCGGGAACACAATAGCGACACATTTGTGGCGGATGTTAGCGAACACGGGACGCTCCCGGTGATGATTCCAAAGGGTTTAGCTTTCCGTCTGCAGCCGTTACAAGTTTGCGTGAAGCCGGTGCTGCAGCGTTTTCTGGTAAAGCGGTGGCAGAAGTTTGTAGAAGGAGACGTGTCGGGACTGGACAAAGCTAGCATCATGAAACTGTTAGTCGAGTGGATGATAGAAGCACTAACGCACATAAACGAGCTTCAGGAGATCGTAAAAGAGTCGTTTAATGTGACTGGACTCCTGCCTGGAACAAAAGAGCAAGAGAACATCACAGAAATCCAGCTGGGGCTGATGAAGACACTGACTAAGGCTCTGCTCGGAGAGGAAGAGCTGGATTCAAGCGAAGAGACAGATACGGAAGAGGAATGGGAAGAGGGAAACGTTACAGAGCTCCACAAAACGACTGAGGAGAATAAAGTGGAACTGGACAAAATGGTGGAAGTTTTTGGAGATGATCAGTTGAAGAATTTGAAAGAAAGAGAAAACAGTGAGGCACATAAAAGTGAGGACAAAATGGTGGATTTAAAGGATGAGCTGATGCACGTGGAAACCGCCAAGGACAGCACTGAAACAGAGCAAGAAAGACTGAATAATACCAATGACAAGACAGACCAAGACAAAATGGCCGACCCAAAACCGGCCGATAATATGAAAGACGACACAACGGTCGACCCAACGGAAACAACCAGTAAAAGGGAGGAGGACAGTGAGGAGGAAGGAAAGGAGGCAGAGGAAGCGAGGAAGGAAGTGCAGAAGGAGCGTCGGGAAACTAGGATTGTGATAGGAGAGGATTTAGGCGACGAGTGGCAGGTGGCTGTGAAGAGTCGAGCGGAAAACGAGCGAATGGAGGAGGGTTAAACAGGAAATGAACAGAGGACTTCCTGTTGGATATAAGCTGTAAACCGAGACTATGCGCAGTGGCTCAGTGGTAGAGCGGTGACACTGGTGAATTTAAGCTTAATGTAAGTGGCTTTAGATGAAAGCATGTAAATGTAAACATTCCCCCGTTCGGCCAATCAGGAGCTGGGATATTTCTTCTTTTGTTGTAAATTCATCTGTCAGTAATAATATTTTCTTTCTCAAACCTGAGAAATTTAAATGTGGGCCGGTTCACATGAGGAGGACTTTTGTTTTTTTTAACCTGTATAGTTTTGTAATTGTTTTTTTCATATTTGTAAAGATGTATTTGTTGTTGTGGCTCTTCTGTCTCAAATAAACTCAAGACTGTTGAAGATAAAGTGCTTCTTTAGGTCATCGTTACCTGAAACTAATGCAGTCATTTTACTTAAACATTTTACACACCACCAGTGTGTGACTGTGGAGTGAATGAATAATTAATATGTAAAGCGTCTTTGCGTCTCCAGAAAAGCGCTATATAAAATTAATATAATAATAAAAAAAAAACATGAAACTGTTTGTGGCGCGAAAAAGAACAAAAAAAAGATTGTTAAGGAGTTATCCCTGGGTTTCTCTGGATCCTGAGACTAAAGGACCGATCACAGACAGGTCTGAGACCAAAGGACCGATCACAGACAGGTCTGAGACTAAAGGACCGATCACAGACAGGACTGAGACTAAAGGACCGATCACAGACAGGTCTGAGACTAAAGGACCGATCACAGACAGGTCTGAGACTAAAGGACCGATCACAGACAGGTCTGAGTTTAAAGGACCGATCACAGACAGGTCTGAGACTAAAGGACCGATCACAGACAGGTCTGAGACTAAAGGACCGATCACAGACAGGACTGAGACTAAAGGACCGATCACAGACAGGTCTGAGACTAAAGGACCGATCACAGACAGGTCTGAGACTAAAGGACCGATCACAGACAGGTCTGAGACTAAAGGACCGATCACAGACAGGTCTGAGACTAAAGGACCGATCACAGACAGGACTGAGACTAAAGGACCGATCACAGACAGGTCTGAGACTAAAGGACCGATCACAGACAGGTCTGAGACTAAAGGACCGATCACAGACAGGTCTGAGACTAAAGGACCGATCACAGACAGGTCTGAGACTAAAGGACCGATCACAGACAGGTCTGAGTTTAAAGGACCGATCACAGACAGGTCTGAGACTAAAGGACCGATCACAGACAGGACTGAGACTAAAGGACCGATCACAGACAGGTCTGAGACTAAAGGACCGATCACAGACAGGTCTGAGACTAAAGGACCGATCACAGACAGGACTGAGACTAAAGGACCGATCACAGACAGGTCTGAGACTAAAGGACCGATCACAGACAGGTCTGAGACTAAAGGACCAATCACAGACAGGTCTGAGACTAAAGGACCGATCACAGACAGGTCTGAGACTAAAGGACCGATCACAGACAGGACTGAGACTAAAGGACCGATCACAGACAGGTCTGAGACTAAAGGACCGATCACAGACAGGTCTGAGACTAAAGGACCGATCACAGACAGGACTGAGACTAAAGGACCGATCACAGACAGGACTGAGACTAAAGGACCGATCACAGACAGGTCTGAGACTAAAGGACCAATCACAGACAGAACTGAGACTAAAGGACCGATCACAGACAGAACTGAGACTAAAGGACCGATCACAGACAGGTCTGAGACTAAAGGACCGATCACAGACAGGTCTGAGACTAAAGGACCGATCACAGACAGGTCTGAGACTAAAGGACCGATCACAGACAGGTCTGAGACTAAAGGACCGATCACAGACAGGTCTGAGACTAAAGGACCGATCACAGACAGGTCTGAGACTAAAGGACCGATCACAGACAGGTCTGAGACTAAAGGACCGATCACAGACAGGTCTGAGTTTAAAGGCCCGATCACAGACAGGTCTGAGACTAAAGGACCGATCACAGACAGGTCTGAGACTAAAGGACTGATCACAGACAGGTCTGAGACCAAAGGACCGATCACAGACAGGTCTGAGACTAAAGGACCGATCACAGACAGGACTGAGACTAAAGGACCGATCACAGACAGGTCTGAGACTAAAGGACCGATCACAGACAGGTCTGAGACTAAAGGACCGATCACAGACAGGACTGAGACTAAAGGACCGATCACAGACAGGTCTGAGACTAAAGGACCGATCACAGACAGGTCTGAGACTAAAGGACCGATCACAGACAGGACTGAGACTAAAGGACCGATCACAGACAGGTCTGAGACTAAAGGACCGATCACAGACAGGTCTGAGACTAAAGGACCGATCACAGACAGGACTGAGACTAAAGGACCGATCACAGACAGGTCTGAGACTAAAGGACCGATCACAGACAGGTCTGAGACTAAAGGACCGATCACAGACAGGTCTGAGACTAAAGGACCGATCACAGACAGGTCTGAGACTAAAGGACCGATCACAGACAGGTCTGAGACTAAAGGACCGATCACAGACAGGTCTGAGACTAAAGGACCGATCACAGACAGGTCTGAGACTAAAGGACCGATCACAGACAGGTCTGAGACTAAAGGACCGATCACAGACAGGTCTGAGACTAAAGGACCGATCACAGACAGGTCTGAGACTAAAGGACCGATCACAGACAGGTCTGAGACTAAAGGACCGATCACAGACAGTCCTGAGACTAAAGGACCGATCACAGACAGGTCTGAGACTAAAGGACCGATCACAGACAGGTCTGAGACTAAAGGACCGATCACAGACAGGTCTGAGACTAAAGGACCGATCACAGACAGGACTGAGACTAAAGGACCGATCACAGACAGGTCTGAGAAGAACTGGCTCTAAACTCGAAACTAAAGACACAGCAAAAGTGTGAGTTTTTTTAAACGCTGCATTAAAATAAATATTACAGTTTATTAATCTGTGGACCTTTAAATAAAGACATTTGAGGAGACACTTTGATTTAAATCTGTTTTTTTTCTCCTAAACTCTAGGGAAATGAACATTAAGGACCGGTGTTTCTTTGAAGGAAACGTGTTTAAAATGTCTGTATTCTCTGGGGTTTTGTTGCGGATCTAAGACTCTCTGTTTAATGACAAAACTCTTTTATGAATTAAGTCTTAAATCATCTAAGTCTCGTGCTTAATTTAATCTTTATTAAAAAATTCAGAAGGGACTGTCATTTCCATTTTTAACACCTCACGCTGACCTCCAGGGGGCGCGCTCAAGGACACGGAGCACCGCAGAAGAAGAAGGACCGGGAGGAAAAACCTCTGATTCTACCGTTTACCCTCGGGCTCTACCGGGTTCTGTCGGGTCCAGATGCCGGTGTTTCGTCCTGAAGAGCCTCAGGTGAGTGCCGTGGTTCTGTTGGTTCTGTTGGTTCTGTTGGTTCCGTGCGTCAGGAGCGGTGTCTGGGATTATCAGCGCCCTTTGAACAGACCCTGCGGATCCATCTCAGAGGAAACATTTACAGTAAAATGTGTGGCATTTAAATGTTAGAGTTTAGGTCAGTATCGTCTGAAAGAGGAACGTGACGCACAAGAACAGCTCAGTGGCTCCAGGTTTATGTCAACATCAGGTGTGGGCAACTGTAGATTAGGATTAAACCGAGTCTACGTAAAATGCACAATATCTGCTTTTGTGTGGAATAGATTACTTTGAACAATAATCTGCAGATATTAGTATTAAACATGTCAAGTTAAACCGAGAGTTAAAAAGGTGTGCCTTTTTTTAAGGTTTTAGTTGAATTTGAACAGGTTTAATGTAGATTTGAACATGTTTTAGTTGGATTTGAAAAGGTTTTAGCTGGATTTGAACATGTTTTACCTGGATTTGAACAGGCTTTAGCTGGATTTGAACAGGCTTTAGTTGGATTTGAACAGGTTTTAGTTGGATTTGAACAGGCTTTAGCTGGATTTGAACAGGCTTTACCTGGATTTGAACAGGCTTTACCTGGATTTGAACAGGCTTTACCTGGATTTGAACAGGCTTTACCTGGATTTGAACATGTTTTAGTTGGATTTGAACAGGTTTTACCTGGATTTGAACAGGCTTTACCTGGATTTGAACAGGTTTTAGTTGGATTTGAACAGGCTTTAGCTGGATTTGAACAGGCTTTAGCTGGATTTGAACAGGCTTTAGCTGGATTTGAACAGGCTTTAGCTGGATTTGAACAGGCTTTAGCTGGATTTGAACATGTTTTAGCTGGATTTGAACATGTTTTAGCTGGATTTGAACAGGTTTTAGCTGGATTTGAACATGTTTTAGCTGGATTTGAACATGTTTTAGCTGGATTTGAACAGGTTTTAGTTGTATTAGGCCTTGTTCTATGACAGCTCTGGGCGTGGTTTAGGTTTGGAACTCTGCTCTGATTGGATAAAACTGTGGCGATGGTTCTGCTGCAGGAGGAGGCGGGGCCTGTGGGGCGTGTCCTGGTTACCGGGGCGACAGGGATGTTGGGGCGGGCCGTGTGCAGACAGTTCAGGAGCGACGGATGGGTCGTCACGGGAACAGGCTTCAAACGAGCTCGGCCCCGCCTCCTGCGCTGTGACCTCACCGACGAGGACGCCGTCCGAGCCATAGTCCAGGAGAACAAGGTAAGACCCGGGATTAGGAGGACTCGGACGGGTTTTAGTTGGATTAGTCCAGGTTTAGATCTGAACCTGTCCTCTGTCGTCAGCCGGAGGTGATAGTGCACTGTGCAGCTGAGCGTCGTCCTGACATCGTGGAACGTTTCACTGAAGCAGCTGTGAACCTGAACGTTCACGCCACAGCCACCATCGCCAAGGAGGCAGGTAGGACCCACTAAAACCTGTTCAAAACCACCTGAAACTTGTTTAAAACCACCCGAAACCTGGTAAAATCCACCTGAAACCTGTTTAAAACCACCTGAAACCTGGTAAAATCCACCTGAAACCTGTTTAAAACCACCCGAAACCTGGTAAAATCCACCTGAAACCTGTTTAAAACCACTTGAAACCTTTTTAAAACCACCCAAAGCCTGTTTAAAACCATCCGAAACCTTTTCAACACCACCTAAACCTGTTAAAAACCACCTAAAACCTGTTCAAAACCACCTGAAACTTGTTTAAAACCACCCGAAACCTTTTCAACACCACCTAAATCTTTTTTAAACCACCTGAAACATATACAAAACCACTCAAAACCTGTTCAAAACCACCTGAAACTTGTTTAAAACCACCCGAAACCTTTTCAACACCACCTAAACTTGTTTAAAACCACCCAAAACCTGGGAAAAACCACCTGAAACCTTTTTAAATCCACCCAAAGCCTGTTTAAAACCACCTGAAACCTGTTTAAAACCACCCAAAACCTTTTCAACACCACCAAAACCTGGTAAAAACCACCTGAAACCTGTTTAAAACCACCCAAAACCTGTTTAAAACCACCTGAAACCTGTTTAAAACCACCTGAAACCTGTTTAAAACCACCTGAAACATATACAAAACCACCTGAAACCTGTTTAAAACCACCTAAAACCTTTTCAACACCACCAAAACCTGTTTAAAACCACCTGAAACCTTTTTAAATCCACCTGAAACCTTTTTAAATCCACCCAAAGCCTGTTTAAAACCACCTGAAACCTGTTTAAAACCACCTAAAACAAATACCTAAAACATGTTCAAAACCATCTCCAAATCGCCAAAGAGGCAGGTAGGGACCGGTTCAAACAGACTCTCACCTCCTTTATTTGGCCACAGAGATTGTTTACATCCAAAGAAAACCTGTTCAGATCCAACAAAAACCTGTTCAACTCAGAGGGGCGGGGCATTATGAAAGGACTCAAGTCTTTATGTCTTTTCTAACTTAAACATGTCATTATAACGATGAGGCCTTTCTTGTGGCTTATTATTAGGTTGTTCTCGCCTGCTCTGACTGACGCTTGCTCTGGTTGCACTGATGTATCTAACTTTTTTATTTTTTCAGCTGCACCAATACAAAAGTTAGGTGCACACACATTTTCCCTGACATTGCCGTTAACCTCCACTCTGGAGGTTAGGATCTTAACGGCATCCCACAATTCATTGCTCAACCACCTGAGCTTTATTGAAAATGTCTGTCTGAAGTCGATCTCAATGTGAGTCTGTGAGGGGAGTCTGTGAGGGGAGTCTGTGAGGGGAGTCTGTGAGGAGCCTGTGAGGAGCCTGTGAGGGGAGTCTGTGAGGGGAGTCTGTGAGGGAGTCTGTGAGGAGCCTGTGAGGGGAGTCTGTGAGGAGCCTGTGAGGAGTCTGTGAGGAGTCTGTGAGGGGAGTCTGTGAGGGGAGTCTGTGAGGAGCCTGTGAGGAGCCTGTGAGGGGAGTCTGTGAGGGGAGTCTGTGAGGGAGTCTGTGAGGAGCCTGTGAGGGGAGTCTGTGAGGAGCCTGTGAGGAGTCTGTGAGGAGTCTGTGAGGGGAGTCTGTGAGGAGTCTGTGAGGGGAGTCTGTGAGGGGAGTCTGTGAGGAGTCTGTGAGGAGTCTGTTAAGAGTCTGTGAGGGGAGTCTGTGAGGAGTCTGTGAGGGGAGTCTGTGAGGAGTCTGTGAGGGGAGTCTGTGAGGAGTCTGTGAGGGGAGTCTGTGAGGGGAGTCTGTGAGGGGAGTCTGTGAGGGGAGTCTGTGAGGAGTCTGTGAGGAGTCTGTGAGGGGAGTCTGTGAGGGAGTCTGTGATTAGTTTGTGAGGAGTCTGTGAGGGGAGTCTGTGAGGAGTCTGTGAGGAGCCTGTGAGGAGTCTGTGAGGGGAGTCTGTGAGGAGTCTGTGAGGGGAGTCTGTGAGGGGAGTCTGTGAGGAGTCTGTGAGGAGTCTGTGAGGAGTCTGTGAGGGGAGTCTGTGAGGGGAGTCTGTGAGGAGTCTGTGAGGAGTCTGTGAGGAGTCTGTGAGGAGTCTGTGAGGAGTCTGTGAGGAGTCTGTGAGGAGTCTGTGAGGAGCCTGTGAGGAGCCTGTGAGGAGCCTGTGAGGGGAGTCTGTGAGGGGAGTCTGTGAGGGGAGTCTGTGAGGAGTCTGTGAGGAGTCTGTGAGGAGTCTGTGAGGAGTCTGTGAGGAGTCTGTGAGGAGCCTGTGAGGAGTCTGTGAGGAGTCTGTGAGGAGCCTGTGAGGAGTCTGTGAGGAGCCTGTGAGGAGCCTGTGAGGGGAGTCTGTGAGGGGAGTCTGTGAGGAGTCTGTGAGGAGTCTGTGAGGAGTCTGTGAGGGGAGTCTGTGAGGGGAGTCTGTGAGGGGAGTCTGTGAGGGGAGTCTGTGAGGAGTCTGTGAGGAGTCTGTTAAGAGTCTGTTAAGAGTCTGTGAGGGGAGTCTGTGAGGAGTCTGTGAGGGGAGTCTGTGAGGAGTCTGTGAGGGGAGTCTGTGAGGGGAGTCTGTGAGGAGTCTGTGAGGAGTCTGTGAGGAGTCTGTGAGGGGAGTCTGTGAGGGAGTCTGTGATTAGTTTGTGAGGAGTCTGTGAGGAGTCTGTGAGGAGCCTGTGAGGAGTCTGTGAGGGGAGTCTGTGAGGAGTCTGTGAGGGGAGTCTGTGAGGGGAGTCTGTGATTAGTTTGTGAGGAGTCTGTGAGGGGAGTCTGTGAGGAGTCTGTGAGGAGCCTGTGAGGAGTCTGTGAGGAGTCTGTGAGGAGTCTGTGAGGAGTCTGTGAGGAGTCTGTGAGGAGTCTGTGAGGAGCCTGTGAGGAGCCTGTGAGGAGCCTGTGAGGGGAGTCTGTGAGGGGAGTCTGTGAGGGGAGTCTGTGAGGAGTCTGTGAGGAGTCTGTGAGGAGTCTGTGAGGAGTCTGTGAGGAGTCTGTGAGGAGCCTGTGAGGAGCCTGTGAGGGGAGTCTGTGAGGGGAGTCTGTGAGGGGAGTCTGTGAGGAGTCTGTGAGGAGTCTGTGAGGAGTCTGTGAGGAGTCTGTGAGGAGTCTGTGAGGAGCCTGTGAGGAGTCTGTGAGGAGCCTGTGAGGAGCCTGTGAGGAGCCTGTGAGGGGAGTCTGTGAGGAGTCTGTGAGGGGTGTCTGTGAGGAGCATTATAAATAGCTCTTTACAAAAACTAACAATAAATACAAGGAGACACTAAGAATTAAACAATCGCAGAGCTTGAGCTTGGCCTTGCTCTTATTTGAATAAAAAGTGTCTCTGCTGTCTGAGCTCATAAACACTGGATGGTGCCTGGTTTATGAAAGTCTGCAGAAGGATGTTGTGTAAGGACTGTCTCACTCAGAGGCTCCAACTCATCTTTGGGCCTTTGGTCAGCCCGGTCCACACAGGTCTGATGAACCTCAGACCTACTTAAGGACGTCAGGTGGAAGCCCAGCTCTTTGTGCAACATTTAGAGAGCATATATTTTATATTAGCATCCCAGGATAAATCGGAAGAGATTTTTACTCCGAGAAGCTTGAATGTGGAGACTCTTTGGATCATGTGTCCACTGACTTCAGGAAGAGACGGGCAAGAGATGTTACACTCTCTCCTGGCACTTAGGACCATGTCCATAGTTTTTGATCCATTGACTGCCAGTGACAACTCCTGACCCCACTAATCTCATCAGGACCAGGACCAGACCAGGACCGGACCAGACCAGGACCAGACCAGAACCAGAACCAGGTCCAGAACCAGACCAGCCCCAGACCAGCCCCAGACCAGGCCCAGACCAGGCCCAGACCAGGCCCAGACCAGGACCAGACCAGACCAGGACCAGACCAGAACCAGGTCCAGAACCAGACCAGAACAGAACCAGACCAGGTCCAGAACCAGACCAGTACCAGACCAGGACTTCTGGTGGATTACAGTTGTTGGAGTTGTTACAGTCGGTGAGTCTGTGTTGAAAAGGCTACACTCTGAGAGGTTTCTGATTAAGTGTTTGTAAAACATTTAATGATGCTCTTTAGAGTTGAACAGAGAAACAAAACTGACAAAAATAGTCTTCAACATATGGTTTGCATTCTGAACTCTGATCATTCTCTCTTTCCAGCGGCGTGCGGAGCCTTCTTCCTCTACATCAGCACCGACTACGTGTTCGACGGCAGGAACCCGCCGTATGGAGAGGACGACTGCCCCAACCCTCTCAACGTTTATGGCAAAAGCAAACTGGAAGGAGAACGAGAAACGCTCAGGCACTGCCCAGGTCTGCATTTGGTTGATTTTTATTTGAACTAGTTCCAGCTGGTTCTGAACAGGTCTTTGTTGGTCTCAGATGCGGTGGTCCTGAGGGTCCCGGTGCTCTTCGGGGACGTAGAGGCTGTGACGGAGAGCGCGGTGACCGCTCTGTGGAGCCTCGTCCTGGACTCGTCTGAGAGTGTGTCCCTGGATCATCTCCAGCAGAGGTTCCCCACAGACTCCAGAGACGTGGCCTCAGTCTGCAGCAACATCTGCCTCCGACACAGACAGGTGCCCAGACCAGACCAGACCAGACCAGACCAGACCGGACCCCCAGGACCAGACCAGACCCCCCAGGACCAGACCCCCCAGGACCAGGACCAGACCAGACCGGACCAGACCAGACCAGACCAGACCGGACCCCAGGACCAGACCAGACCCCAGGACCAGACCAGACCCCCAGGACCAGACCAGACCAGACCAGACCAGACCAGACCCCCAGGACCAGGACCATACCGGACCCCAGGACCAGACCAGACCCCCAGGACCAGACCCCCAGGACCAGACCAGACCAGACCAGACCAGACCCCCAGGACCAGGACCAGACCGGACCCCAGGACCAGACCAGACCGGACCAGACCCCAGGACCAGACCAGACCGGACCCCCAGGACCAGACCCCCAGGACCAGACCAGACCGGACCCCCAGGACCAGACCCCCAGGACCAGGACCAGACCAGAACCAGACCGGACCAGACCAGACCCCCAGGACCAGACCCCCAGGACCAGACCAGACCCCCAGGACCAGGACCAGACCGGACCAGACCCCCAGGACCAGGACCAGACCAGACCAGACCAGACCCCCAGGACCAGACCAGACCGGACCCCAGGACCAGACCAGACCCCCAGGACCAGACCCCAGGACCAGGACCAGACCGGACCCCAGGACCAGACCAGACCCCCAGGACCAGACCCCCAGGACCAGACCAGACCGGACCCCAGGACCAGACCAGACCCCCAGGACCAGGACCAGACCGGACCCCAGGACCAGACCAGACCGGACCAGACCCCAGGACCAGACCAGACCGGACCCCAGGACCAGACCCCAGGACCAGACCAGACCGGACCCCAGGACCAGACCCCAGGACCAGACCAGACCCCAGGACCAGGACCAGACCGGACCCCAGGACCAGACCAGACCCCCAGGACCAGACCGGACCCCAGGACCAGACCGGACCCCAGGACCAGACCAGACCCCCAGGACCAGACCGGACCCCCAGGACCAGACCCCCAGGACCAGACCAGACCGGACCCCCAGGACCAGACCCCCAGGACCAGGACCAGACCAGACCCCCAGGACCAGACCCCAGGACCAGACCCGACCGCCCAGGACCAGGACCAGACCGGACCCCCAGGACCAGACCAGACCGGACCAGACCAGACCGGACCCCAGGACCAGACCAGACCCCAGGACCAGACCCGACCGCCCAGGACCAGACCAGACCAGACCCCAGGACCAGACCCCAGGACCAGACCAGACCAGAACCCCAGGACCAGACCAGACCGGACCAGACCCCAGGACCAGACCAGACCGGACCCCAGGACCAGACCCCAGGACCAGACCAGACCCCCAGGACCAGGACCAGACCGGACCCCAGGACCAGACCAGACCCCCAGGACCAGACCAGACCCCAGGACCAGAACCCCAGGACCAGACCAGACCCGACCACCCAGGACCAGACCAGACCCCCAGGACCAGACCAGACCCCAGGACCAGACCCCAGGACCAGACCAGACCAGACCAGACCCCAGGACCAGACCAGACCGACCAGGACCAGACCCCAGGACCAGACCAGACCAGACCCCAGGACCAGACCAGACCAGAACCCCAGGACCAGACCAGACCCCCAGGACCAGGACCAGACCAGACCCCCAGGACCAGACCCCAGGACCAGGACCAGACCGGACCCCCAGGACCAGACCAGACCCCCAGGACCAGACCGGACCCCAGGACCAGAACCCCAGGACCAGACCAGACCCCCAGGACCAGACCAGACCAGACAAGGACCAGACCCCAGGACCAGACCCCCAGGACCAGACCAGACCCCCAGGACCAGACCCCCAGGACCAGACCAGACCAGACCAGACCCCCAGGACCAGACCAGACCGACCAGGACCAGACCAGACCAGACCCCAGGACCAGACCAGACCCCAGGACCAGACCAGACCCCCAGGACCAGGACCAGACCGGACCCCCAGGACCAGACCAGACCCCCAGGACCAGACCAGACCCCCAGGACCAGACCCCAGGACCAGACCAGACCCCAGGACCAGGACCAGACCGGACCCCCAGGACCAGACCGGACCCCAGGACCAGACCAGACCCCAGGACCAGGACCAGACCGGACCCCAGGACCAGACCGGACCCCCAGGACCAGGACCAGACCGGACCCCCAGGACCAGACCAGACCCCCAGGACCAGACCCCCAGGACCAGACCAGACCGGACCCCAGGACCAGACCAGACCCCCAGGACCAGACCCCAGGACCAGACCAGACCCCCAGGACCAGACCCCAGGACCAGGACCAGACCGGACCCCAGGACCAGACCAGACCCCCAGGACCAGACCAGACCAGACCAGACCACCAGACCAGACCCCCAGGACCAGACCAGACCAGACCCCAGGACCAGACCAGACCAGACCGGACCCCAGGACCAGACCCAGACCAGACCCCAGGACCAGACCAGACCGGACCAGACCAGACCGGACCCCAGGACCAGACCAGACCAGATCCTCCAGGACCAGACCAGACCAGACCCCCAGGACCAGACCGGACCCCAGGACCAGACCAGACCAGACCCCAGGACCAGACCAGACCAGACCGGACCAGACCAGACCCCCAGGACCAGACCAGACCAGACCGGACCCCAGGACCAGACCCAGACCAGACCCCAGGACCAGACCAGACCGGACCAGACCGGACCGGACCCCAGGACCAGACCAGACCAGACCCCAGGACCAGACCGGACCAGACCAGACCCCCAGGACCAGACCAGACCCCCAGGACCAGACCGGACCAGACCAGACCCCAGGACCAGACCAGACCCCCAGGACCAGACCAGACCCCCAGGACCAGACCAGAGGACCAGACCAGACCCCAGGACCAGACCAGACCAGACCAGACCCCAGGACCAGACCAGACCAGACCAGACCCCAGACCCCCAGGACCAGACCAGACCCCAGGACCAGACCAGACCCCCAGGACCAGACCAGACCAGACCAGACCCCAGGACCAGACCAGACCCCAGGACCAGACCAGACCAGACCGGACCCCAGGACCAGACCAGACCGGACCGGACCCCAGGACCAGACCGGACCGGACCCCAGGACCAGACCAGACCGGACCCCAGGACCAGACCAGACCGACCAGGACCAGACCAGACCAGACCGCCAGGACCAGACCAGACCAGACCAGACCCCAGGACCAGACCAGACCCCAGGACCAGACCAGACCAGACCCCAGGACCAGACCAGACCAGACCGGACCCCAGGACCAGACCAGACCAGACCCCCAGGACCAGGACCAGACCGGACCCCAGGACCAGACCAGACCCCCAGGACCAGGACCAGACCGGACCCCAGGACCAGACCAGACCCCCAGGACCAGACCGGACCCCAGGACCAGACCAGACCCCAGGACCAGACCGGACCCCAGGACCAGACCCCAGGACCAGACCAGACCGGACCCCCAGGACCAGACCCCCAGGACCAGGACCAGACCAGACCCCCAGGACCAGACCCGACCGCCCAGGACCAGGACCAGACCGGACCCCCAGGACCAGACCAGACCGGACCAGACCAGACCAGACCCCAGGACCAGGACCAGACCGGACCCCAGGACCAGACCAGACCCCAGGACCAGACCCGACCGCCCAGGACCAGACCAGACCAGACCCCAGGACCAGACCCCCAGGACCAGACCAGACCAGAACCCCAGGACCAGACCAGACCGGACCAGACCCCAGGACCAGACCAGACCGGACCCCCAGGACCAGACCCCAGGACCAGACCAGACCCCCAGGACCAGGACCAGACCGGACCCCCAGGACCAGACCGGACCCCAGGACCAGAACCCCAGGACCAGACCAGACCCGACCACCCAGGACCAGACCAGACCCCCAGGACCAGACCAGACCCCAGGACCAGACCCCCAGGACCAGACCAGACCAGACCAGACCCCCAGGACCAGACCAGACCGACCAGGACCAGACCCCCAGGACCAGACCAGACCAGACCCCAGGACCAGACCAGACCAGAACCCCAGGACCAGACCAGACCCCAGGACCAGGACCAGACCAGACCCCCAGGACCAGACCCCAGGACCAGGACCAGACCGGACCCCAGGACCAGACCAGACCCCAGGACCAGACCGGACCCCAGGACCAGAACCCCAGGACCAGACCAGACCCCAGGACCAGACCAGACCAGACAAGGACCAGACCCCCAGGACCAGACCCCCAGGACCAGACCAGACCCCCAGGACCAGACCCCCAGGACCAGACCAGACCAGACCAGACCCCAGGACCAGACCAGACCGACCAGGACCAGACCAGACCAGACCCCCAGGACCAGACCAGACCCCCAGGACCAGACCAGACCCCAGGACCAGGACCAGACCAGACCCCAGGACCAGACCAGACCCCCAGGACCAGACCCCAGGACCAGACCAGACCCCCAGGACCAGGACCAGACCGGACCCCAGGACCAGACCGGACCCCAGGACCAGACCAGACCCCCAGGACCAGGACCAGACCGGACCCCCAGGACCAGACCAGACCCCAGGACCAGACCGGACCCCCAGGACCAGACCAGACCCCCAGGACCAGACCCCCAGGACCAGACCAGACCGGACCCCAGGACCAGACCAGACCCCCAGGACCAGACCCCAGGACCAGACCAGACCCCAGGACCAGACCCCAGGACCAGGACCAGACCGGACCCCAGGACCAGACCAGACCCCCAGGACCAGACCAGACCGGACCAGACCAGACCAGACCCCAGGACCAGACCAGACCCCCAGGACCAGACCAGACCCCCAGGACCAGACCAGACCAGACCGGACCCCAGGACCAGACCAGACCAGACCCCAGGACCAGACCAGACCGGACCAGACCGGACCCCAGGACCAGACCAGACCAGATCCTCCAGGACCAGACCAGACCAGACCCCCAGGACCAGACCGGACCCCCAGGACCAGACCAGACCAGACCCCAGGACCAGACCAGACCAGACCGGACCAGACCAGACCCCCAGGACCAGACCAGACCAGACCGGACCCCAGGACCAGACCCAGACCAGACCCCAGGACCAGACCAGACCGGACCAGACCGGACCCCAGGACCAGACCAGACCAGACCCCAGGACCAGACCGGACCAGACCAGACCCCAGGACCAGACCGGACCAGACCAGACCCCCAGGACCAGACCCCCAGGACCAGACCAGACCCCCAGGACCAGACCAGACCCCCAGGACCAGACCAGACCTGACCAGACCAGACCCCAGGACCAGACCGGACCAGACCAGACCCCAGGACCAGACCAGACCAGACCAGACCCCCAGGACCAGACCAGACCAGACCCAGACCCCCAGGACCAGACCAGACCCCAGGACCAGACCAGACCCCCAGGACCAGACCAGACCAGACCAGACCCCCAGGACCAGACCAGACCAGACCGGACCCCAGGACCAGACCAGACCGGACCCCAGGACCAGACCGGACCGGACCCCAGGACCAGACCAGACCGGACCCCAGGACCAGACCAGACCGACCAGGACCAGACCAGACCAGACCGCCAGGACCAGACCAGACCAGACCAGACCCCCAGGACCAGACCAGACCCCAGGACCAGACCAGACCAGACCCCCAGGACCAGACCAGACCAGACCAGACCCCAGGACCAGACCAGACCAGACCGGACCCCAGGACCAGACCAGACCGGACCCCCAGGACCAGACCAGACCAGACCCCAGGACCAGACCAGACCAGACCAGACCCCAGGACCAGACCAGACCCCAGGACCAGACCAAACCGGACCCCAGGACCAGACCAGACCAGACCCCCAGGACCAGACCAGACCGGACCAGACCAGACCCCAGGACCAGACCAGACCAGACCAGACCCCAGGACCAGACCAGACCGGACCCCAGGACCAGACCGGACCGGACCCCAGGACCAGACCAGACCGGACCCCAGGACCAGACCAGACCGACCAGGACCAGACCAGACCAGACCGCCAGGACCAGACCAGACCAGACCAGACCCCCAGGACCAGACCAGACCCCCAGGACCAGACCAGACCAGACCCCCAGGACCAGACCAGACCAGACCAGACCCCCAGGACCAGACCAGACCAGACCGGACCCCAGGACCAGACCAGGCCGGACCCCCAGGACCAGACCAGACCAGACCCCCAGGACCAGACCAGACCAGACCAGACCCCCAGGACCAGACCAGACCCCAGGACCAGACCAAACCGGACCCCAGGACCAGACCAGACCAGACCCCAGGACCAGACCAGACCAGACCGGACCAGACCAGACCCCCAGGACCAGACCAGACCAGACCAGACCCCCAGGACCAGACCAGACCCCAGGACCAGACCAGACCAGACCCCCAGGACCAGACCAGACCAGACCCCAGGACCAGACCAGACCAGACCCCCAGGACCAGACCAGACCGACCCCCAGGACCAGACCAGACCCCAGGACCAGACCAGACCAGACCAGACCCCCAGGACCAGACCAGACCCCCAGGACCAGACCAGACCAGACCAGACCCCCAGGACCAGACCCCCAGGACCAGACCAGACCAGACCCCAGGACCAGACCAGACCAGACCAGACCAGACCACCAGACCAGACCAGACCAGACCCCAGGACCAGACCAGACCCCAGACCAGACCCCCAGGACCAGACCAGACCCCCAGGACCAGACCAGACCCCAGGACCAGACCAGACCCCCAGGACCAGACCAGACCAGACCCCAGGACCAGACCAGACCAGACCAGACCCCAGGACCAGACCAGACCCCCAGGACCAGACCAGACCAGACCAGACCCCAGGACCAGACCAGACCCCCAGGACCAGACCAGACCAGACCGGACCCCAGGACCAGACCAGACCAGACCGGACCAGACCAGACCCCCAGGACCAGACCAGACCAGACCGGACCCCAGGACCAGACCAGACCCCCAGGACCAGACCCCCAGGACCAGACCAGACCAGGCCCCCAGGACCAGACCAGACCCCAGGACCAGACCGGACCAGACCAGACCAGACCCCAGGACCAGACCAGACCAGACCAGACCGGACCCCAGGACCAGACCAGACCAGACCCCAGACGAGACCAGACCAGACCAGACCCCAGGACCAGACCAGACCAGACCCCAGGACCAGACCAGACCAGACCAGACCAGACCCCAGGACCAGACCAGACCAGACCAGACCGGACCCCAGGACCAGACCAGACCAGACCCCAGGCGAGACCAGACCAGACCAGACCCCAGGACCAGACCAGACCAGGCCCCAGGACCAGACCAGACCCCAGGACCAGACCAGACCGGACCAGACCAGACCAGACCCCCAGGACCAGACCAGACCAGACCAGACCGGACCCCAGGACCAGACCAGACCCCCAGGACCAGACCAGACCGGACCCCAGGACCAGACCAGACCCCCAGGACCAGACCAGACCAGACCGGACCCCCAGGACCAGACCAGACCAGACCGGACCCCAGGACCAGACCAGACCCCAGGACCAGACCAGACCAGACCGGACCCCCAGGACCAGACCAGACCCCAGGACCAGACCCCAGGACCAGACCAGACCCCCAGGACCAGACCAGACCAGACCCCAGGACCAGACCGGACCGGACCAGACCCCCAGGACCAGACCCCAGGACCAGACCAGACCCCCAGGACCAGACCGGACCGGACCAGACCAGACCAGACCCCAGGACCAGACCAGACCGGACCCCAGGACCAGACCAGACCAGACCAGACCCCAGGACCAGACCAGACCGGACCCCAGGACCAGACCAGACCCCCAAGACCAGACCAGACCCCCAGGACCAGACCCCAGGACCAGACCAGACCAGACCCCAGGACCAGACCAGACCAGACCCCCAGGACCAGACCAGACCCCAGGACCAGACCAGACCAGACCGGACCCCCAGGACCAGACCAGACCCCAGGACCAGACCAGACCAGGCCCCCAGGACCAGACCAGACCCCAGGACCAGACCAGACCGGACCAGACCAGACCAGACCCCAGGACCAGACCAGACCAGACCAGACCGGACCCCAGGACCAGACCAGACCCCCAGGACCAGACCAGACCGGACCCCAGGACCAGACCAGACCCCCAGGACCAGACCAGACCAGACCGGACCCCAGGACCAGACCAGACCAGACCGGACCCCCAGGACCAGACCAGACCCCAGGACCAGACCAGACCAGACCGGACCCCAGGACCAGACCAGACCCCCAGGACCAGACCCCAGGACCAGACCAGACCCCCAGGACCAGACCAGACCAGACCCCCAGGACCAGACCGGACCGGACCAGACCCCCAGGACCAGACCCCAGGACCAGACCAGACCCCCAGGACCAGACCAGACCCCAGGACCAGACCGGACCGGACCAGACCAGACCAGACCCCAGGACCAGACCAGACCGGACCCCAGGACCAGACCAGACCAGACCAGACCCCAGGACCAGACCAGACCGGACCCCAGGACCAGACCAGACCCCCAAGACCAGACCAGACCCCCAGGACCAGACCCCCAGGACCAGACCAGACCAGACCCCCAGGACCAGACCAGACCAGACCCCCAGGACCAGACCAGACCCCCAGGACCAGACCAGACCAGACCGGACCCCAGGACCAGACCAGACCCCAGGACCAGACCCCAGGACCAGACCAGACCCCAGGACCAGACCAGACCAGACCCCCAGGACCAGACCGGACCGGACCAGACCCCCAGGACCAGACCCCAGGACCAGACCAGACCCCCAGGACCAGACCAGACCCCAGGACCAGACCGGACCGGACCAGACCAGACCAGACCCCCAGGACCAGACCAGACCGGACCCCCAGGACCAGACCAGACCGGACCCCAGGACCAGACCAGACCAGACCCCAGGACCAGACCAGACCCCCAAGACCAGACCAGACCCCCAGGACCAGACCCCAGGACCAGACCAGACCAGACCCCAGGACCAGACCAGACCAGACCCCCAGGACCAGACCAGACCCCCAGGACCAGGACCAGACCCCCAGGACCAGACCAGACCAGACCCCACAGGATTAGGACCAGACCCCAGGACCAGACCAGACCAGACCCCCAGGACCAGACCAGACCAGACCCCAGGACCAGACCCCAGGACCAGACCAGACCCCAGGACCAGACCAGACCAGACCCCAGGACCAGACCGGACCCCAGGACCAGACCAGACCCCCAGGACCAGACCAGACCAGACCGGACCCCAGGACCAGACCAGACCCCCGGACCAGACCAGACCCCCAGGACCAGACCAGACCAGACCAGACCCCCAGGACCAGACCAGACCCCCAGGACCAGACCAGACCCCAGGACCAGACCAGACCAGACCCCCAGGACCAAACCAGACCAGACCAGACCCCCAGGACCAGACCAGACCCCCAGGACCAGACCAGACCAGACCAGACCCCAGGACCAGACCAGACCCCAGGACCAGACCAGACCCCCAGGACCAGACCCCAGGACCAGACCAGACCCCAGGACCAGACCAGACCAGACCCCAGGACCAGACCGGACCGGACCAGACCCCCAGGACCAGACCCCAGGACCAGACCAGACCCCCAGGACCAGACCAGACCCCCAGGACCAGACCGGACCGGACCAGACCAGACCAGACCCCAGGACCAGACCAGACCGGACCCCAGGACCAGACCAGACCAGACCAGACCCCAGGACCAGACCAGACCGGACCCCAGGACCAGACCAGACCCCCAAGACCAGACCAGACCAGACCAGACCCCAGGACCAGACCAGACCCCCAGGACCAGACCAGACCCCAGGACCAGACCCCAGGACCAGACCAGACCCCCAGGACCAGACCAGACCAGACCAGACCCCCAGGACCAGACCAGACCCCCAGGACCAGACCGGACCGGACCAGACCAGACCAGACCCCAGGACCAGACCAGACCGGACCCCAGGACCAGACCAGACCAGACCAGACCCCAGGACCAGACCAGACCGGACCCCAGGACCAGACCAGACCCCCAAGACCAGACCAGACCCCCAGGACCAGACCCCAGGACCAGACCAGACCAGACCCCAGGACCAGACCAGACCAGACCCCCAGGACCAGACCAGACCCCCAGGACCAGACCAGACCAGACCGGACCCCAGGACCAGACCAGACCCCCAGGACCAGACCCCAGGACCAGACCAGACCCCCAGGACCAGACCAGACCAGACCCCCAGGACCAGACCGGACCGGACCAGACCCCCAGGACCAGACCCCAGGACCAGACCAGACCCCCAGGACCAGACCAGACCCCCAGGACCAGACCGGACCGGACCAGACCAGACCAGACCCCAGGACCAGACCAGACCGGACCCCAGGACCAGACCAGACCTGACCAGACCCCCAGGACCAGACCAGACCGGACCCCAGGACCAGACCAGACCAGACCCCAGGACCAGACCAGACCCCCAAGACCAGACCAGACCCCCAGGACCAGACCCCAGGACCAGACCAGACCAGACCCCAGGACCAGACCAGACCAGACCCCAGGACCAGACCAGACCCCCAGGACCAGGACCAGACCCCCAGGACCAGACCAGACCAGACCCCACAGGATTAGGACCAGACCCCAGGACCAGACCAGACCAGACCCCCAGGACCAGACCAGACCAGACCCCCAGGACCAGACCCCAGGACCAGACCAGACCCCCAGGACCAGACCAGACCAGACCCCAGGACCAGACCGGACCCCAGGACCAGACCAGACCCCCAGGACCAGACCAGACCGGACCCCAGGACCAGACCAGACCCCCGGACCAGACCAGACCCCCAGGACCAGACCAGACCAGACCGGACCCCAGGACCAGACCAGACCAGACCCCAGGACCAGACCAGACCAGACCCCCAGGACCAGACCAGACCCCCAGGACCAGACCAGACCCCAGGACCAGACCAGACCAGACCCCCAGGACCAAACCAGACCAGACCAGACCCCAGGACCAGACCAGACCCCCAGGACCAGACCAGACCAGACCAGACCCCCAGGACCAGACCAGACCCCCAGGACCAGACCAGACCCCCAGGACCAGACCAGACCCCCAGGACCAGACCAGACCAGACCGGACCCCAGGACCAGACCAGACCCCAGGACCAGACCAGACCAGACCCCCAGGACCAGACCAGACCGGACCCCAGGACCAGACCAGACCAGACCAGACCCCCAGGACCAGAACCCCAGGACTTGACCAGACCAGACCCCCAGGACCAGAACCCCAGGACCAGACCAGACCAGACCCCAGGACCAGAACCCCAGGACCAGACCAGACCAGACCCCAGGACCAGAACCCCAGGACCAGACCAGACCAGACCCCCAGGACCAGACCAGACCCCCAGGACCAGGACCAGACCCCCAGGACCAGACCAGACCAGACCCCACAGGATTAGGACCAGACCCCCCAGGACCAGACCAGGACCAAAGTTTTAAAGTTAGTCTTGTTTGGTGCAGGACCGTTCGATTCGAGGAGTCTTCCATTTTTCGGCCAAAGAGCAAATGACCAAATATGAGATCGGCAAAGCCATCGCGGAGGCCTTCCACCTGCCCTCGGACCACCTGGTCCCGGTAAGTCCTGTCCCAGTCATAGATGGTATAAACATGGACGTATTCCGCCCATTGGTCCCGTATTCACCGTTATTGTCCTTACGACAGGGCAATAAAATGGCGGTTACATCCGGGCTTTTACTCCAGAGTAAAACAATAGTTTTTAGATAATAGCATAAAAGGACGTAATAATCAAAAATCCCAGAGTTGTCACGTATTAAAAAACGGAGCCATCTTTAGTACCAGGATGTAAACAGGATTTTTACACTTGTAAAGTCTCCATTGTGTTTCTCCTTATATTTCTGCTTTTGGAGCCTGCCCCCTGGTGGACGGAGGTATATTGCCGTATGGCAGCGCATTTATGCGAGGACCATTTAGGAGGTTCCATGTGAGACGATTGGTCCTTTCTCTGACCCCTGTGACTGACCCCTGACCTCTCTGTACACAGCTGACAGAGGCAGCCCCTGGCTCGACCCCTCGACCTCTGAACTCTCGTCTGGACTGTTCTCGTCTGGAGCTGCTGCAACTGAGCGTGGAGCCTCGTCCGTTCCGCTCGGCCATCGTTGACTGTCTGTGGCCCTTCACCCCCGACAAACGCTGGAGGCAAACCGTCTTCCACTGACCCCTGACCCCACACAAAATTTCACAGCTCTGACGAACAAAGATTCAGCGCTGGCGGAAGATATTAAGATAATACGTTTATATTAATAAACCATTTGAATCATAGATATATATCAGCTTTGTTTCTGCTGTTCCCAAAGTCTCTAATCAAACTAAAAGTTTAAATATTAGTCACAAATATGGTTTATAAAAGCCTCTCCCTCGAGACTCTTTATTCAGACCGACTTGTGTTTCTGAAACTTTCATTGAGCCGAACCTGGTCCGAGCGTGTTCTAGAAGAGAAATAAAAACATTCAACTCTGTGTGACTTTATGGTTCAGATTTGTCCTGATCTTTTTCCTTCCTTGGGAGACGCTTGTCGCCAACACTGTTTACAGCTCCTCAACCCCTTCGACACTGTTCCTCTGAGGAAGCAGAGACCGAGGGCTCAAAGCTGGACTCGTCCTTCGCTGAAGCTGAGGTCACTGAGGTCAAGAAGCTCCTCGTGGCTCTAGATGAGGTGGGGCTGTCTAGGCCGACACGCCTCTGGACTGGCAGACTGGGGGTCCCACTTTTAAAAAGGGTTTGTTCCAACTACAGAGAGCTTTTGCTGCTGAAACTGTGGTTTTATTTTGTGAAAACTGAAAAATCTGACTTTAGTTTTGTTCAAAAACACCAACATTTGTCTAAAACAATGTTTCCCAAACCCTGGGCCAAAGGTAGGTCTTTAAATAAATAAAACAAAAGGATGCATGAACGTAATGGCTTCTGTGGATTTAATTTTAAACGACACATTTACATTTAGTCATTTAGCTTTTGTCCAAAGCGACTTACACGTGAGGAAAACAATGGAAGCAAACACAAGGAACTAAAAGCACAAGTGCACCATAAAGTCGTTAAAACCCTGCACAGGAACAAAGAAAAGAGGTAAAGGATGTAGAATTCGTCAGTTGGGTGTTGACGGGAGAGTTTTTTAAAGATGGATCCAGAATGCTGTAAGATTGACCCAACATGGAGCAAAGCTTTAGAAAAGAACTACGTTTGGCTCTTTTTGGCTAATTTGGCTTTAAGACAGATTTATGAAGAACTGAGCCAAAGAGACGGAACTGAAAAAGAAGTGGGACGTTCTAAAGCCGGACAGAAAGGTTTACGAGTCTTTATTATATTTCAACAGGTGAGAAGGTCCTGGAACAGCCGAGGACTAAGGTCAAAATGAAAACATGAGAACATCTTTGTTTCTTTGCTGAGCCTCCAAAGGGAAGACAGAGCTTGTCCAGAAAGAGTTTTACTAAACGTATCTTTGACACAACTATATTGTGTCTGTGTTTCCGCAGGTGTTAGGCTTTGACACTGGAGGGAAATAGACAGTGTTTTCATGTAAACCTCTGACTCTGAGACCTGCAGCAGAAGAGACAGGTGCTCAAGTTTAGGGATGTTGTCCCATTCTTGTCTAATACAGGCTCAACTGTCTGAGGTCTTCTTTGTCACATCTTCCTCTTTATGATGCTCCAGAGGTTTTCTTTAGGGGAAAGATCTGGACATTCTTCTCCGCAGCCATGATGTTGTAACTGATGCAGGATGTGTCTGACACTGTCCTGTTGGAAAAGTTCTTCCCTGAAAGAGACCACGTCTGGATGGAACATATGTTGTTCTAGAACTTGGATAAACCTTTCATCTTTGATGGTGTCTTTCCAGATGTGTTCTGCCCCTGCCACATGATGATGATGATAACTTCAAACTCTTTTTTTTCTCTGAGAAACTTCTTTCTGATGTTGCTCCACTATTTCTCGCCGCAGCATTGAGAGAACGTCTATCTTGACTTCTGAGACAGTGTCACTCTGAGAGGCTCTTTTTATTCCAAGCATGTTGCCCATTGACCTCCAGCTGTTCCTTATGTGTACATTAAACTTTTACAGCCTCTTATTGCTACATGTCCCAACTTTTTGGAATGTGCAGCTCTCATGAAATCCAAAATGAGACAATATCTGGCATTACATTTCAAAACGTCTCACTTTCAACATATGTTATCTACGTTGTATTCTAAGAAAATATTAAAATTTGAAACTTCCATCATTGCATTCTGTTTTTATTCACAATTTGTTCAGTGTCCCCACTTTTTGGGACTCGTGTTTGTACAATCTTTGGTCTAAACCGGGTCTAAACCGGGTCTAACCCAGGACTAAACCAGGACTACATCAGGTCTAAAAGATAAAAGAGAAAATCGTTTATTTCTTCAAAAGTATGAACCATATCAAAGAGAAAAAAAATGTGTCCATTTTCCGGTCTTGTGTGGGTCACTGGGCATAGTCCTGGACTTGGTCTTGGCAAAGCTGGTCTTCGTCGGTGTAGGTCCAGTTCCCCTGGTTCTGGTCCAGCTCGGTTCGGTCCAAACGTTTTATAGACCTTTTGGTCTCAAAACTACGATACAGGCCCACGGCCAGAGACACCTGCACAACCTGAGAGAGGGGACTGGGTTAGTCCTGTTTAGACCTGGTTTAGTCCTGTTTAGACCTGGTTTAGACCTGTTTAGTCCTGGTTTAGACCTGTTTAGTCCTGGTTTAGTCCTGGTTTAGACCTGGTTTAGTCCTGTTTAGACCTGGTTTAGACCTGTTTAAGTCCTGTTTAGTCCTGGTTTAGTCCTGTTTAGACCTGGTTTAGTCCTGGTTTAGTCCTGGTTTAGTCCTGGTTTAGTCCTGGTTTAGACCTGGTTTAGACCTGGTTTAGACCTGGTTTAGACCTGGTTTAGTCCTGGTTTAGACCTGGTTTAGACCTGGTTTAGTCCTGGTTTAGACCTGGTTTAGTCCTGGTTTAGACCTGGTTTAGTC
This sequence comes from Neodontobutis hainanensis, assembly GCA_024349245.1. NCBI lineage: Eukaryota > Metazoa > Chordata > Actinopteri > Gobiiformes > Odontobutidae > Neodontobutis > Neodontobutis hainanensis. The sequence continues at coordinate 117,494 of JALDNG010000361.1, read as the reverse complement.
CTGTTTAGACCTGGTTTAGTCCTGGTTTAGACCTGGTTTAGTCCTGTTTAGACCTGGTTTAGTCCTGTTTAGACCTGTTTAGACCTGTTTAAGTCCTGTTTAGTCCTGGTTTAGTCCTGGTTTAGACCTGGGTTAGTCCTGTTTAGACCTGGTTTAGTCCTGTTTAGACCTGGGTTAGTCCTGTTTAGACCTGGGTTAGTCCTGTTTAGACCTGGGTTAGTCCTGTTTAGACCTGGGTTAGTCCTGTTTAGTCCTGGTTTAGACCTGTTTAGTCCTGGTTTAGTCCTGGTTTAGACCTGTTTAGTCCTGTTTAAGTCCTGGTTTAGTCCTGTTTAAGTCCTGGTTTAGTCCTGTTTAGACCTGGTTTAGCCCTGTTTAGTCCTGGTTTAGACCTGGTTTAGACCTGTTTAGTCCTGGTTTAGTCCTGGTTTAGACCTGTTTAGACCTGGTTTAGACCGGTTTAAGTCCTGGTTTAGTCCTGTTTAGACCTGGTTTAGTCCTGTTTAGACCTGGTTTAGTCCTGGTTTAGACCTGTTTAGACCTGGTTTAGTCCTGGTTTAGACCTGGTTTAGTCCTGTTTAGTCCTGGTTTAGACCTGGGTTAGTCCTGTTTAGACCTGGTTTAGTCCTGTTTAGTCCTGGTTTAGACCTGTTTAGTCCTGGTTTAGTCCTGGTTTAGACCTGGTTTAGTCCTGTTTAGACCTGGTTTAGTCCTGGTTTAGACCTGGTTTAGTCCTGTTTAGACCTGGTTTAGTCCTGTTTAGACCTGGTTTAGACCTGGTTTAGTCCGGGTTTAGTCCTGTTTAGTCCTGGTTTAGACCTGTTTAGTCCTGGTTTAGACCTGGTTTAGATCTGTTTAGTCCTGTTTAGACCTGGTTTAGTCCTGTTTAGACCTGGTTTAGACCTGGTTTAGTCCTGTTTAGACCTGGTTTAGTCCTGTTTAGACCTGGTTTAGTCCTGTTTAGACCTGGTTTAGACCTGGTTTAGTCCGGGTTTAGTCCTGTTTAGTCCTGTTTAGACCTGTTTAGTCATGGTTTAGTCCTGGTTTAGACCTGGTTTAGATCTGTTTAGTCCTGTTTAGACCTGTTTAGTCATGGTTTAGTCCTGGTTTAGTCCTGGTTTAGACCTGGTTTAGTCCGGGTTTAGTCCGGGTTTAGTCCGGGTTTAGTCATGGTTTAGACCTGGTTTAGTCCTGGTTTAGTCCGGGTTTAGTCCTAGTTTAGACCTGTTTAAGTCCTGTTTAAGTCCTGTTTAGTCCTGGTTTAGTCCTGGTTTAGACCTGGGTTAGTCCTGTTTAGACCTGGTTTAGTCCTGTTTAGACCTGGGTTAGTCCTGTTTAGTCCTGGTTTAGACCTGTTTAGTCCTGGTTTAGTCCTGGTTTAGACCTGTTTAGTCCTGGTTTAGTCCTGTTTAAGTCCTGGTTTAGTCCTGTTTAAGTCCTGGTTTAGTCCTGTTTAAGTCCTGGTTTAGTCCTGTTTAAGTCCTGGTTTAGTCCTGTTTAGACCTGGTTTAGTCCTGTTTAGTCCTGGTTTAGACCTGGTTTAGACCTGTTTAGTCCTGGTTTAGTCCTGGTTTAGACCTGTTTAGACCTGGTTTAGACCGGTTTAAGTCCTGGTTTAGTCCTGTTTAGACCTGGTTTAGTCCTGTTTAGACCTGGTTTAGTCCTGTTTAGACCTGGTTTAGTCCTGTTTAGACCTGGTTTAGTCCTGTTTAGTCCTGGTTTAGACCTGGTTTAGTCCTGGTTTAGACCTGGTTTAGTCCTGTTTAGTCCTGGTTTAGTCCTGGTTTAGACCTGGGTTAGTCCTGTTTAGACCTGGTTTAGTCCTGTTTAGACCTGGTTTAGTCCTGTTTAGACCTGGTTTAGTCCTGGTTTAGACCTGGTTTAGTCCTGTTTAGACCTGGTTTAGTCCTGTTTAGACCTGGTTTAGACCTGGTTTAGTCCGGGTTTAGTCCTGTTTAGTCCTGGTTTAGACCTGTTTAGTCCTGGTTTAGTCCTGGTTTAGACCTGGTTTAGATCTGTTTAGTCCTGTTTAGACCTGTTTAGTCATGGTTTAGTCCTGGTTTAGACCTGGTTTAGATCTGTTTAGTCCTGTTTAGACCTGTTTAGTCATGGTTTAGTCCTGGTTTAGTCCTGGTTTAGACCTGGTTTAGTCCTGTTTAGTCCGGGTTTAGTCCGGGTTTAGTCATGGTTTAGACCTGGTTTAGTCCGGGTTTAGTCATGGTTTAGACCTGGTTTAGTCCTGTTTAGTCCTGTTTAGACCTGGTTTAGACCTGGTTTAGTCCTGTTTAGACCTGGTTTAGACCTGGTTTAGTCCTGTTTAGACCTGGTTTAGTCCTGGTTTAGTCCTGTTTAGACCTGTTTAGACCTGTTTAGTCCTGGTTTAGACCTGGTTTAGACCTGGTTTAGTCCGGGTTTAGTCCGGGTTTAGTCATGGTTTAGTCCTGGGTTAGTCCTGGGTTAGTCCGGGTTTAGTCCTGCTCAGACCTGGATCAAGATGAGACTGAGGTCCATGCCCACAATGGTCAAGATGTTCTCTTTCAGCCAATCATTGAGTGCCACATCACAGCCCTGAGGAAACACATCACTTCCTGTTTTTATCCAGACTTAAATCACCTCGCCTGTGCTGCGCGCTCACCTGCGCCACGCGCTCACCTGTGCGTAGGAGTGGTTTGCGGCTCCGACCTGCGCTGACGTGGCGTTGAGTGTTTCCGAGCAGAAGGAGGAGTTGAAGCTGCGGCGGTACGAGCTGAAACAGGAACAGGGAAGAACCTCGGCGTACGACAGGTTTAGACTCACCACAAAAGGGTTCTTCAGCCAATCATGGAGCCCCGACCGGCCGCAGCACCTGGCCTGGAAACAACCGGCCAATCAGCAATCAGGAGAGCAAAGAAAGAGGGTCAGAAGTGAGGCGTAGTCTGGTTTAGTCCAGGTTTAGTCCAGGTTTAGTCCATTGTTAAACCAGACAGTTCCAGTTTTGTCCACTAGAGGGAAGTAGGAGAAGAATAATAGACTGACATAGTGCTGCACGTCGTCCAGCAGGCGGCGCCTCTCTCCCTCTGGGTACTCCGTTATCATCGTATCCACGGTAACCTCCATTGTTTTTAAAATCTGTAACAGAAACAAGAAAACCAGGTCTAAACCAGGCCTAAACCTGGCCCTAACCAGGTCTACAATGGATTTTGCTCTGACCTTGTCTCTGCTGAAGAGGAGGAGGAGTGTGATGAAGACCTGTCCAATGACCAGCACTACCAGGAATCCTACAAACTGAGGAGGCAAAAGCCATAAAGACCAGGTCCAGACCAGGTCTAGATCAGGTCCAGAGCAGGTACAGAGCAGGTCCACAGCAGGTCTCTGTAGACTGAGACCTGAAGGGGCACTCACCATGAGCAGCAGGAGGCGGTTTTCATGGTAAGCCCCGAGAAATCCGACCAAACTGACAAGCAACACCACACCTCCGACCACGAGCAGCGCCACACCGACCGTCTGCAGCTCGACTGACGACCAGAGGAGACACCAGAGGAGGCACCAGGAGAGACACCAGGAGAGACAACAGAGGAGGCACCAGAGGAAACACCAGGAGAGACAACAGGAGGGGCACCAGAGGAGACACCAGGAGAGACACCAGAGGAGACACCAGAGGAAACACCAGGAGAGACAACAGAGGAGGCACCAGAGGAAACACCAGGAGAGACAACAGGAGGGGCACCAGAGGAGACACCAGGAGAGACACCAGAGGAGACACCAGGAGAGACACCAGAAGAGACAACAGAGGAGGCACCAGAGGAGACACCAGGAGAGACAACAGGAGGGGCACCAGAGGAGGCACCAGAGGAAACACCAGGAGAGACAACAGGAGGGGCACCAGAGGAGGCACCAGAGGAAACACCAGGAGAGACAACAGGAGGGGCACCAGAGGAGGCACCAGAGGAGGCACCAGGAGAGACACCAGAAGAGACAACAGAGGAGGCACCAGAGGAAACACCAGGAGAGACAACAGGAGGGGCACCAGAGGAGGCACCAGAGGAGGCACCAGGAGAGACACCAGAAGAGACAACAGAGGAGGCACCAGAGGAGACACCAGGAGAGACAACAGAGGAGGCACCAGAGGAGACACCAGGAGAGACACCAGAGGAGGCACCAGGAGAAACAACAGAGGAGACACCAGAGGAGGCACCAGGAGAGACACCAGAGGAGGCACCATAGGAGACACCAGGAGAGACACCAGAAGAGACAACAGAGTAGACACCAGAGGAGGCACCATAGGAGACACCAGAAGAGACAACAGAGGAGGCACCAGAGGAGGCAAGGACAAAACAAGAACAAAACAAAGACAAAACAAGATCACATCTAACAGCTGAAAGGGCAAGGCTTTAAGACACAGTATCAAAGTGACTAACCCACACCTGGACCTGGACCTGGTTTATAAAGCTCTGTCAACACTGACCTCAGACTCACGTGTGAGTTCGAATCCCATGGTTCTCTGACTTTTCTGAAAAAAGTACATTTACATTTATTCATTTAGCTGACACTTTTATCCAAAGCGACTTACATTGTTCTACGGTAATTACGTGTTACAGCCACTGGAGGCAAGGTGGGTTAAATGTCTTGCCCAAGGACACAACAACAGTATGAACTGTGGGGAGAGCGGGAATCGAACCACCTACCTTACGGTTGAAGAACGACTGCTCTACCACTGAACATGAGCTTTTAAATGCTCATGTTTTATAAAAGAAGCCCTTCATGGTCTGTAAAGGGTAATGGTCAAGGAAGCCTCAACTATTAATACCTGGACCCAGACCAGGACTGACCTGGACCTGGACCCAGACCAGGACTGACCCAGAACAGGACTGACCTGGACCTGGACCCAGAACAGGACTGACCTGGACCTGGACCAAGACCAGGACTGACCCTGACCTGGTGGCACAGGTGCTTGTACCTGTGGAGATGACGCCGATGAAGCTGCTGCTGTCAAACAGGATCCAGAGCCCACATCCAGCCACGCTGACCCCCAGAGCCTTCAGAGGTCAGAGGTCAGAGGAAGAAAAAGAAAGTGACACAAAACTGAAGCTTAATGTTTTTCTAAAATACTTGTGTCACAGTTTGGTTTGACAGGTTTTATTTCATCATTTAAGCTATTTGAGCCAAACTGACTCACTTTCCCACAATGCACCAGTAAAACAGCACCTGGACTGGTCCTGGTCTGGTCTGGTCTTGGTCTTGGTCTGGGTCTGGTCCTGGTCTAGCCCTGGCCTTACCGTGAAGAGGACGAGGCTCAGTGGTCCTGGTTTGGTCTGGTCCTGGTTCTGGTCTAGTCCTGGTCTAGTCCTGGTTTTACCGTGAAGAGGACGAGGCTCAAAGCGGAGCAGAACTTAAGCAGTTGTATCTTTGGTTCCAGCTTCATGTCTGAGTCTCTGACAAAGGTCAGAGTCCACTTCCTCATTGACCGAAACATTAACTCACCTGGGGTTTCCACAGCAACCCTTCCTGGACACACGCCAGGTGAACAGGAAGTGCTCAAGAATAAATAATTCCTCTTAAAGGGACAGTCTAGTCCAGGTTCTAATCTGTAGGATTCTCATGAACAAGAAAGGGTTTGTAAAACTGAAAAAGAAATGGTTTTGGAAAATCGTCTTTGCCATATTCTAACTTAATACTTCCCTGACTTATGACTGACAGTGTCCTTTATTTTCTTTTATCCAGAGAGACTGAAGACATTAGCCCTGTCCTTAGAGCCTCCGTCAGGGTCAGAGAAACCTCACGAAGAAGCACAGGACCCAGTCGTAGAACGGACAGAGGGACAGAGACGTGTTCATGTCATTCTCCGACTGAGACTGAAGAACACGTAAACCACAGAGGGTCGAGTCTAGAAGAGACACAAGGAGCCAGAGAGAAACTACACCAACACCAGAGGACGCCCTCGGGACAACACGGACTCGAGACAAGGTTTAGAGCGACACCTTCAGGAGGAATAAAAGACACCAACACCAGAGGACGCCCTCGGGACGACACGGACTCGAGACAAGGTTTAGAGCGACACCTTCAGGAGGAATAAAGACACCAACACCAGAGGACGCCCTCGGGACGACACGGACTCGAGACAAGGTTTAGAGCGACACCTTCAGGAGGAATAAAAGACACCAACACCAGAGGACGCCCTCGGGACGACACGGACTCGAGACAAGGTTTAGAGCGACACCTTCAGGAGGAATAAAAGACACCAACACCAGAGGACGCCCTCGGGACGACACGGACTCGAGACAAGGTTTAGAGCGACACGTCCAGGAGGAATAAAAGACACCAACACCAGAGGACGCCCTCGGGACGACACGGACTCGAGACAAGGTTTAGAGCGACACATCCAGGAGGAATAAAAGACACCAACACCAGAGGACGCCCTCGGGACGACACGGACTCGAGACAAGGTTTAGAGCGACACGTCCAGGAGGAATAAAAGACACCAACACCAGAGGACGCTCGGGGCGACACGGACTCGAGACAAGGTTTAGAGCGACACCTTCAGGAGGAATAAAAGACACCAACACCAGAGGACGCCCTCGGGACGACACGGACTCGAGACAAGGTTTAGAGCGACACCTTCAGGAGGAATAAAAGACACCAACACCAGAGGACGCCCTCGGGACGACACGGACTCGAGACAAGGTTTAGAGCGACACATCCAGGAGGAATAAAAGACACCAACACCAGAGGACGCCCTCGGGACGACACAGACTCGAGACAAGGTTTAGAGCGACACCTTCAGGAGGAATAAAAGACACCAACACCAGAGGACGCCCTCGGGACGACACGGACTCGAGACAAGGTTTAGAGCGACACATCCAGGAGGAATAAAAGACACCAACACCAGAGGACGCCCTCGGGACGACACGGACTCGAGACAAGGTTTAGAGCGACACGTTCAGGAGGAATAAAAGACACCAACACCAGAGGCGCCTCGGGGCGACACAGACTCGAGACAAGGTTTAGAGCGACACCTTCAGGAGGAATAAAGACACCAACACCAGAGGACGCCCTCGGGACGACACGGACTCGAGACAAGGTTTAGAGCGACACCTTCAGGAGGAATAAAAGACACCAACACCAGAGGACGCCCTCGGGACGACACGGACTCGAGACAAGGTTTAGAGCGACACCTTCAGGAGGAATAAAAGACACCAACACCAGAGGACGCCCTCGGGACGACACGGACTCGAGACAAGGTTTAGAGCGACACGTCCAGGAGGAATAAAAGACACCAACACCAGAGGACGCCCTCGGGACGACACGGACTCGAGACAAGGTTTAGAGCGACACGTCCAGGAGGAATAAAAGACACCAACACCAGAGGACGCCCTCGGGACGACACGGACTCGAGACAAGGTTTAGAGCGACACGTCCAGGAGGAATAAAAGACACCAACACCAGAGGACGCCCTCGGGACGACACGGACTCGAGACAAGGTTTAGAGCGACACCTTCAGGAGGAATAAAAGACACCAACACCAGAGGACGCCCTCGGGACGACACAGACTCGAGACAAGGTTTAGAGCGACACATCCAGGAGGAATAAAAGACACCAACACCAGAGGACGCCCTCGGGACGACACAGACTCGAGACAAGGTTTAGAGCGACACCTTCAGGAGGAATAAAAGACACCAACACCAGAGGACGCCCTCGGGACGACACGGACTCGAGACAAGGTTTAGAGCGACACATCCAGGAGGAATAAAAGACACCAACACCAGAGGACGCCCTCGGGACGACACGGACTCGAGACAAGGTTTAGAGCGACACGTCCAGGAGGAATAAAAGACACCAACACCAGAGGACGCCCTCGGGACGACACGGACTCGAGACAAGGTTTAGAGCGACACCTTCAGGAGGAATAAAAGACACCAACACCAGAGGACGCCCTCGGGACGACACGGACTCGAGACAAGGTTTAGAGCGACACCTTCAGGAGGAATAAAAGACACCAACACCAGAGGACGCCCTCGGGACGACACAGACTCGAGACAAGGTTTAGAGCGACACCTTCAGGAGGAATAAAAGACACCAACACCAGAGGACACCAGAGGACGCCCTCGGGACGACACAGACTCGAGACAAGGTTTAGAGCGACACCTTCAGGAGGAATAAAAGACACCAACACCAGAGGACGCCCTCGGGACGACACGGACTCGAGACAAGGTTTAGAGCGACACATTCAGGAGGAATAAAAGACACCAACACCAGAGGACGCCCTCGGGACGACACGGACTCGAGACAAGGTTTAGAGCGACACCTTCAGGAGGAATAAAAGACACAAACACCAGAGGACGCCCTCGGGACGACACGGACTCGAGACAAGGTTTAGAGCGACACCTTCAGGAGGAATAAAAGACACCAACACCAGAGGACGCCCTCGGGACGACACGGACTCGAGACAAGGTTTAGAGCGACACCTTCAGGAGGAATAAAAGACACCAACACCAGAGGACGCCCTCGGGACAACACGGACTCGAGACAAGGTTTAGAGCGACACCTTCAGGAGGAATAAAAGACACCAACACCAGAGGACGCCCTCGGGACGACACGGACTCGAGACAAGGTTTAGAACGACACCTTCAGGAGGAATAAAAGACACCAACACCAGAGGACGCCCTCGGGACGACACAGACTCGAGACAAGGTTTAGAACGACACCTTCAGGAGGAATAAAAGACACCAACACCAGAGGACGCCCTCGGGACGACACAGACTCGAGACAAGGTTTAGAGCGACACCTTCAGGAGGAATAAAGACACCAACACCAGAGGACGCCTCGGGACGACACGGACTCGAGACAAGGTTTAGAGCGACACCTTCAGGAGGAATAAAAGACACCAACACCAGAGGACGCCCTCGGGACGACACGGACTCGAGACAAGGTTTAGAGCGACACGTCCAGGAGGAATAAAAGACACCAACACCAGAGGACGCCCTCGGGACGACACGGACTCGAGACAAGGTTTAGAGCGACACATCCAGGAGGAATAAAAGACACCAACACCAGAGGACGCCCTCGGGACGACACGGACTCGAGACAAGGTTTAGAGCGACACCTTCAGGAGGAATAAAAGACACCAACACCAGAGGACGCCCTCGGGACGACACGGACTCGAGACAAGGTTTAGAGCGACACCTTCAGGAGGAATAAAAGACACCAACACCAGAGGACGCCCTCGGGACGACACAGACTCGAGACAAGGTTTAGAGCGACACCTTCAGGAGGAATAAAAGACACCAACACCAGAGGACACCAGAGGACGCCCTCGGGACGACACAGACTCGAGACAAGGTTTAGAGCGACACCTTCAGGAGGAATAAAAGACACCAACACCAGAGGACGCCCTCGGGACGACACAGACTCGAGACAAGGTTTAGAGCGACACGTTCAGGAGGAATAAAAGACACCAACACCAGAGGACGCCCTCGGGACGACACGGACTCGAGACAAGGTTTAGAGCGACACCTTCAGGAGGAATAAAAGACACCAACACCAGAGGACGCCCTCGGGACGACACGGACTCGAGACAAGGTTTAGAGCGACACCTTCAGGAGGAATAAAAGACACCAACACCAGAGGACGCTCGGGGCGACACGGACTCGAGACAAGGTTTAGAGCGACACCTTCAGGAGGAATAAAAGACACCAACACCAGAGGACGCCCTCGGGGACACGGACTCGAGACAAGGTTTAGAGCGACACCTTCAGGAGGAATAAAAGACACCAACACCAGAGGACGCCTCGGGACGACACGGACTCGAGACAAGGTTTAGAGCGACACCTTCAGGAGGAATAAAGACACCAACACCAGAGGACGCCCTCGGGGCGACACGGACTCGAGACAAGGTTTAGAGCGACACCTTCAGGAGGAATAAAAGACACCAACACCAGAGGCGCCCTCGGGGCGACACGGACTCGAGACAAGGTTTAGAGCGACACGTCCAGGAGGAATAAAGACACCAACACCAGAGGACGGCCTCGGGACGACACGGACTCGAGACAAGGTTTAGAACGACACCTTCAGGAGGAATAAAAGACACCAACACCAGAGGACGCCCTCGGGACGACACAGACTCGAGACAAGGTTTAGAACGACACCTTCAGGAGGAATAAAAGACACCAACACCAGAGGACGCCCTCGGGACGACACAGACTCGAGACAAGGTTTAGAACGACACGTCCAGGAGGAATAAAAGACACCAACACCAGAGGACGCCCTCGGGACGACACGGACTCGAGACAAGGTTTAGAACGACACCTTCAGGAGGAATAAAAGACACCAACACCAGAGGACGCCCTCGGGACGACACGGACTCGAGACAAGGTTTAGAGCGACACCTTCAGGAGGAATAAAAGACACCAACACCAGAGGACGCCCTCGGGACGACACGGACTCGAGACAAGGTTTAGAACGACACCTTCAGGAGGAATAAAAGACACCAACACCAGAGGACGCCCTCGGGACGACACGGACTCGAGACAAGGTTTAGAGCGACACATCCAGGAGGAATAAAAGACACCAACACCAGAGGACGCCCTCGGGACGACACGGACTCGAGACAAGGTTTAGAGCGACACATCCAGGAGGAATAAAAGACACCAACACCAGAGGCGCCCTCGGGGCGACACGGACTCGAGACAAGGTTTAGAGCGACACATCCAGGAGGAATAAAAGACACCAACACCAGAGGACGCTCGGGGCGACACGGACTCGAGACAAGGTTTAGAACGACACGTCCAGGAGGAATAAAAGACACCAACACCAGAGGACGCCCTCGGGACGACACGGACTCGAGACAAGGTTTAGAGCGACACATTCAGGAGGAATAAAAGACACCAACACCAGAGGACGCCCTCGGGACGACACGGACTCGAGACAAGGTTTAGAGCGACACATTCAGGAGGAATAAAAGACACCAACACCAGAGGACGCCCTCGGGACGACACGGACTCGAGACAAGGTTTAGAACGACACATCCAGGAGGAATAAAAGACACCAACACCAGAGGACGCCCTCGGGACGACACGGACTCGAGACAAGGTTTAGAGCGACACATCCAGGAGGAATAAAAGACACCAACACCAGAGGACGCCCTCGGGACGACACGGACTCGAGACAAGGTTTAGAGCGACACATCCAGGAGGAATAAAAGACACCAACACCAGAGGACGCCCTCGGGACGACACGGACTCGAGACAAGGTTTAGAACGACACGTCCAGGAGGAATAAAAGACACCAACACCAGAGGACGCCCTCGGGACGACACGGACTCGAGACAAGGTTTAGAGCGACACCTTCAGGAGGAATAAAAGACACCAACACCAGAGGACGCCCTCGGGACGACACGGACTCGAGACAAGGTTTAGAACGACACCTTCAGGAGGAATAAAAGACACCAACACCAGAGGACGCCCTCGGGACGACACGGACTCGAGACAAGGTTTAGAGCGACACATTCAGGAGGAATAAAAGACACCAACACCAGAGGACGCCCTCGGGACGACACGGACTCGAGACAAGGTTTAGAACGACACATCCAGGAGGAATAAAAGACACCAACACCAGAGGCGCCCTCGGGGCGACACGGACTCGAGACAAGGTTTAGAGCGACACCTTCAGGAGGAATAAAAGACACCAACACCAGAGGCGCCCTCGGGGCGGACACGGACTCGAGACAAGGTTTAGAGGACACATCCAGGAGGAATAAAAGACACCAACACCAGAGGGCGCCCTCGGGGCGACACGGACTCGAGACAAGGTTTAGAGCGACACCTTCAGGAGGAATAAAAGACACCAACACCAGAGGACGCCCTCGGGGCGACACGGACTCGAGACAAGGTTTAGAGCGACACCTTCAGGAGGAATAAAAGACACCAACACCAGAGGACGCCTCGGGACGACACAGACTCGAGACAAGGTTTAGGCGACACCTTCAGGAGGAATAAAAGACACCAACACCAGAGGGCGCCCTCGGGGCGACACGGACTCGAGACAAGGTTTAGAGCGACACCTTCAGGAGGAATAAAAGACACCAACACCAGAGGCGCCCTCGGGGCGACACGGACTCGAGACAAGGTTTAGAACGACACGTCCAGGAGGAATAAAAGACACCAACACCAGAGGACGCCCTCGGGACGACACGGACTCGAGACAAGGTTTAGAGCGACACCTTCAGGAGGAATAAAAGACACCAACACCAGAGGACGCCCTCGGGACGACACGGACTCGAGACAAGGTTTAGAACGACACCTTCAGGAGGAATAAAAGACACCAACACCAGAGGACGCCCTCGGGACGACACGGACTCGAGACAAGGTTTAGAGCGACACATCCAGGAGGAATAAAAGACACCAACACCAGAGATTAAAATATGTGTCTTAAATAATACAGAACTAATAGAAGGCACAAAAACAGAACTCACAATATATTAATTATATACTGTCAGACTGTAATGACTTTTGTAATGTCAAAAGTCTTATTGGTGCTTTTGCTCACGTGTCTGGAGCTTCTGAAGTTACAGTAAAACACAACTTGGGGGCGCTCAAACACAAAACGGTCTTGCCGAGCACACGTACGTAACACTTCCGGGAAGAAATAAGAAGAAGAAGATGCAAGGCAAGATGAATGTAGAGCTGCTGGTCTCGTTGGTGTCGGAACAAAGAACTTATGACAAACGCAACATCGATTACAAAATGACTCTCAAAAGCGAGTGTCAGAAGCGTAAAGTTGCACAGCGCCACCTTGTGTACCGGGGTATTTCTGTTTTACATTAAGCGCCATCTAGTGTCAGGGAATGATTTTGCATGTTCACTCGACTCATCGTCAGCGAAAATCGCTTTGGTGTGAACACAAACGACGCTGGCGAATAACGCGCGCTGATATTCGTCCCGGTGTGTACGGGCCTTAACACTTGAATAAAACAGCAGTTTCAGAAGGATTTTTTTCTAAAGCCAAGGTGCACTGGATGCAGCAGATCATTATTGTTTAGGTGTTCTGATAATTGTTCTGTTATTACTTTCTCAATAACCTTTAAAACAGGAAGTATGCTGATAGGTCTATATTATCGTACTTCATGTTTGTTAAAAACTGCAGGGAACATGTTCTCCTCAGTAGATTTATTTCTCATAAGTCAGGAGTTATAAACATCTATTCATCTCAGCCAAAGTTTTTTAGTGTTACCTTTTGCTTGTTTAATTAAATGTATATAAAAGTTTGCTTTGGTCCTTCTTAACAGCCTTGTAACCTTATTTCTGAGCTCTTATGTAGAAGTCGATCAGTGCTGCTTCTCTTGTCTTCATCTGATTCCTTATGGACTCATTTATCCAAGGAAGGGATTTTTTTATTTTATTCTTTAAATGTGATTGTTTAGTGTATTTGGAGGAGTTTATGAAATGTTTTTAAAAAGTCATTACTTGCTGATTGACAGTTTTTACCAGATGTTATTTGATTCCATTTAATTTATTTTTATTTCGTTATGAAACAGTTCCATATCTTTTTTGGAAATGTAAGAGGCGTCTGAATTTGTGTCAACTGAATAATTTTTTTAAATCTCATTTTTGATAATTTCCTAACTATTAAAATAAGATTATGGTCAGACAAACCTGTTTTTAAATGTTTTTGTAGTTCGTTCCGCTTGATTTGTAAAAATTAAATCTATTAGTGTTTGAGATGATTTTGTTAAACGTGTTGAGTTTTATAATCATCTGTGCCATCTGAGACTTGTTACAGAGACGTGTTTATGCCGTTCTCTGACCGAGGCTATAGCTGAAGCACAGACTGAACATTATTCTGTTCATTCAGTTGACTCCATTTTTAAACTCATCTTTGATCATTCGGACACCTGGTCGTGATCATAACTCCAAGTGTCTTCAAAGGAAGAACGTTTTCTTCACTGTGTCCAGCAGGGGGCGCCACGGAGCTGCCCTGGAGCCGTTGAGCAGCAGGGTGCCCCGTGGAGGAGGGGGGTAACCGGACACCCAGTCACTCAGGGACAGCAGCCGGAGAGACGCTTCGGAACAACAGCGGGAGGGGGCAGAGTTATCCCGGGACAGAGTGTCTGTGAGGCCGCGGGACTTCAGCTCTCTGTAGCCCGCTGTGACACGGAGCACTGTGGGGGCGGAGGGGTCCACTACCGGCGGCATGAAGAACAGCTCCGGTAAACGGGTGAGTAACGCACACCTCCCCCTCCCCCCGGAGTGGCTGTAGGGTTTAGGACGGAAGGATGTAGGAAACAAGGAGCGGGGGAAGTTTTCTAAAGCCTCGTGTAACTCTGGCATTAGATGAAGAGCGGACATAAGAAACTAAAGCTCAGGGATGAAAGTGTTCAGAGGCTGACAGTTGTTTTTTTTTTTTGGCTGATGAACCGCTCAAAGCCGCGAGGATCGATGCTCATCAATAATGCTCCGTGTTTAGCGCTGCTCTGTAACTCACACGGGCCAGGGTCACGTGACCGGAGCCAGGGGTCATGTGACCTATACTCGGGACTGGCTCCGTTCCTTTTCTTTAAACCACAGCTCTGCAGAATGTCAGGACTGATCTGAGGTCTGCGTCAGGCCGATGAGATCCTGGAGTGTCCTGCCTCGTTAATCATAAATGCATTGTCCACGTTTCTCTGTCTCCGTTTCTCAGTAAAAAGACAGTTCTTTAGGGAATGACCCTGTGAGACTGTGGTTGAACAAAGCTCACGTCACCTGCCAAACACTAATCCATTAAAATCCTTGATAATGAAGCCTATAGACGACGTCTTAAAGTCGTGTTCGTGTGGTTTTAAAAGACTGAGGCCTCTTCTGTTTCTTGAGCTACAGCTGGATTCTTCACAAAAATCTTGTTCGGCTCCAACCAAAGTGTCCTCATCCGAACCGTCAAACCAGTGACCAATGAGGTGGCAGCTCTGACAACATGGCTCTGATTGGATAATACTCACTTCCTTTGGAACAGACCATCTGCAGAGCCCAGACCCACAGTCGGTGGTTGTCGTCTGCAGCTCCTTCAGGTCAAAGGCTCACGGCTCGAGGTCGAGGGTTAGAGGTCAATCACCTGTGTGTTACAGATGTACTCCATGATTTCATAGCGACGCAGAAAAACAACGGTAACTTTCTGAACCAATCCCAGCGTTGTGCTAAGGTCACCAGAGGTCGCCACATTTTACAGGGTTCTCTGTAAAGTATTCGTCTCAAAGTGAAAGTTTCTATTTTGAGGTATTACTGTAACATCAGCTCATGTTGTCACTGATCAGGTGAAGTCTACTCAACCCTCGACCAAACACACGTTTGAGTTTTTTAATAAACATGTTTGTTCGTTAAAAAAATAAAAATGCATCAAACATTTCAAAAATCCATCAAGCCATTGATTTTGCCTCTACAACCAATCACAGGTAAAAACACTGAATTAGATGTTTGTTAACTCTCACTTCCTGTTTCCTGAAGGGTGCGCAGGACGTGGCTCCGCCCCCAACGCAGACGGAAAAGTCCGGATGGATCCGAAAGTTCTGCAAAAAAGGCATCTTCAGAGAAATCTGGAAAAATCGATTTGTGATTCTGAAACAAGACCAGCTTTTCATCTGTGAGAGAGAAGTGAGTGAAGACCTGGTTTAGACCTGGTTTAGTCCTGGTTTAGTCCTGGTCTAGACCTGGTTTAGACCTGGGTTCAGTCCTGAGTTTAGACCTGGGTTCAGTCCTGAGTTTAGACCTGGGTTCAGACCTGGGTTTCGACCTGGGTTCAGACCTGGTTTAGAGTCTTGTTGGAGGTTTTGTGAGGACTGTAGTCAGTGAAACCGGATCTGAGAGAAACTTGATCTCGGCTCAAATCCAGAACAAAAGAGGAAGTCCAACACTTTCAGTTTCAAGTCTAATCCAAATCTAAACCGATCTAGACCAGGACTAAAACAGGACTAAACCAGGTCTAGACCAGGACTAAATCAGGTCTAGACCAGGACTAAACCAGGTCTAAAATCTGAATATTAAATATTTTTATGAGCAATAATTAAAGCTCATGATAAAGTAAAACCATTTCAAACTAAATGTGTAAATGTGTGGTGACCTCTGACCTCTGACCTGAGTGCTGGCTGTGAGGCGATGCTGTAAACCCTCAAACCCAACAGCTGCTGCTGTGGATCTGAGAGGAAACAGCCTTATATGAAACAGAAATAATAAAACTGAGGTCCCACACATGAAGGCAGCAGCTCAGACTGAAAACAGCTGTAGAGTTAACCTGTGACCTCATCGGTAAACGTGTGACCTCATCGGTTAACCTGTGACCTCATCGGTAAACGTGTGACCTCATCGGTAAACGTGTGACCTCATCGGTTAACGTGTGACCTCATCGGTTACCGTGTGACCTCATCGGTTACCGTGTGACCTCATCGGTTAACCTGTGACCTCATCGGTAAACGTGTGACCTCATCGGTTACCGTGTGACCTCATCGGTTAACGTGTGACCTCATCGGTAAACCTGTGACCTCATCGGTAAACGTGTGACCTCATCGGTAAACGTGTGACCTCATCGGTAAACGTGTGACCTCATCGGTAAACGTGTGACCTCATCGGTAAACCTGTGACCTCATCGGTTACCGTGTGACCTCATCGGTAAACGTGTGACCTCATCGGTAAACCTGTGACCTCACAAGTCACTGAAGTCTCTGTCTGAGACACAAATGAAGAGCACTAGACAAAGCAGAGATGGAAATGAGGCGCTTCTCAATCTTTGGTCCCTTAGACCTGTTCAGACCGGCTCTGGTCCAGGGCTGGTTTTGGGTCAGGGTTTTTAAATGATCTTTGTGTTCAAACCAGTTTCATTATTGTTAACATTTAAGACCTGGTTCAGTCCTGGTTTAGACTCAGAACCTTGGAGCCTCAGACTCACTGTCACACACTCACCTCACCTCTGACCTCTGACCCCTGCAGGTGAAGGAGCCGGGTGGTGCTTACGAGGTCCTGGATCTGATGGACTACGAGCGCGTTGAGGAAGTCCGCAAAAACAAGAGCCGCAGCAAAAAGAACCACAGCAAATTCCGTCTCCTGCACTGCAGCGCTCCAGGACAAACGGTACCAGAGGGGACCCCCCCCGTGTCCTGTTCCTCCTGTGCCCCCGTGTCCTGTTCCTCCTGTGCCCCCTCACCCCTGTCCTGTTCCTTCCGTGCCCCCTCACCCCGTCCTGTTCCTCCTGTGCCCCCTCACTGACAGCACACAGGGGATTGTTAAGAGACTGAATGTGACTGTTGTGTTCAGGTCCCAACCGTGGTTTTTCTGGCGGTGAGTCCCGAGGAGAAGGAGTCCTGGATCAATGTCCTGAGTGTGGCCCTGACCAGAGCCAAGAACCGGATCCTCGATGAGGTACTGGACAGAGCCTGGACCAAGTACCTGAAGTAAATGGACAAATGAATATGTTCAGAAATAAAATGTCATTCTTAATAATACTTAATACTTGTTGAGAATAGTCTGCAGGCGATGGACAAACACTGGGTTTCCTCCTCGACCTCAGCAGGCTTCAGCTGGCGTTTGTCTTTCTGTCTTTCTGCGTTTGTCTTTCTGTCAGGGGTTTGTCTTTCTGTCTTTCTGCGTTTGTCTTTCTGTCAGGGGTTTGTCTTTCTGTCTTTCTGCGTTTGTCTTTCTGTCAGGGGTTTGTCTGTCTGCGTTTGTCTTTCTGTCAGGGGTTTGTCTTTCTGTCTTTCTGCGTTTGTCTTTCTGTCAGGGGTTTGTCTTTCTGTCTTTCTGCGTTTGTCTTTCTGTCAGGGGTTTGTCTTTCTGTCTTTCTGCGTTTGTCTTTCTGTCAGGGGTTTGTCTTTCTGTCTTTCTGCGTTTGTCTTTCTGTCAGGGGTTTGTCTTTCTGTCTTTCTGCGTTTGTCTTTCTGTCAGGGGTTTGTCTTTCTGTCAGGCGTTTGTCTTTCTGTCAGGCGTTTGTATTTGTCTTTCTGCATTTGTCTTTCTGTCTTTCTGCATTTGTCTTTCTGTCAGGGGTTGGTCTTTCTGTCTTTCGGCGTTTGTCTTTCTGCATTTGTCTTTCTGTCTTTGTCTTTCTGTCAGGCGTTTTTCTTTCTGTCAGGGGTTGGTCTTTCTGTCTTTCTGCGTTGGTCTTTCTGTCAGGGGTTTGTCTTTCTGTCTTTCGGCGTTTGTCTTTCTGTCAGGGGTTGGTCTTTCTGTCAGGGGTTGGTCTTTCTGTCAGGGGTTGGTCTTTCTGTCTTTCTGCGTTTGTCTTTCTGTCAGGGGTTTGTCTTTCTGTCAGGGGTTGGTCTTTCTGTCTTTCTGCGTTTGTCTTTCTGTCAGGGGTTGGTCTTTCTGTCTTTCGGCGTTTGTCTTTCTGTCAGGGGTTGGTCTTTCTGTCTTTCGGCGTTTGTCTTTCTGTCAGGGGTTGGTCTTTCTGTCAGGGGTTGGTCTTTCTGTCTTTCTGCGTTTGTCTTTCTGTCAGGGGTTTGTCTTTCTGTCAGGGGTTGGTCTTTCTGTCTTTCTGCGTTTGTCTTTCTGTCAGGGGTTGGTCTTTCTGTCTTTCTGCGTTTGTCTTTCTGTCAGGGGTTTGTCTTTCTGTCAGGGGTTGGTCTTTCTGTCTTTCTGCGTTTGTCTTTCTGTCAGGGGTTGGTCTTTCTGTCTTTCGGCGTTTGTCTTTCTGTCAGGCGTTTGTCTTTCTGTCAGGGGTTTGTCTTTCTGTCAGGCGTTTGTCTTTCTGTCAGGGGTTTGTCTTTCTGTCAGGAGTTTGTCTTTCTGTCAGGCGTTTGTCTTTCTGTCAGGGGTTGGTCTTTCTGTCTTTCGGCGTTTGTCTTTCTGTCAGGCGTTTGTATTTGTCTTTCTGCATTTGTCTTTCTGCATTTGTCTTTCTGTCTTTGTCTTTCTGTCAGGGGTTGGTCTTTCTGTCTTTGTCTTTCTGTCAGGCGTTTGTCTTTCTGTCAGGGGTTGGTCTTTCTGTCTTTCGGCGTTTGTCTTTCTGTCAGGGGTTGGTCTTTCTGTCAGGGGTTGGTCTTTCTGTCAGGGGTTGGTCTTTCTGTCTTTCGGCGTTTGTCTTTCTGTCTTTCGGCGTTTGTCTTTCTGTCTTTCGGCGTTTGTCTTTCTGTCAGGGGTTTGTCTTTCTGTCTTTCGGCGTTTGTCTTTCTGTCAGGGGTTGGTCTTTCTGTCAGGGGTTGGTCTTTCTGTCTTTCGGCGTTTGTCTTTCTGTCAGGGGTTTGTCTTTCTGTCTTTCGGCGTTTGTCTTTCTGTCAGGGGTTGGTCTTTCTGTCAGGGGTTGGTCTTTCTGTCTTTCGGCGTTTGTCTTTCTGTCTTTGTCTTTCTGTCAGGCGTTTGTCTTTCTGTCTTTGTCTTTCTGTCAGGCGTTTGTCTTTCTGTCAGGCGTTTGTCTTTCTGTCAGGCGTTTGTCTTTCTGTCAGGGGTTTGTCTTTCTGTCAGGGGTTGGTCTTTCTGTCAGGGGTTGGTCTTTCTGTCAGGGGTTGGTCTTTCTGTCAGGGGTTGGTCTTTCTGTCTTTCGGCGTTTGTCTTTCTGTCAGGGGTTGGTCTTTCTGTCTTTCGGCGTTTGTCTTTCTGTCAGGGGTTGGTCTTTCTGTCTTTCGGCGTTTGTCTTTCTGTCAGGGGTTTGTCTTTCTGTCAGGGGTTTGTCTTTCTGTCAGGGGTTGGTCTTTCTGTCTTTCGGCGTTTGTCTTTCTGTCAGGGGTTGGTCTTTCTGTCAGGGGTTGGTCTTTCTGTCAGGGGTTGGTCTTTCTGTCAGGGGTTGGTCTTTCTGTCAGGGGTTGGTCTTTCTGTCAGGGGTTGGTCTTTCTGTCTTTCTGCATTTGTCTTTCTGTCTTTCTGCATTTGTCTTTCTGTCTTTCTGCATTTGTCTTTCTGTCAGGGGTTGGTCTTTCTGTCTTTCGGCGTTTGTCTTTCTGCATTTGTCTTTCTGTCTTTGTCTTTCTGTCAGGCGTTTGTCTTTCTGTCTTTGTCTTTCTGTCAGGCGTTTGTCTTTCTGTCTTTGTCTTTTTGTCAGGCGTTTGTCTTTCTGTCTTTCTGCGTTTTTCTTTCTGTCTTTCTGCGTTGGTCTTTCTGTCAGAGTTTACCAGAACACATCTAAAAAAGCCTAGAACCAGAACGAAAGGAAAAGTCTTTTCTTTAGACAGAAAGAGGAACAGAGGAAACCCTGTGTTTGAAGACTTTCACCTGCACACGATTCTTAAAGTATTAAGAATAACATTTTATTTACGAACATATTCATTTGTCCATTTACTACAGGTTCATAGAAAGGAGGGAGCTATGGATAAAAAGTATTCAGGGACAACATACGGAATGTTTTATGAATGATTATTGTGTTACCGTCTAAATATTACTGTATTTCTGCTTTCTGGTTTAAGCTGGATCTGAACAGGTTTTAGTTGTACTTGAACTGGTTTAAGCTGGATTTGAACAGGCTTTAGCTGCATTTGAACAGGTTTTAGCTGCATTTGAACAGGTTTTAGTTGAATATGTACAGGCTTTAGCTGCATTTGAACAGGTTTTAGTTGAATATGTACAGGTTTTAGCTGCATTTGAACAGGTTTTAGCTGCATTTGAACAGGTTTTAGCTGCATTTGAACAGGTTTTAGCAGCATTTGAACAGGTTTTAGCAGCATTTGAACAGGTTTTAGCAGCATTTGAACAGGTTTTAGCAGCATTAGAACAGGTTTTAGCAGCATTTGAACAGGTTTTAGCAGCATTTGAACAGGTTTTAGCTGCATTTGAACAGGTTTTAGCAGCATTTGAACAGGTTTTAGCAGCATTTGAACAGGTTTTAGCAGCATTTGAACAGGTTTTAGCTGCATTTGAACAGGTTTTAGCTGCATTTGAACAGGTTTTAGCTGCATTTGAACAGGTTTTAGCAGCATTTGAACAGGTTTTAGCAGCATTTGAACAGGTTTTAGCAGCATTTGAACAGGTTTTAGCAGCATTTGAACAGGTTTTAGCAGCATTTGAACAGGTTTTAGCAGCATTTGAACAGGTTTTAGCAGCATTTGAACAGGTTTTAGCTGCATTTGAACAGGTTTTAGCAGCATTTGAACAGGTTTTAGCTGCATTAGAACAGGTTTTTCCTGTAGCTGAGCCCAGTCTCGGTTCGGCTCTCGCCTGGAGATGGATCCATCGATCAGTGAAGAATTGATCAGTGGAAAATGTGATGGAAACACAGTCGAACACATAAATACTAGCTTTAGGTTAAATTAAACACACGTGGGCGTCGCAGCCGTGGGGATCTTCTCTCAGAGAGATGGTTCTTTTCCACAGTTCAGGCGCTCAGTTCCTGCAGCACCCCTCCCTCTGCTGCAGGCCCGGCTAACCAGCAGAACCAGGACAGGTAGGCCTGTATCTGTGGCTGTGCGCGGTAAATACCTACTGCAGATGTCCCGTCAGGACAGTGGGCCTCTACAGTCCTGTCATAGCCTCGGTGTGTCAGAGTGTGCCTTAGTCTGAGACACAGCTGCAGCGAGTCCGGTTAGAACTGAAGCCCACATCAACAGGTCTCTGCTTCTTAAAGGATCTTTTAGTTTATTTATTTATAACAGGGACCATGCAATCAAACATAGTTACAACATAAAAATTGCAGCTGATGTGATGCATATGAAGTTTATAGCAAATGCTTATTCTCAACTCTTGTCCCTGGTTGGGCTTTTCGAGTCAAAGGTAAAGCTCTGGCTGCAGTTTTAGGTCTGTGTGTCTTCAGTCTCTTTCTGGACCATTTAAAATAGTTTGTGTCAGAAATAGAGCTCATGAACACTGCATATTCAAAAATAAAGTGTTTTTCTTCCCTTTGCAGCGTAGTTCTCTGCTCCTTCTGTTGTTCTCGTGATGAGTAAACCTGCTGCAGACGGAGAGAATGCTGTTGAGGAGGATACTTCTCACTTTTAAGTCCTGACCTTTACTATTAATATTTCTTACAAAGGTCTGTAAAGTTACAGCTGTTGAGGGGTTTGTCTCAAAACAGAGGCGGATCAATGTGATGCGTTTTCAGGGCATTAGCCCCCGTTTTAGGAGGGCCCCATTACCATTGGAGTTGCCAGCCCATTTTGGTGGTTTAGCTGCCCTAAATGTGACCCAGTGGACCCATAGCTTAGTCAAACACAAAAATGACTAGTTAAGGATGGACTATCTGTAAAATAAATACTTAAAACATTGATTAAACTAACTACTAACAGTGCAACAACAAACAAAAATCTGAGCAGGAGAAAATAAGCTAAAACACGTTTTGTTTCCAGGGTTTGGAAATTTGATTTTATCTTATTTTAATGAACTCATCCTGTAAACACGCTCCGGGCTGTAGTTTGTTGAAACAGGCCTTGATTCTTTCTGGTTTAAAGTCTTTGAGTCTGGGATTTTGGGGCCAGTTAAATCCAAAACACTATACTCATAATTTTCGGACATAATGACAAGCCCAAGATTATCTAAAATGCACCAGAATTTAGAAAATCAGTTTTTAATTAAAATTTTCTGGTTCAGACCCCATGTACTTGCATCTAAATACACGCCCAAACTGTGTTAACATGTTTCTTTTGCTGACTTGGTGCCCTGCCCACCTTAAAATTGTATTACCCCCCCACATCCCCCACACTTTTGAAAAGCTTGCTACGGCCCTGTAAACACAAACGACTGAGACTGGTGATGGGAGGAAGTGATGCCCTTAAAAGGAGGAAACTCACTCTCTGCTGTGGCTCCAGGTGACGCCGGAGGACGGGCAGCTGTCCCATTTGACCCGGGACCGAGTAAAGATTCCTCACAACCGACGCCTGCCCACACGAGGACACCTGCTGGCCGTGGTGAGGCACTACATTCAATTACACTTCAGACCGAGAACCTTTTAACGCTCATTCACATTCACATTTTCAAAAGAATGAATACATGTTGAAACATTAAATAAAATAGTTTTTTATTAAACTGTGGGTAACCTTCCTCCAGGCGTCTGCGTCCTCAGACGGAGCCCTGACTCTGGACCTGGTCCAGGAGGAGCACCTCTGTCCCAGATCCAGGACCGACAGCCCACTCTCGACTCGGAGAAGCAGCACCGCCGAGGCTTCTGGGAAATCCCACACGCTGCCGAGACAGGTCATAGATTCAGTCCGGTCTTCATTAGGCTCATACACATCTGGAGTGCTCGAAGGGTTTTAGTTTCTAGTCCTGTTTTCTCTTTAAAAGGGTTCAAGACAGAACAAAGTTTTACGACAAAGTGAATTTAGATCAGATAGAAATCAAATGGTTAACATCTTATAAACATTTTATTGCAGCTGGCAATATGTTTGTTAATGGCATGGACCTTATAAAAGTAACTTATTTACAACAATAAAAGTGTCAGCTCTACTAGAAGTGAAACCTTCTCTAGTTTTTCACCTGCTGATGTTCTGCTCCAGGCCCAGCACTAACATACAGGTGGTGCCACAAGTGACCTCAAGAGACTAATCTATCAATCACCTGCTTTGTACAAAATCCTTGAAGCCATAGTAAACTTTCTGAGGCACTGATACTGTTCTGGGCCCTCATCAGGCTTTAGACCAGGCCATAGAACTATTACTGCTGCCACTGCAGTGGTCCATGACACGTTAATGCATTAGACGATAAGCATTCCGCAGCAGTTTTTGTAAACCTGTCCAAAGCGTTTGATAAAGTAAATCATAACATTATTTTGAATAAACGTGCATTTCTTGGTTTATATGACTCTTCCATAAACTGGTTCTTATTTTTCAAATGGATCTTAATGGGAGTGTTGATGGTTAACACTGGGGGAAAAAGGGGGTTTCTCAAGGTTCAGTTTTGGGTCCATTACTCTTTATATTAATATAAATACCTGTTCATGACCTGCTCACGACCTGTTCAAGACCTGTTCAAGACCTGTTCAAGACCTGCTCAAGACCTGCTCTCGACCTGCTCTCGACCTGCACACGACCTGCACACGACCTGCACACGACCTGCTCTCGACCTGCTCTCGACCTGCACACGACCTGCTCTAGACCTGCTCTCGACCTGCACACGACCTGCTCTCAACCTGCACTCGACCTGCACACGACCTGCACACGACCTGCTCTAGACCTGCTCTCGACCTGCACACGACCTGCTCTCGACCTGCTCTCGACCTGCACACGACCTGCTCACGACCTGCTCTCGACCTGCTCTAGACCTGCTCTAGACCTGCTCTCGACCTGCTCTCGACCTGCTCTAGACCTGCACACGACCTGCTCTAGACCTGCTCTCGACCTGCACACGACCTGCTCACGACCTGCTCACGACCTGCTCACGACCTGCTCTCGACCTGCACACGACCTGCTCTCGACCTGCACACGACCTGCTCTAGACCTGCACACGACCTGCTCTCGACCTGCACACGACCTGCACACGACCTGCACACGACCTGCTCTCGACCTGCACACGACCTGCTCACGACCTGCTCTCGACCTGCACACGACCTGCTCTCGACCTGCACACGACCTGCTCTCGACCTGCACACGACCTGCTCTCGACCTGCACACGACCTGCTCTCGACCTGCACACGACCTGCTCTCGACCTGCACACGACCTGCTCTCGACCTGCACACGACCTGCTCTCGACCTGCACACGACCTGCACTCGACCTGCTCTCGACCTGCTCTCGACCTGCTCTCGACCTGCTCTCGACCTGCACTCGACCTGCACACGACCTGCACACGACCTGCTCTCGACCTGCTCACGACCTGCTCTCGACCTGCACACGACCTGCTCTCGACCTGCACACGACCTGCACACGACCTGCACACGACCTGCACACGACCTGCACACGACCTGCTCTCGACCTGCTCACGACCTGCTCTCGACCTGCTCACGACCTGCTCACGACCTGCTCACGACCTGCTCTCGACCTGCTCACGACCTGCTCATGACCTGCTCTCGACCTGCTCTCGACCTGCTTCAGTGGTGGATCTGACTGTATTACCTCTGTCTTCCTGCAGGTGGCGCTGAGCGGAGCGTCGTCGGAGAAGAGCGCGTCTCTGGAGCACATCAACAAAAACCACTGCAGAGGAGAATCGGAGGAAAGGCCGAGTCACTACAGAGAGTCTGACTCCGTTAAACGACTCCAGGAGCTCATCGAGGCTAAGCTCCAGCAAACGGAGCGGCTGCTGACAGAACTCAGACAGGACCAGGACCGGGACCGGGACCACGAGGAGGCTCACAGACTGCTCACTGAAGCCCGGGACCAGTGGACCCAGGCCCACCAAGTCCTGACCCAGGTCCAGCAGCTGAAGGACCTGTACCAGCAGCTGGACTCAAACGGGACGGTGTCCAGGCTCAGCTAACGCCTCAGCAGGCTCTGTTTGGATAAAAGGGCAGATGCCTGGACAGTTTCAGTCTCACAAAACCAACTCTTTGTGTTATTCATGTCTTTATTTATTGTCCTCCTTTCCCAAAAGTCCCAATAATTATGAATAAAAAACAAATATGTCCCTGTCCGTGTTCCTAGTGTCCAACATTTCAACAAACAGCAGTCACTGCAGCAAACGTCAAAACTACTGTCCACAGGCTTTGGCCCAGAACAGGTCAGTTTAAAATGTACGAAAGTTAATGACTTTGTACCTGGTTCTGGCAGGTTCTGCTGGGTCCCATGGGCAGGTTCAGGTGTTGATGAACAGATAAGATGGATCTGAACAGGTTTTAAGGATGGGGCTGCTGTCAGACGAGTGCAGAGCCTCTAACAGAAGCTGCTCCAGGACGTCCTGTTTCTACTGAGGATCTATAAATAATATAAAACAAATCTTTTGGCGCCCTCGTGTGGTGAGATCAGTCTTAAGACAGAGACAGGTTTATTTAAATTTCTTCTGAACAGGTCCATTTTATTAAAACAAAACTCAAACTGAAAAACAGCAGAACAAATCTCATTCAACTCAACCCAACAGCTTCAAACTAACGCCTCGTTTATTCTATTAATCGTCGAGGCAGTCTGCACTCTAAAGCAAAAATCTCCTGATTTAACCTAAACTGCCACACCTGCTTTACTCTATAAACCTGGTCCTTTTCTATTGTCGTTCTGCTCATTATTAGTTACATTAGTCTCATGTGCGGACGATTGGACAGTGTCAGAAAACCCAGCTCCAGTTGGACTCGTTCAGACAAAAACAAGGTCATGCCGTTTTCTTGATACAAACAAAAGTAAAACTCTAAGATTGAAATTTTGTCCCAGAGACAGTCCCAGCCTGGCTCGGCCTGTACGGCCCCAGACTCGGCCCCAGCTGGGCTCGGTCTGTCCAGCCCCAGACTCGGCCCCAGCTGGGCTCGGTCTGTCCGGCCATGGCCATGTACTCGTCCAGCTCTGCGTCCAGGCGGCTCTTTGACAGAGACATGTAGTCGTCCAGCTGTTTGTCCAGGCGGCTCTTGGTCAGAGACATGTAGGCGTCCAGCTCTGCGTCCAGCTGTTTCTTAGTGGGAGGGGTCTGTTTGCCCTGGATCCGTGCCCTCGGGAGCGTTTTTCCTGTGACACACGTTCATCAGTGAAGGGTCTATAACAGCAGACTAGCTTCAGGTTATGTCTTTCAAGTTTTAATACCTTTTAATGCCACTAACAATCACATTCAAGGCCTTATTGCAGGCAAAAAAAAAAAAAAAGATTATGAATTTCAAACTAAAACAGACATAAAAACTTTTATTGTAATAGAAGAAATCGAATGCGAGGACATTTCAGATTCTATTTTAACTCGAGCGGCAGTGGTTCTACATTTGAAACGTTGCCTCAGACCAAACCACTGCATGTCACAAAAACTGTCCCAGACAAGCATGAAGAAGACTTGTAAGTGTAAAATAAAGAACTACACAGCTTTACTGCTCTGATATTAGTTTTTAATCTTCTGACTGACCTGGTGTTAGTCTCTGGAGCCTCCTCTTCCTCAGGACTCGTCCCTGAGCAGCTCCTGGAAAAACAAACCGTTTAAAAACATTTTATACTGAATATGTTTATTCAAAATCACATGAGCAAAGCGAGAAATTACAGAAAAGAGCGACTCACTCTTGGGGGCGGGGCTGGACCTACTGAAGGGGGCGGGGCTCCACCCAAGCTTCCGTCTGTATTTGTTTCTAAAGTTCCAGATTCCATGTCTCCAGCCGATCCGAGTCCAGACGCTGCCCCTCTGAGAAGCCACCTAGGAAACAGACACAGGCCACGTTCAGGACCAGAACCAGGACCCGGGACCTGTTAGTCTGGGGCCACTCTAGTCAGAGCTGAGAGCTGCCACAGCGAGACGAGCCTCCAGAGTCAGAGATTTAACCGTGTGATATAATAATAAGAATGATAAAAGAAAAAAAAAGCCTGAAATAGCACCACAGCCGGTTCTCTTTGGTCTCGCTGGGCTTCAGCCTTTCCCCAGTCTTTCTCTGAGGCTGCTACAGAAGGACAATTAACCGTGAACTCACAGTGCTCTCCAGGGGTGGCACACAATTCCACAAAGGGAAAATATCCAGTATGTTCGGTCAGTGGGACAGACACCTGCCACTAAACAGGAGCTGGACAGCAACATGTCCACAACAGAAAGCCGACTGGACAAACAGCCGACAGTCATAAACAACAGTCAGTAACAGGTCATTCATAAAACCGTTGAAATAAAAGCGGGATGAACCGAACATGATTAGAAGAAGCCTGTGGTGCGTTCACTGACTTGTGATCGGTGCTGGTTCCTCAGCCGTAGGGTCATGGACTTCTGGCTCCTTTTAAACGTCACTGTTCTGCGAGTCTGCTTCAACAGAACCTGGGAGAACCTACAGAACCACACGATGGTCAGTTACAATATAATATACCAACAGAAGCTAATATTCCAAAGTCCCTCCCATGAACAACACTGCACTGTTTTTGTCCTGTTATAATCCAAATAAAACCTGTCCACATTGATGAAATCCAACTCAAACAGAAATGGAAAATTTAGCAAAATGTAAATAAAATAAAATAAAACCCTGCAAAAGTAATAGATTTAACCAAAATTAATTAGGCACACATTTTAAAAATACAATATTAAAAAGGCAATTCTATAAAACCATAAAAACAGAATAATCTGGATGTTACTCACCGATGGTGGAGGGACATGGCTGTGGTTTTACTGAGATACAGATAATCTCGTCTTCTCTCCATTTTCACTGTCTGCCTCATTCACTGAAAACCAGACCAAACCTGGTTTAGACCACACAAAAACCTGGTTTAGAACCTGGTCTAAACCAGATCTAAACCGATTCCATCCTGGACTGAAACTATTGTAGGATTTAATGGAGACATAAAACAGACACACTAAACCAGAGCAAACCAAGTCTGAATCTGGACTAAAGTAGAGATTAAACCTGAAATTATTTTTTAATAAACCAAGTCAAGGACAAAAACGTTTCTTTCCGTTAGTCGCTTAAAGGTCACTGTTGACGTTAGCTTTGTTTTGGCGCCATGCTAACTCTGCAAAGTTTAACCAACAAAGTGTAATTTTATTAATAAAGCCTTGTCTTCAAAACCATTAGAATCCCCGCCGAATTTTTCTGAAAACCCAAACATTTTAGTTCATTTAATAAAATAAAACGCATACAGCGAAAACTGACAAAAACATTCTGGTTCTAGATTAAATCTGTCGGTCAAGTACAAATACAGCACAATATTCAGACTTAGTTTGATATTTAAAATGTTTAATTATATGCAATATTTATTTAAAAAATAATAATAGCCGGCCTAAATCTACCTGGAACAAGGTGAAAGCACATTTTGAAAGGAGCGTCTACTCACCGCTAACACCAGAGTCCAACCGGAGCTAATGTTAGCTTAGCCTCGCGTTTTGACGCTGGGAATATTTTAGGCGCAAAAACACGGATGTTTTTAATGAAAGTAGCTCCAAACTTTCTTCAGAATCCACCAAAATCGTAACGCGAGGAGAAAAAGCCGTGGAGGTATTCGTGTTTTAAAATATGGGACTGCGTTAACGCTACAGCAGCTAGCCAACAGTGAGCTAAGCAGCTAATTACCGTGGTTTCAAAAGATGCCGCACACCTGAGCAGGTAAACACGGGGAATCCAAGGATCACAGAGACGCATTAGTACTAGGCCTGGACGAACAGTATGTTTTTTTTGTTTGTTTTGTTTATTTTTTTTTAAGTATATTTCTAATTGGTTCCCTACGTTCGTCGTTCACGTGGCACGCCTCCAGTTCGGTGTAGCAGACAGGAGCACTGCTGCTGTAACTGGGGCCAGTGTTTCTCTCACACAAGAACTTTTACTGAACTCTGGAATATTGTTTTAAAGTGTTGTTGTTTAGCACTTTGGTCCAAACCTGGGCTCAGAATATCTTTTGTTTAGACTGGAGGCTGGTCTAGTCCTGGTTTAGACCCGGTTCAGTCCTGGTTTGGACCTGGTTCAGTCCCGGTCTAGTCCTGGTCAAGTCCTGGTTTAGTCCCTGTCTGGTCCTGGTTTAGTCCTGGTTCAGTCCCGGTCTAGTCCTGGTCTAGTCCTGGTCCAGTCCTGGTTTAGACCTGATTCAGACCATCTAGTCCTGGTCTAGTCCTGGTCCAGTCCTGGTTTAGACCTGATTCAGACCTGGTCTAGTCCTGGTCTAGTCCTGGTTCAGTCCCGTTCTGGTCCTGGTTTAGTCCTGGTCTAGTCCTGGTCCAGTCCTGGTTTAGACCTGATTCAGACCTGGTCTAGTCCTGGTCCAGTCCTAGGAGACTGTAGTACAGCGGGTGTCCACTGGAGGGCGAGACAGACTCATAAATCTCTGGAGGCGGCAGACTTTTATTTTCTATTATTTTTAGCGTGCGCTGGAGTTGCCTCACTTCCTGTTATGTCTGGCGTCTGGGCGCGTGACCCCACAGCGTCTGAGTTATGCACGCGCTCCAGACACACACACGCGGAGACAGACAGACAGAGACAGAGAGAGGAGCCGGAGCTCACAGCGGACTGACGCACCAGACACGGCCCGGACACGAGCGCTCATCTCCGGGGAGAGACGACCACACGCCCCGCTCTCTCCGCGAGCTCCGGTTCTACTGAGGTACGGAGACAACTGTTGATCTGGGTTAGTTTAGTCCGTGTCAAGTCCTGTTTTAGTCCTGGTCCAGATCTCATTTAGTCATTTTTGTATTCTATCATTGCTCCTGCATAAGACCTGGTTTGTACGGTTTTAGTCGTGCTTTAGGTTTAGATCTGGTTGTCTTGGTGAAGCCTCGCTTAGTCCTGTTTAGTCTGGGTCTGGTCTTTGATATTTTGGTTAAATTCTGGTTTAGAGCTGGTTAAGACTCGGTTTAGACCAGGTTTAGACCAGGTCTTAGTTTAGTCCTGGTTCAGACCCGGTCTAGTCCTGGTTCAGACCCGGTCTAGTCCTGGTTCAGACCCGGTCTAGTCCTGGTTCAGACCCGGTCTAGTCCTGGTTCAGACCCGGTCTACTCCTGGTTTAGACCTGGCTTAGACCTGGCTTAGACCTGGCCTAGTCCTGGTTTAGACCTGGCTTAGACCTGGCTTAGACCTGGCCTAGTCCTGGTTTAGACCTGGCTTAGTCCTGGTTTAGACTTTGTTTAGACCTGGCTTAGACCTGGCTTAGACCTGGTTT
This sequence comes from Neodontobutis hainanensis, assembly GCA_024349245.1. Taxonomy (NCBI): domain Eukaryota; kingdom Metazoa; phylum Chordata; class Actinopteri; order Gobiiformes; family Odontobutidae; genus Neodontobutis; species Neodontobutis hainanensis. Next base: position 86,981 of record JALDNG010000361.1, on the reverse strand, counting down.
AGACCTGGCTTAGTCCTGGTTTAGACTTTGTTTAGACCTGGCTTAGACCTGGTTTAGACCTGGTTTAGACCTGGTTTAGACCTGGTTTAGACCTGGCTTAGACCTGGCTTAGACCTGGCTTAGACCTGGCTTAGACCTGGCTTAGACCTGGCTTAGACCTGGCTTAGACCTGGTTTAGTCCTGGTTTAGACTTTGTTTATACCTGGCTTAGACCTGGTTTAGACCTGGCTTAGACCTGGTTTAGACCTGGCTTAGACCTGGTATAGACCTGGCTTAGACCTGGCTTAGACCAGGTTTAGACCAGGTTTAGACCTGGTTTAGACCAGGCTTAGTCCTGGGATAGACCTGGTTTAGACCTGGCTTAGACCTGGCTTAGACCTGGCTTAGACCTGGCTTAGACCTGGCTTAGACCTGGCTTAGACCTGGCTTAGACCAGGTTTAGAGCTGTATATATTGACTTTCTGTTTCTTCCAGTGAGGAGCATGTCGTTGACTGACCCTGGCCCCGGTCTCGGCCCTGGTTCTGACCCGGTCCACAGTGCGGTCCACAGTCTGATGCGGCTCTGTCACGGCGGTGAGAACGAGGGTTTTGCCCGACGAGCGATCGAGAGCCTGGTCCGGAAACTGAGGGAGAGGAGGGAGGAGCTGGAGGCTCTGGTCACAGCCGTCAGCTCCAGAGGAGACCAGCCCGGACTCTGTGTGACCATCCAGAGGACTCTGGACGGACGCCTGCAGGTACGGACTGGACCAGACCAGGATCTGGCCCAGACCCAGACTTTGTACTGTGTAGTGATTCTTCCATTTTCCCACAATGCATCATTAACAGCAATGGTCACAGACTCTATAGAGACATGTTATTATTAATATCAAGTTAATACAGACATGTTTTAAAGCACTGTAACACTCTTTAGGAAACGCTTTAGGCTCCTGCAGCAGGACAAACAAAAACTCTTCTTCATGACTTTAATCGGCCGTGACTTCCTGCATTTGGTCAAAAGTCTGAACTATCTCCAAACTGTCTTTCACAAATGAACCGGAGCTTGGTTCAGTTGGGTCCAGACTGAGACCTGGTCTGAACCAGGTCCTGATGCTCCCACTTGAACAGTTCAGACCTAACGGAAAGTGTTTGTGGTTTTAGTCAGTGTGGCACAGCTCTTGCATCATGAATTTAAACCTTGTGTTTAAAAGTCTCCTGCATTAATCACAAGCAGGACCTGTGACTGACCCTGAGCTCTGTGGGGTCTATGAGGTCTGTGGGGTCTGTGAGGTCTGTGGGGTCTGTGGGGTCTGTGGGGTCTGTGAGGTCTGTGGTGTCTGTGGGGTCTATGAGGTCTGTGGGGTCTATGAGGTCTGTGGGGTCTGTGGGGTCTGTGGGGTCTGTGGGGTCTGTGGTGTCTGTGGGGTCTATGAGGTCTGTGGGGTCTATGAGGTCTGTGGGGTCTATGAGGTCTGTGGGGTCTGTGAGGTCTGTGGGGTCTATGAGGTCTGTGGGGTCTATGAGGTCTGTGAGGTCTGTGGGGTCTGTGGGGTCTGTGGGGTCCGTGAAGTCATCTGTGAGGTCTGTGGGGTCTATGGGGTCTATGAGGTCTGTGAGGTCTGTGGGGTCTATGAGGTCTGTGGGGTCTGTGGTGTCTGTGGGGTCTATGAGGTCTGTGGGGTCTATGAGGTCTGTGGGGTCTGTGAGGTCTGTGGGGTCTATGAGGTCTGTGAGGTCTGTGGGGTCTATGAGGTCTGTGGGGTCTGTGGGGTCTATGAGGTCTGTGGGGTCTGTGAGGTCTGTGGTGTCTGTGGTGTCTGTGGTGTCTGTGGGGTCTGTGGGGTCTATGAGGTCTGTGGGGTCTATGAGGTCTGTGGGGTCTGTGGGGTCTGTGAGGTTGTCTGTGAGGTTGTCTGTGGGGTCTGTGGGGTCTGTGAGGGGGTCTGTGGGGTCTGTGAGGTTGTCTGTGAGGTCTGTGGGGTCTATGAGGTCTGTGGGGTCTGTGGGGTCTGTGGGGTCTGTGGTGTCTGTGGGGTCTGTGGGGTCTGTGGGGTCTATGAGGTCTGTGGGGTCTATGAGGTCTGTGGGGTCTATGAGGTCTGTGGGGTCTGTGAGGTCTGTGGGGTCTATGAGGTCTGTGAGGTCTGTGGGGTCTGTGGGGTCTGTGGGGTCCGTGAAGTCATCTGTGAGGTCTGTGGGGTCTATGGGGTCTATGAGGTCTGTGAGGTCTGTGGGGTCTATGAGGTCTGTGGGGTCTGTGGTGTCTGTGGGGTCTGTGAGGTCTGTGGGGTCTGTGGTGTCTGTGGGGTCTGTGGTGTCTGTGGGGTCTATGAGGTCTGTGGGGTCTATGAGGTCTGTGGGGTCTGTGAGGTCTGTGGGGTCTATGAGGTCTGTGAGGTCTGTGGGGTCTATGAGGTCTGTGGGGTCTGTGGGGTCTATGAGGTCTGTGGGGTCTGTGAGGTCTGTGGTGTCTGTGGTGTCTGTGGGGTCTGTGAGGTCTGTGGGGTCTGTGAGGTCTGTGGGGTCTATGAGGTCTGTGGGGTCTATGAGGTCTGGGGTCTGTGAGGTCTGTGGGGTCTATGAGGTCTGTGGGGTCTGTGGGGTCTATGAGGTCTGTGGGGTCTGTGAGGTTGTCTGTGAGGTTGTCTGTGGGGTCTGTGGGGTCTGTGAGGGGGTCTGTGGGGTCTGTGGGGTCTGTGAGGTTGTCTGTGGGGTCTGTGAGGTTGTCTGTGAGGTCTGTGGGGTCTATGAGGTCTGTGGGGTCTGTGGGGTCTATGAGGTCTGTGGGGTCTGTGGGGTCTGTGGGGTCTGTGAGGTTGTCTGTGAGGTTGTCTGTGGGGTCTGTGGGGTCTGTGAGGTTGTCTGTGGGGTCTGTGGGGGTAAAGAGCAGTACTCGTGGAGACTTTTTCAGTGACAACACCAGCAGCGTTCTCAGTTTATTTGAGCTCAAAGGTCTTGTGAATGAAGGCCTGATATGTTCACAGTAGTTTTAAACCTCTTCATGTGGCATTAAGTGTTAAATCTAGAGCCCTTTATTTTGTCCCGTGAGTTCAGAGGCAGCGTGTGGTGTGGCTTTTGTTTTGTCTGGGACACAGGAAAGAGGCGGGACTAAAGCCCGTCTGACTCCACGCTGCAGCTCTACGGTTCACACGCTGAAACTAGAGCCCTTTCAGTCCGTGTCCACCGTTTGGACGAAAAATCTTACAAAGGAATCCAAGTAAACTCTAACTATCCAACCCCTGGGAAATAAAACTGATTCATGAGAAAAGCCTGCTCCTTGTGACGGGGCTCTGCTTCACAAGTATGTCAGCATAAAGCGAGTACAACCAAAAGAGCGTTAGTGACATTTTGGTGGACTTGAGTTTTATAGAAATCAAACGTTTGAGTCAGAGATGAAAGTCGTTATATGTGACTTTTTCCACAAATGAAAAGGCACTGATAAAATATTGATTAAGATGTGGCCTGTCAGTTGGGATGTCTTTTCAGAGGAATGAGCCTGCTTTGTCTCAGCCTCAGTGTCTGCTGCAGGAGGCTTTACGTCTGGAGCAGGTCTCCTCAGTTCTAAGTTCTGCAGAAAATCAGAATCACATAAATATGGAAAAAAGGAAAGATGTTGGGCTGAGTTCTGGTTTCGGAGGCTTTCTGTTTGGTCCAGACCAAACTGACCCAAGCTCCAGTTCATTTGTGGGTTTGGAGATAGTTGTTTAGACCCAACTGAAGACGAGAGACCACTGGGTTAAAAACACCTCCTGTGAAGCCGAAGAGTGTTAAAGTGATTTAAAACATGTCTAAGGTGCGTTCACACCGCGTCAGGGCAAAGTCCGAAGTCTGCTCTAAAAACTGAACAGACGAATCAAAGGTTACCGAACAAAACCTGACTTTCAGGAGAGAAAACCCCTAGGTCTCTGGTTTAGTCCTGGTTTAGTCCTGGTTTAGTCCTGGTTTAGTCCTGGTGTAGTCCTGGTTTAGGCCCGGTTTAGGCCCGGTTTAGGCCCGGTTTAGGCCCGGTTTAGACCTGGTTTAGTCCTGGTTTAGACCTGGTTTAGACCTGGTTTAAACCCGGTTTAGACCTGGTTTAGTCCCTGTTTAGACCCGGTTTAGGCCCGGTTTAGACCAGGTTTAGACCAGGTTTAAACCAGGTTTAGACAAAATGAAGGGGAGTGAATATTGGCCTAAAGGATTAAAATAATATAAAATGTAATTGATAATTGTAGGTTTCCGTGTGTTTAGTCTGAGTCTTTGTCCTTGGCGTTTATCAGAACGCTCCGTCTCTGACTCTGACAGACTCAACACTTTATTCAATAAACTGGACTTTTTTGTTCTTTACTTTGTTTGGTTCTGTTTAAGAGAGACATCAGGCTTTTATTCAAGTTTTATCGACTATTATCTTTCATTCATGTTCTACTGCTAAGATCCGGTTAGGGGTCATGTGACTGGAGCCTATCCCAGCAGCTTTGGGCCTGAGGGGGGGTTCACCCTGGACAGTGCCCAGTTAGTCGCAGGGTTAACACTTAGAGACATACAACATTTACATTTATTCATTTAGCAGACGCTTTTATCCAAAGAGACTCGCATTGTTCTACTGTAATTACCAGTGTTACAGCAACTGGAGGCAAGGAGGGTTAAGTGTCTTGCCCAAGGACACAACAACAGTGTGAACTGTGGGGAGAGCGGGAATTGAACTGCCTACCTTCTGGTTCCACTCTATCCAGTGAGCTACTGCCGCTCCAAGCCCTCTCACATTCATTCACTAGAGACACTTTAGATTTTGTCAGTTGACCTACACGTGCAGGTGTTTGGGCGGTGGGAGGCACTGGAGTACCCGGAGAGAATCAACAGTAAAACGTGGAGGACATGCAGAGTCCTCGGACCAGAGCGGCCCGAGGTTGTGCTGTGAGGCAGGAGCGCTAACCTCTCTTTTGAATTGTTATTGATTCTGTACGTCATATTTTACTTTTATCTCGAATGTGTTCCGCACTTCGTCCACTTATGTTGTTTTAAATGTGCCGTTCCCTATAATGTTTCTGTCTAGACTAGGTCTTGACCGGTCTTGGTCTCGGTCTTGACTCGGTCTGGGTCCTGACCCGGTCTTGACTCGGCCCTGTTCTCCTGCAGGTGGCCGGTCGGAAAGGCTTTCCTCACGTGATCTACGCTCGGTTGTGGCGCTGGCCCGACCTCCACAAGAACGAGCTGAAGCACGCCGCCTTCTGCCGCTTCGCCTTCGACCTGAAGTACGACAGCGTCTGCGTCAACCCCTACCACTACGAGAGGGTGGCGCCCCCTGCAGGTGCGCGCCGCTCCCTGCGCCGGTTACTGTTATCCAATCAGACGCAGGTGTGAGCCTCCCTGTCCTCTTTCAGGTCCTCAGACGGTGGTGAAGGAGGAGCTGATTCAAGACTGTCTTCACATCGAGCTGACTCCGCCCCCTGACCCCTACGTCCAGCCCCGCTCCGTCGGAATGTATCCCAACATGCACCTGTCTCCTGCAGCGGGCGCTGTCTGTGGCGAAGTCCAAGGTCTGATCCACATGAGTCCCACCCAGAGTCCAGGCCCTCCTCAGACCTCCAGCCCCGAGTACAGCAGTCCGCCCAGACCTGAGACCGGTACTGGTTTAGTCCAGATTTAGCCCTGGTTTAGCTCTGGGTTGGTCCTGGTTTAGTCCTGGTTTAGTCCAGATTTAGCTCTGGTTTAGTCCAGGTTTAGTCCAGATTTAGGCCTGGTTTGGTCCTGGTTTAGTCCAGGTTTAGTCCAGATTTAGCTCTGGTTTGGTCCTGGTTTAGTCCTGGTTTAGTCCAGGTTTAGTCCAGATTTAGCTCTGGTTTGGTCCTGGTTTAGTCCTGGTTAGTCCAGGTTTAGTCCAGATTTAGCTCTGGTTTGGTCCTGGTTTAGTCCAAGTTTAGTCCAGATTTAGCCCAGATTTAGCTCTGGTTTGGTCCTGGTTTGGTCCTGGTTTAGTCCATGGGTTTAGTCCAGATTTAGCTCTGGTCTGGTCCAGGTTTAGTCCTGGTTTAGTCCAGGTTTAGGCCTGGTTTGGTCCTGGTTTAGTCCTGGTTTAGTCCAGGTTTAGTCCAGATTTAGGCCTGGTTTGGTCCTGGTTTAGTCCAGGTTTAGTCCAGATTTAGGCCTGGTTTGGTCCTGGTTTAGTCCTGGTTTAGTCCAGGTTTAGTCCAGATTTAGGCCTGGGTTGGTCCTGGTTTAGTCCTGGTTTAGTCCAGGTTTAGTCCAGATTTAGGCCTGGGTTGGTCCTGGGTTGGTCCTGGTTTGGTCCTGGTTTAGTCCAGGTTTAGTCCAGATTTAGCTCTGGTTTGGTCCTGGTTTAGTCCTGGTTTAGTCCATGGGTTTAGTCCAGATTTAGCTCTGGTCTGGTCCAGGTTTAGTCCGGGTTTAGTCCAGATTTAGGCCTGGGTTGGTCCTGGTTTGGTCCTGGTTTAGTCCTGGTTTAGTCCTGGTTTGTAGACCGTGTATGGCCTGGTTTCTGATCTCTAGTTTTTCTGTTTGTTTCTGAAGAAACCTGGTCAACCGTTAGCCCCGCCTCCTACAGCCCGATTGGACCACAGCAGCAGGGTGGGAGGAGCCAGCAGCAGCCGTTACATCGCCTCCCCTCGCCCAACAGCCATTTCTGTAAGGTGTCATGTGACCAGTTTTCGCCCAATCGGAGATAAATCGGAGATAAAAGTGTTGTTTTATGGATGGATTTTTGGCTCCAACTGTTCTTTTTTGTCACTGATTGTGCTCTGGTGGACTTCTAGATTCAATCCTGTTTTTTTCTTTAGTTAAGCTCCAAATGTCAAAAGCTCCACCCCTTTGTCCAAATATAGGCCTCATTTCCTCAGGAGCCGTGTGGGCAGTGAGAAATGTTGAGCTTTGGTCCAATAATCCATCCTGAACTGCCTCAGTGTGACCTGACTGTGGTGTGTTCACAGGGTCCCAGCAGCACAGCACCGCTCCCTATCCTCAGCCTGTCAACAGCCATCCAGGTACCACACCTGTTCAGATCCATCTAACACCTGTTCAGATCCATCTAACACCTGTTCAGATCCATCTAACACCTGTTCAGATCCATCTATAACCTGTTCAGATCCATCTATAACCTGTTCAGATCCATCTATAACCTGTTCAGATCCATCTAACACCTGTTCAGATCCATCTAAAACCTGTTCAGAACCAACTAACACCTGTTCAGATCCATCTAAAATCTGTTCAGAACCATCTAACACCTGTTCAGATCCATCTAACACCTGTTCAGATCCATCTAACACCTGTTCAGATCCATCTAAAACCTGTTCAGATCCATCTAACACCTGTTCAGATCCATCTAACACCTGTTCAGATCCAACTAACACCTGTTCAGATCCATCTAACACCTGTTCAGATCCATCTAACACCTGTTCAGATCCATCTAACACCTGTTCAGATCCATCTAACACCTGTTCAGATCCATCTATAACCTGTTCAGATCCATCTATAACCTGTTCAGATCCATCTATAACCTGTTCAGATCCATCTAACACCTGTTCAGATCCATCTAACACCTGTTCAGATGCATCTAACACCTGTTCAGATGCATCTAACACCTGTTCAGATCCAACTAACACCTGTTCAGATCCAACTAACACCTGTTCAGAACCAACTAACACCTGTTCAGATCCATCTAACACCTGTTCAGATCCATCTAACACCTGTTCAGATCCATCTAACACCTGTTCAGATCCATCTAACACCTGTTCAGATCCATCTAACACCTGTTCAGATCCATCTAACACCTGTTCAGATCCATCTAAAACCTGTTCAGATCCATCTAACACCTGTTCAGATCCATCTAACACCTGTTCAGATCCATCTAACACCTGTTCAGCACCATCTAACACCTGTTCAGAACCAACTAACACCTGTTCAGATCTATCTAACACCTGTTCAGCACCATCTTGTTACTGTCGATTATTTGGTGATCTATTTTTATTCCTTGTGTCCTGGTTCTGATCTGCGGTCCAGGTCTGGATTTCTGGTGCTCCGTGTCCTACTTTGAGCTGGACGTCCGGGTCGGGGAGGTGTTCAAGGCACCCTCGGGGTTCCCTGTGGTCACTGTGGACGGATACGTGGACCCTTCAGGAGGAGACCGCTTCTGCCTCGGACGCCTCAGCAACGTCCACCGCACGGAGGCCAGCCATCGAGCCAGGTCTGGGACTGGTCTGGGTCTAGGTTTCACTCTCTTTACTCTGTACTCTGGACTCTCTGGACTCTGGACTCTCCTGACTCTGGACTCTCCTGACTCTGGACTCTCCTGACTCTGGACTCTCATTACTCTGTACTCTGGACACTCTGTACTCTGGACTCTCTTTACTCTGTACTCTGGACTCTCTGTACTCTGGACTCTGGACTCTCTGTACTCTGGACTCTGTACTCTGGACTCTGGACTCTCTGTACTCTGTACTCTGGACTCTCAGTACTCTGTACTCTGTACTCTCTGTACTCTGTACTCTGTACTCTGGACTCTCAGTACTCTGTACTCTGTACTCTCTGTACTCTGTACTCTGGACTCTGTACTCTGGACTCTCTGTACTCTGTACTCTGGACTCTCAGTACTCTGTACTCTGGACTCTCTGTACTCTGTACTCTGGACTCTCAGTACTCTGTACTCTGGACTCTCTGTACTCTGTACTCTGTACTCTGGACTCTGGACTCTCTGTACTCTGTACTCTGCACTCTCTGTACTCTGTACTCTGCACTCTCTGTACTCTGGACTCTGTACTCTGGACTCTGTACTCTGTACTCTGGACTCTGGACTCTCTGTACTCTGTACTCTGGACTCTCTGTACTCTGTACTCTGGACTCTCAGTACTCTGTACTCTGGACTCTCTGTACTCTGTACTCTGTACTCTGGACTCTGTACTCTAGACTCTCTGTACTCTGGACTCTCTGGACTCTCTGGACTCTCTGTACTCTGTACTCTGGACTCTGTACTCTCTGTACTCTGTACTCTGGACTCTGTACTCTCTGTACTCTGTACTCTGGACTCTGGACTCTCTGTACTCTGGACTCTGGACTCTCTGTACTCTGTACTCTGTACTCTGGACTCTTTACTCTGTACTCTCTGTACTCTGGACTCTCTGTACTCTGTACTCTGGACTCTCAGTACTCTGTACTCTGGACTCTCAGTACTCTGTACTCTGGACTCTCTGTACTCTGTACTCTGTACTCTGGACTCTCTGTACTCTGTACTCTGTACTCTGGACTCTCTGTACTCTGTACTCTGGACTCTCTGTACTCTGTACTCTGGACTCTCTGTACTCTGTACTCTGTACTCTGGACTCTCTGTACTCTGTACTCTGGACACTCTGTACTCTGGACTCTCTGTACTCTGGACTCTGGACTCTCTGTACTCTGTACTCTCTGTACTCTGGACTCTCTGTACTCTGTACTCTGGACTCTCTGGACTCTCTGGACTCTGTACTCTGTACTCTGGACTCTGTACTCTGTACTCTGGACTCTCTGGACTCTGGACTCTCTGGACTCTGGACTCTGTAGTCTGGACTCTCTGTACTCTGTACTCTCTGTACTCTGGACTCTGGACTCTGTACTCTGGACTCTCCTGACTCTGGACTCTCTGGACTCTGGACTCTGTAGTCTGGACTCTCTGTACTCTGTACTCTCTGTACTCTGTACTCTCTGTACTCTGGACTCTGGACTCTGTACTCTGGACTCTCCTGACTCTGGACTCTCTGGACTCTGGACTCTGTAGTCTGGACTCTCTGTACTCTGTACTCTCTGTACTCTGTACTCTGGACTCTCTGTACTCTGGACTCTCTTTACTCTGTACTCTGGACTCTCTAGACTCTGGACTCTCTGTACTCTGGACTCTCTGTACTCTGGACTCTCTGTACTCTGGACTCTCTAGACTCTGTACTCTGGACTCTCTGGACTCTGTACTCTCTGTACTCTGTACTCTGGACTCTCTGTACTCTGGACTCTCTTTACTCTGTACTCTGGACTCTCTAGACTCTGGACTCTCTGTACTCTGGACTCTCTGTACTCTGGACTCTCTGTACTCTGGACTCTCTAGACTCTGTACTCTGGACTCTCTGGACTCTCTGGACTCTGTACTCTGGACTCTGGACTCTGGACTCTCTTTACTCTGTACTCTGGACTCTGGACTCTCTGGACTCTGGACTCTGGACTCTCTTTACTCTGTACTCTGGACTCTCTGGACTCTGGACTCTGGACTCTGGACTCTCTTTACTCTGTACTCTGGACTCTCTGTACTCTGGACTCTCTGTACTCTGTACTCTGGACTCTCTGGACTCTGGACTCTCTGGACTCTGGACTCTCTGGACTCTGGACTCTGTAGTCTGGACTCTCTGTACTCTGTACTCTCTGTACTCTGGACTCTCTGTACTCTGGACTCTCTTTACTCTGTACTCTGGACTCTCTGGACTCTGGACTCTCTGGACTCTGGACTCTCTGGACTCTGTACTCTGGACTCTCTGTACTCTGGACTCTCTGTACTCTGGACTCTCTGGACTCTGGACTCTCTTTACTCTGTACTCTGGACTCTCTGGACTCTGTACTCTGGACTCTGGACTCTGGACTCTGGACTCTGTAGTCTGGACTCTGGACTCTGTAGTCTGGACTCTCTGTACTCTGTACTCTCTGTACTCTCTGTACTCTGGACTCTCTTTACTCTGTACTCTGTACTCTGGACTCTCTGGACTCTGGACTCTCTTTACTCTGTACTCTGGACTCTCTGTACCCTGGACTCTCTGTACTCTGGACTCTCTGTACTCTGGACTCTCTAGACTCTGTACTCTGGACTCTCTGGACTCTCTGGACTCTGTACTCTGGACTCTGGACTCTGGACTCTCTTTACTCTGTACTCTGGACTCTGGACTCTCTGGACTCTGGACTCTGGACTCTCTTTACTCTGTACTCTGGACTCTCTGTACTCTGTACTCTGTACTCTGGACTCTCTGGACTCTGGACTCTGGACTCTCTTTACTCTGTACTCTGGACTCTCTGTACTCTGGACTCTGGACTCTCTGGACTCTGTACTCTGGACTCTGGACTCTGGACTCTCTTTACTCTGTACTCTGGACTCTCTGGACTCTCTTTACTCTGTACTCTGGACTCTCTGTACTCTGTACTCTGGACTCTGGACTCTCTGGACTCTGGACTCTCTGGACTCTGGACTCTGTAGTCTGGACTCTCTGTACTCTGTACTCTCTGTACTCTGGACTCTCTGTACTCTGGACTCTGGACTCTGGACACTCTGGACTCTGTACTCTGGACTCTCTGGACTCTGTACTCTGGACTCTGGACTCTCTGGACTCTGGACTCTCTGGACTCTGGACTCTGTAGTCTGGACTCTCTGTACTCTGTACTCTCTGTACTCTGGACTCTCTGTACTCTGGACTCTGGACTCTGTACTCTCTGGACTCTGTACTCTGGACTCTCTGGACTCTGGACTCTCTTTACTCTGTACTCTGGACTCTCTGTACTCTGTACTCTGGACTCTGGACTCTCTGGACTCTGGACTCTGTAGTCTGGACTCTCTGTACTCTGTACTCTCTGTACTCTCTGTACTCTGGACTCTCTTTACTCTGTACTCTGGACTCTCTGGACTCTCTTTACTCTGTACTCTGGACTCTCTGTACCCTGGACTCTCCTGACTCTGGACTCTGTAGTCTGGACTCTCTGTACTCTGTACTCTCTGTACTCTCTGTACTCTGGACTCTCTTTACTCTGTACTCTGGACTCTGGACTCTCTGTACTCTGGACTCTGGACTCTGTACTCTGGACTCTGGACTCTCTGTACTCTGGACTCTGGACTCTGGACTCTGGACTCTGGACTCTCTGTACTCTGGACTCTCTTTACTCTGGACTCTGGACTCTGTACTCTGGACTCTCTGGACTCTGGACTCTCTTTACTCTGTACTCTGGACTCTGGACTCTCTGGACTCTGGACTCTGGACTCTGGACTCTCTGGACTCTGGACTCTCTGGACTCTGGACTCTGTAGTCTGGACTCTCTTTACTCTGTACTCTGGACTCTCTGGACTCTGGACTCTCTTTACTCTGTACTCTGGACTCTCTGTACCCTGGACTCTCCTGACTCTGGACTCTGGACTCTGGACCCTCTGGACTCTCCTGACTCTGGACTCTCTGGACTCTCTGGACTCTCCTGACTCTGGACTCTCCTGACTCTGGACTCTCCTGACTCTGGACTCTCTGGACTCTGGACTCTGGACCCTCTGGACTCTCCTGACTCTGGACTCTCTGGACTCTCCTGACTCTGGACTCTGGTGTTAAACCGGTTCCTCTCTGCTCCTGCAGACTGCACATAGGGCGGGGAGTGCAGCTGGAGCAGCGCGGTGATGGAGACGTGTGGCTGCGGTGCCTCAGCGAACACGCCGTCTTTGTCCAGAGCTTTTATCTGGACCGAGAGTCAGGCCGGGCTCCGGGACAAACCGTGCACAAGGTCTACCCCGGGGCCTACCTCAAGGTCAGGGTTACTTTTAACAGGTTGCAGAAATTAAATGTGTCTAGACCCGGTTTAGACCCGGTTTAGACCTGATTCTTGACCTGTGTAGACCTGGTCTGATTCTAGCTTTTTGCAGGTTTTTGATCTGCGTCTGTGTCACAGAGAAATGCAGCAGGCCTCCTTCAGAGACCAGGACCTCAGCAACGGTAAGTCCTGGTTAAGTCCTGGTTAAGTCCTGGTTAAGTCCTGGTTAAATCCTGGTTAAATCCTGGGTTAGTCCAGGTTTAGTCCTGGTTTGCCTGGTCTTGGTCCTGGTTCACCCTGGACTTGTCTCTGCAGGTCCTCAGGTGGACGTCCTGCGCGGTCTCTGTGTGTTCAGGGTGAGTCTGGTGAAGGGCTGGGGCAGACAGTATCCGCGCAGCTGTATCCAGGACACCCCCTGCTGGCTGGAGGTCCACTTGCACCGCGCCCTGCAGCTGCTCGACCAGGTCCTGCACACGCTGTCGCCACGACAACACCTCATTGACCTCTGACCCCCGCCTCTGCAACACCCCGCTGACCTCTGACCCTTGAAAGGTGATGGAATGACACTGAGCAGCGGCTATGTAGCCTAGCTGTTTACTACTGCCACTGATTCCACCTGTGGACACTCGAGGTACTGCAGCTAAAAAAATCCAACGCCCAAAAAGGATTCTCCTCAAAGACACCTCTGTCTGGTGTTTCATTTTATACCCATTTGTGTTAAAGTCTTTTAATTTGGTTAAAATACAAATGTTATTGTTTCTTAATTTGAGCAGCACAATAATCCAATGTGACACAAGAAGGATTTCCTCTGAAGACCATCTGATGAACAGCTGACAGCATACCTACAATAACAAGAACATAATAGCTGTGTCTTCTCTCAGTTTTCATTTCGTACAGTGGGTTATATGCAAGTTGTGTGACTTAATTTATTGTCTCATTCCGACCACAGTCCTCACATTACTCTGATTATGCCCCAGCAAATCAAACTTATTTTTTTATCGGAGTAACTCACCTGGATAATGTGGTTCAATCAAACTATTGGATTATGGATTATACTGGATTAAGCTCCAGAGCCAATAACTCAAACAAATGAGAAAAACATCAGGACCCTATACTAACTCATGTTTGGACCAACAAAGACACACATATGTCACTGTGCTGCTGGATAAACATCTTCTTAAAGTTTAAAATCAACATAGTTTACAAGCTTTTAATATAAAATATGAATGCTGGTAAATCCACATAAATGTAACACATCCCACATCCTTTCCACACATCCACTGAGATCCGGTCTGTACCTGTTCATACCTGTGTGACCTGAATGTGTGGACAAACCCCCCGTCCTGTAACTTTCCTGTCCCGGAGACTTATCTCCAGAGATCAGTGAGTAAAGAAAACAGGCCGATACACTAGACCCCACAGAGTCCTATTTCTGATAAATACACTAGAACTGTTTCAGAGACAGGTTCTTCCTGAGGAACCTGTTGCTTCAATAGTCTTTAATGTAACAAATATGGCGGCGCTGACATTGCAGAGAGGGGTTTGCGCCCTCTACTGGAGAAATGTTACACAGGGCTGCTTTTAAGTGTCGTGTTTTAATAACTAGTTTCAATATAAAAGCGGTAATCCCCATCCCGCACGAGGCTCATGTGTCTGTTATCTTCAGCTCGGTCTTTCTCAGTAAAACATTGACTGGTCCAGACGTGGACCAGTCACCTGTCAGAGGAGAGTCCGGGGATTAGCTCTGAGCACAGACGGGTTCGGTGAAAAGGGCTTGATCAAAGCTCAAAACTCAAACTCAAAAGTCTAGTTAAATGGCCTGATTAATAACAAGATCGGACGTTCATAAATCTCCTGAATGTGTGCTCAATACTTGTGCTTCACCTGCAGTGTTCAGTTTGTCCTCTCTGTGCAGCTGGAGGAACAGAAACATGAAACGGGTTTTAAATGTCTATTTTCCAAAAAAAACGACAAATGCAAAGTTAATGCTTTTTATTTGAAAACGTGTGTTTTTCCGCAGCTTTATTCTATGACACCTCACACTTTCAGGTCAAAAAGTGCTTTATGTCTGTTTTTCCATTGTGCCTCTGACAGTTTTCTTTACGTCCATCTATAGATTATTTTTGCATAAACCAGATTTTGAGACTGATCCACGTCCAGTGATGATTGGTGGATATAAAATGAATTGTTTGGAGCTTCACGTTCCTGTTTTGTTTTATTTTGGTGGTTTTGTCAAAAACGTCCAGATGCTATTGTTTTTCAGTTGTTTGCTTTTGCTTATATTTGTGTCTTTATTTATTTTAATGATCAATGACCAAAGATCTGTATTATTCTAATAATGACACCATTTTGTTGTGATTCTAAAACGGTAAGATGTAAGTTTGGATGATATTTTTTTTATATATATATATACAGAAAGTTTAACTGGAGCTTTAATTGTGAAACTACATGACTTTTTTGTCTTCTTTCAGCATATATACGAGAACACACATTTTTGTTTTATACAAGATCAAAAATAAGGAGAAACCAGTGCAAAAATGCAGATGATATACCCACTTTCTATTATCTTTATCTTTTTTCAAGTTTCAGGTTTAGAAACCTAGTAAATAAATGTAGGCTTTGTGGAGCTTTTGGACATCCTAGAACCTTTTGCCATTGACATTTAATTTTATAAAAACAAGATAGAAAAGAAAAAAGAAAAAGCATTAAATAAGCAACTTCTTGGTTGGAAAAAAAAAAGAAAGATGAGCATATTTATTTTTTGTGTCTGAAAACACAACTTACATTAACATTTAAACGTGTTTAAGCCATTTGCCTTTAGACGTGTTTCTTATCTTTGAAAAGTGTGTAAAATAATTATAAAAACAAAAATCACTAAACAGGTGGCCTACTGTATTTCACTATTGTTTACAACTGTTCTATTGTGGCGCCATTGAGCACAAAGACTAGGCGTGGGTGGCTACGGTTCAAAATGTCGCACGAAGCCCATGCAATTGGCCACTGTTCTGTACCGCCTAACGCCTCAGCCAATGCGAGAGCAGGGCCCGGGTGAGTGACTTCTGACCGGACCAATGAGGAGCGAGGATGAGGACGTCCGCTGCGGAGGTCGGACTGGAGCTAACATGGCGGTTTAGTTCTTGTTTGTCGTTCGTCAGAGAAGCTAGGCCACGGTCTCACAGCGCTTCGTGTTTTATTTCATTTTTCATTTTAATCTTTGTTTATTTGCCTTTTTTGTCTATCAAAATGGAAATGAAAAAGAGGATTAGTCAGGAGTTGGGGGACAAAAAACCTGCCGCGGTGAGTATTATTTCAATAAATGTATTTCGCTTTTAATAATTATATTTAATCCTGGTTTACGTCCGGTTTTTAGCAAGGGATTAGTTCTAATTTCATATTTATTTTTTGCGCTCTTTTAGTCCTGTATTTAGCCCTGGAACTGGTAAAACATTAGTCCTTGTTTGTCCTTTAGTCTCGTCTCGGTTTAATCCTGCTTATTTCGATTGTAACGCCGATGACGAAGCGAGTATATTCAGCGGCAGCGGAAGCAGAGTTTCCCCGCGGAGGAGCCCCTCTGCCTGGTTACGGAGATCAGAACGTCGCGCTGTTAAAACATGGAGGTGGTGAACAAAACCCACCCAAACAACTACTGTTCTTTCTGACAGCAGCTGTTTTTCCCGCTCAGCCTCCTCCTGAGCATCAGTAGTGTGTTGTTGCTGTTAACATCGGGGCTAATCCGAAGCTAACCGACCCCCGATGGTTCAGCGTTTGAATGGAGGCTAGGCTAACGCCACGAGCTAACGGAGTTTAAATAGGAAGCTATAGGAGGCTAACCTGTTTTAATGGACGGCTATGGGAGAAGATAAAATGCAAGTTTTTAGTCCTTTTTTAGTGTGGAAATATGCCTTTTACAGACTCTAGTAACATCACAATGAACGCATAAATGTAAGTGTAAGTAGTCTGGAAACAAATAAAGACAAATTGGGAATAAATTTAAATATATATGTAAATATGACAAAATAGTCACTGTTTTGTTTTAATATGCCTGTCGGTAATACATTATGATTTTAATGATTTTTCACACAGACTTTCACACACTTTATTTGCGTGAGCAAGTGCAGTATTAAATTTTTTTAATCAGACCATTAAATTATCTGAGGATGATTAAAAATACTCTTCATAAATGACAAGTATATCATAGAAAAAACAAATAACGACAAGACTTAATGGAGTAACTAAAGGAAAACCACAAAGACGTAATATTGCTGTCATTGATTTGGTAATGTAACTTTTTGTATCTACTCGTTTTGCTTTATTCTGTTTTGGTTTATTATTATTTATTTGTACTTTCTTACTCTTGAAATACATTTTTAACATAAAGCCTCCGGGAATACATTTGCATTGTTATTAAAAAAAGTGCATTTAGTGCTTAGGTTTAAATTTTCATAACTGACGGGAAGAGTATCAAATAAGGACTGCTCTGATTGGCTGTCGGTCTGCACAGCTCGTCAACATTGAATCAATGGCTGCCAGAAAAAGAAAATACAGATAAGGGTGTGTGTTCCAGCTCTGATCTGTTTACTGCAAAAATAAAAATGGAAAGAAAGAAAGGTCAAGCCGAGTTTTTGAATTGAATCGTCACTTAAATTAATCATTAAATGGCTCTTGTAGCTTATTTTTTTAAAAAACAACAATAAAACAAGGCCAAAATGATTTAAACATATAAAAGATGATCTCAAAACAGTTTCTGATGCCAGCTTCCATTAAAACCCTTGGAAAGAGAAAAGTCGTGAGTAAATACAGGACGTGATGTCAGATCCCTGTCTCTGTGTGTGACCTTTGACCTGCAGGTGGTGGAGCTGCTGCTGGACGGCTGCCGCTCTGCAGACGGAGAGCTGGAGGGGCTGACGGAGGACTTCACGCAGCTGGAGGTGCTCAGTTTGTCCAACACTGGGCTCAAGTCTCTGAACAAACTCCCCCTGCTGCCCAAACTACGCCGGGTCAGTCTATGTTTCTGAATGTGTTTGAAACGGTCTGAATTTATTAGGGCTAGGCAAAAAATAGATTGCTTTTTTTTAGAAAAAAGTTTAATTTAGTTCAGGTTAGGTTTTCATATTTAAAAAAAAAAAAAAAATTTACTGGCTTTCTTTTGAGCCCCCGTTGTTCTGATTGAGCTCGGCAAAAAATACGGCGTTACACCCGGCAACCTTTGTCTAATCAGTAAAATGCCAACTGCATTAGGAACCTGAAAATTTGTCCTAATATTTGTATTTCTACCGCCGCAGTATTATACTCGGAGTTAAAATGAACCTGTTCAGGTCGGACACCTCTCAAACCCAGTTAAAATCAAGGCTAATTTATCCCAAAGTCTGGTGCCTCTTAAAGACTCTCTGACGGTCCTCTCTTTCTCTCAATATTCTTAATCTTTGGCTTCAGCCTCAACTGTCGGTAGTGGTCAGAAAACTGTTAAATACAGATTCCATTGTGCCCTCTGTATTCCTCTCGGCTACAGCGCCATCTTGTGCTTGTACACTGGAGTTGTCTCTTAAAGTAATGCGTCTGACCTCTGTTTGATCTGGAATAATCATGACTATGACGCTTATGAGTTGTTCTTCTGTTGCAGCTGGAGCTCAGCGACAACAGCATCACGTCAGGGTTTGAGACTTTGGCCGAGAAATGCCCCAAACTGACGTACATCAACCTGAGCGGCAACAAGATCAAGGACCTGAGCGCCATCGAGGGCCTGGTACGACCTGACACTTAAGAGGAAACCAGATCTAACCCGGGGCGGGCCTAGTGCAGTGTGTCGGGTTAAAGACAAAGTAACTCAGACACGGCTCATTACTCACATTTCCAACAACAAAGGGACAAAAAGTCTCCAAATACAGTCTGAAGTTTTAAAAATCCCAGTTCCTGCTTCTGTTCTGCACATGCTCAGTTCATCAGTGGCTTCAGAAACAGGCTCTGATGTTCAAACACAGACATAATCATAATAAAGTCATTCTTCTGCTGTAACCAGACAGTATTCGGTGTAAATGTGAGCGAACTAAAGCCCTGTTCTGTGTGAGCAGCAGAAGCTCCCTCAGCTGCAGGCCCTGGACCTGGAGGACGACGAGGAAGAGGAGGAGGCGTGGAGGGAGCGAGTCTTTGAGCTGCTGCCTCAGATCCTGTTCCTGAACGGCTTCGACCAGGACCACAACCAGGCTCCGGACCAGGGTCAGACCCTTTGAGGCACCTGAGGCCCCCCGAGGCCCCCGGACAGGTTCTGACGCTTGTGTGTTGTGTACAGATGACGACGATGAGGCTGGTCCCCATGACGACAGCGACGATGACGACGATGAAGACGAGGAGGACGAAGGCTCAGAGGAGGAGGATGACGAGGTGGGGCTGTCGTACCTGATGAAGGAGGGTATCCAGGTGAGTTATCCCAGTTATTTTTAAATGAGTTAATCCCATCAAAGGAGCTCTTATCAGCGTTTCAAGAACATAACAGACGTCGGCAAATACTTTTGTATATCGTCTAAATAACGCACAAACACTATTCTCAAAGTAAGTTATTAATCTGCAGAATTTCTAAATGACCGATGATAAAATATCTTTTATCGTTAATAACGTTCGGAAATGTGTTTTCCCGAGGACCACGTGAACGCCGTCCTGGTGACGTCTCGTATTATTTATAAACGCACACTATTCTTTATGTTTTGTCTCTGGTTCACACCAAATGTTTTCTTTTTTTTTTTAAACCTCCAAAGTGAAAATTAAAACCAGAAAACTCTGATGTTCTGACGTTATGGCTGTCGTGTGAATGGAGGTGTTTCCACGGTAACAGGGACAACAAACCAGAGCTGCTGCTGTTCTAAAGAACTCAGACTCACTGCACATGCTCAGAGCGTTCCTCGGGAGAGTGTGTAGCGCAGGAACGTCAAAGGTTGCATTGTGCCCTCCATTTTAAACTCTCTCTTGAATAAACTTGTTAATCGGAAAGTTCTTGGACCCTTGTTTGTCCAAATGTAATGAAGTAATATCGTTCTATTGCAGCTTACCTCAAAGCACAGAAAACTATCAGGCGGCAGGAGGTGGAGAAGTTCAGTGGAACAGGAGTTTACGTGGCTGAGGTGGGAAGGAGGAATAATGTTCTGCGATGTCTGTAGAAAAACTAATGCAAGGAACGGACTTGTCAGGGGCTGCACAACAAGTTCATTTTAGTTCTTTCCTTTTGTCGGAATCATATTGTGTATATACTGCATTTTCTAGAGTTCAAGCACAAAATATCTTTCCATATTGGTATTAATAAAGTATGAAAATGAAAAATGGCAGGTGATAATAGAGTAGGATGGATATGTTACGACTCCGTTAAAACGAGAGTGAGAAAGTCTAGTGCGACCTCTGGCCTACGTTTGGATTAACATGAAGGACCTGAAGAGGACTAGGAGCAACCAGTAAATATTAAATTACTATAACACTGTCAGTCACTGGAGCTTCTTCTTAGAACCAGGCCTGGGTTAGCGCCATCTTGTGGACGATGGAAGAAATGTGTGTAGCCAGGCCAACGTACAAACCCACTTCTGAAAATAAAGTGTTCACGCTATCACCAGCTGCACTTGACTCATGTTTTTAGGACGAAGAAGACGATGGAGACTACGTTGAGGAAGAGGAGGATGAAGAGGATGAAGATGGAGGTTTGTCATTTGTTTTTAAATTAAGTAAAAAAGATAAGTATTTTAAAAAGATGCCAAACAATGGAGGATCAGTCATAGATTTATAAAGTTTTACTCTGTTTTATCAAAGATGGTGTAACTAAATAAATGAATCTGAAAAGGTTTTAAATGGGTTTGAACAGGTTTTATATGGATTTGAATAGGTTTTAGTTGGATTTGGGCAGGTTTTAGTTGTATCTGAACAGGTTTTAGATGGATTTGGACAGGTTTTAGATGGATTTGGACTGGTTTTAGATTGATCTGGACTGGTTTTAGATGGATTTGGACAGGTTTTAGATGGATTTGGACAGGTTTTAAATGGATCTGAACGGTTTTTAGTCGGATTTGGACAGGTTTTAGATGGGTTTTGAAAAGGTTTTAGTTGGATTTGGACAGGTTTTAGATGGATCTGGACAGGTTTTAGATGGGTTTGGACAGGTTTTAGTTGGATTTGGACAGGTTTTAGATGGGTTTGGACATGTTTTAGTTGGATTTGGACAGGTTTAAATGGATTTGAACAGGTTTTAGATTTGGTTTGGACAGGTTTTAGATGGATTTGAACAGGTTTTAGTTGGATTTGGACAGGTTTTAGATGGATTTGAACAGGTTTTAGATGGATTTGGACAGGTTTTAGTTGGATTTGGACGGGTTTAGATGGATTTGGACAGGTTTTAGTTGGATTTGGACAGGTTTTGGATGAGTTTGGACAGGTTTTAGATGGATTTGGACAGGTTTTAGATGGATTTGGACAGGTTTTAGATGGGTTTTGGACAGGTTTTAGTTGGGTTTGGACATGTTTTAGATGGGTTTGGACATGTTTTAGATGGGTTTGGACATGTTTTAGTTGGGTTTGGACAGGTTTTAGTTGGGTTTGGACAGGTTTAAATGGATTTGGACAGGTTTTAGTTGGATTTGGACAGGTTTTAGATGGATTTGGACAGGTTTTAGTTGGATTTGGACAGGTTTTAGTTGGATTTGGACAGGTTTAGATGGATTTGGACAGGTTTTAGTTGGATTTGGACAGGTTTAAATGGATTTGGACAGGTTTTAGATGGATTTGGACAGGTTTTAGATGGGTTTGGACAGGTTTTAGTTGGATTTGGACAGGTTTTAGATGGGTTTTTGGACAGGTGTTAGATGGTTTTGGACAGGTTTTAGATGGGTTTGGACAGGTTTTAGATGGGTTTGGACAGGTTTTAGTTGGATTTGGACAGGTTTTAGTTGGATTTGGACAGGTTTTAGTTGGATTTGAACAGGTTTTAGTTGGATTTGGACAGGTTGGATAAATAAGAGAAAAGTGCTGAGTCATGTTGTGTTTGTTTCAGAAGACGGGGATCGGGGCGAGAAAAGGAAGAGAGACGCTGAGGACGACGATGAAGACGACGAGTAGATTATTTTTATTTTTAGGATCCACCCCTCAGTGACCTTTAACCAATCAGAGCCACGGAAAAGAAAGCAGATCACATTTCCCACAATGCTCCACTCCAATCTGAAGCAGACTTTAGTCAAAAGTAAACTTTCTCTGTAGTTTAATAGACCAGACCAAGACTAGACCAGGACCGGCCCAAGACCGAAGCAGACCAGGACTATACCTGGACCAGACCTGACTAGACCCGGACCAGACCAAACCAAGAATAATTCAGGGCAACGTTTTAAATTAAGTCTGTTTCTACATTTCCCATGAGGCCCTGTGGTTCTCCTTCTCTCATTCTGTTGAGTTCCTCCATTTCCCATGATGCCGTGTGGTGGCTCCGTTGGCTCTAACCCTCTGTAAATAGATCTGTGTGACGTCTGTAGTTACTGTCCTTCAGTTTTTATTTTATTTTTTATTCCCGTGTGATGTCATAAGAGTTTTGGAATAAAATTATACCAAATCTTTGTCTTCTGATTTATTTATTTTATCTCTTCTTCTGACATTGGGTCAAGCTGGTACCTTGACGTCCTTTGCATCAAGCAGACGGGGAAATGGGTGTTTCTTAAAGCGTCTTGAAGGAAAAACATGTTCTCAGTTTGTGTTAGACCTTCCTCGTTGTTCTGATTAAAAATGCAAATATAAAAGTCTGCTTCATCTGCACGACTCGTACATTATGAAGATTACTCGATCACAACAACACATTTATAACAGGTTCTGCCTCAAACGCTCTGGAGCCGCTCCTTCGGGAGAACACTGGCTGTTCCCTACGCCTCTGGTGCTGAGCATTCTCTCAAGTCCCGGCCACAGACTCCAGAGTTAGTGTTCAAGTCCCGCCCACAGACTCCAGAGTTACAGTGTTCAAGTCCCGGCCACAGACTCCAGAGTTAGTGTTCAAGTCCCGCCCACAGACTCCAGAGTTACAGTGTTCAAGTCCCGCCCACAGACTCCAGAGTTACAGTGTTCAAGTCCCGCCCACAGACTCCAGAGTTACAGTGTTAGACCTGTTTTTCTGGTCAGCTGCAGGTGTTGGTGCTGCTGTATCTGTCCTGGGCCGGAGAATAAAAGTACCCTCGGTGAGATCTGGGTTTTCGGCTCTGACAGTTGTTAAACACCCTCCTGTTGGATCGGGTTAAAGAATAAATAGTAAATGCTCTGTGGGCGGGGCCTGGTCTTTATTAATGATGTAATACAGGAAAGGTCTCACAAATATCATGAGCCTTAATCACTGAGTTTCAGATGCGTGCAGCAGTTTAATCCATCTGCGTCACACGTAATGAAAACGAAACTTAAAGTGTGCTCTATTTAAACCCAGCCTGCTCCAGTTTATCACAGACTCAGACTCAGCTGCAGAAGAAGATGGGGATCCAAACCCTGACGAAGCTAGTGAACAACAGCCCAGGAGTTTATCTGGAACAGGCTTTTAACAACAGCCGCCTGCTCATAGACGGATCTAACCTGGTTTACCACCTGTACTTCAGCTCAGGTCAGTGCAGGTCTGGACCTGGGTCTGACTGTGGACTCTCTGTGTCTCCTGTCTCCTCTGTGTGTCTCCTCTCTGTGTCTCCTCCCTGTGTCTCCTGTCTCCTCTCTGTGTCTCCTCTCTGTGTCTCCTCTCTGTGTCTCCTCTCTGTGTCTTCTGTCTCCTCCCTGTGTCTCCTCCCTGTGTCTCCTCTCTGTGTCTCCTCCCTGTGTCTCCTCCCTGTGTCTCCTCCCTGTGTCTCCTCCCTGTGTCTCCTGTCTCCTCTCTGTGTCTCCTCTCTGTGTCTCCTCTCTGTGTCTCCTCTCTGTGTCTTCTGTCTCCTCCCTGTGTCTCCTCTCTGTGTCTCCTCTCTGTGTCTCCTCTCTGTGTCTCCTCCCTGTGTCTCCTCCCTGTGTCTCCTCGGATCATCAGGTTGAAATGACAAGTGGAGTTGAGTGTCATCTGCAGCAGTGACAGGAAAAGCCATGTTTCTGAAGGACAGAGCCGAGGGAGGTCATGTTTATGGAAAAGAGTAGTTGTCCAGTGGGACTCAGAGACCTCGTTTCTCCAGGATACTCTGATCGATCCGAGAGGTAAGACTTGAACCATTACAACACCACTCCAGAGACAGCCATCGCCCTGAGAGACGAGGATGTGATGGTTAACGGTGTAAAAGGCAGCAGACAGATCCAGTAAGATGAGGACAGATGAGTGTCCTTCCTTGAACCAGACTGGTTCTGGTCCAGGAGGTTGTTTCATGAGAGAAAGGAGAAGAGCTGGTTAAACACATGTTGGTTTAATGGTAACAGCATGAAACTCAAAGGCTGCTAGCTGTTTGAACTCACGGTCATTAGGGATAGTTAGTCCTGTCCCTCCTCCTCTTCCTGTGAGGCGAGGACTGTGGGAGAAAGTGTGATTATGGCAGAGTCCTCTGGTTACATCCATGTTTCTGTAAGTGCTACACAACAATGCCTCTTGTACATCGTCTTATTAACTTCTGGAAGACACCTGGGCTTGACTGTAGGTGATTTCGTTTTTGTCTCTGCTCTGTCCAGGTCTGGAGCAGAACCGCGGCGGTGAGTATGGTGCATTTGAGGATCTGGTTGAGCAGTTTATTTGTGCGCTCAGAGAGTGCAACATCTCTCCGTACGTGGTGTTTGATGGCTCGGATTTGTCGGATGAACGACTGGAAACGGTGAGAGCTCGAGCGGAGCAGCGCATCCAGAAGACCCGCCGCGCAGCACAAGAAAACTGCCAGATGGGTGTCCTGCCCGCTCTGATCTGGGAAGTGCATCGACAGACTCTGTGCAGGCTGAAGGTTCCGATCGGCCGGAGCTACACCGAGGCAGACCAGGAGGCCGTGGCACTGGCCCAGGAGTGGAACTGCCCTGTGCTCTCAAATGACACCGACTTCTACGTGTTCCCAGTGTTGGGAGGAGTACTGCCCACATCACACTTCAGGTTACATTTAACAAATGTCTTTTACAGGAGAGGGGGTACCACAGGGGGGGGTACCATAGTACATGTCCTTAGAGGTGGGGGACACCAGAGTACCCAGAGGAAACCTACACAGACACAGGGAGAACATGTCAACTCCAAACAGAAAGGCCCAACCCTGTGAGGCAGGAGTGTTAACCACTCTGCCGTCGTGCAGCCCTCTCGATCTAAAAGATGTGTAGGGGCCCTACGTAAGGCCTTAAATGTGTTTTGTGAATGACTTTATGGTGACACAGGGCAGACCCTGGCACTGTGGGTGTGGTGTCTGGTTATTATTGGACCAATGGGGGAAAGGAAACTTCCCGTTGACCGTATCGTGTTAGATTGTCTTGGCACTGGCTCTAAAACGGTGGAATAACTCTTGTGATATAGAGCTAAAGACGAACACGTCCACGTCATCAGCAGCCTCTGTCCCAGTCTCCGTCTTTACACACCTCTGACCAAACGGTCCAAATGTGGAGAAAACCATCAGGATCAGTCCTGAGGTTCTACTCTATAGCTCAGTAGAGCGGCCGGCGGGTTGGTGGTTCGATCTCCGCTCGAAACATCCCAAAACATCATAACATCCCGCCCTCCCCCCCAATACTGTCGCTGTGTCCTTGGGCAAGATACTTAAGCTACATTGCCTCCAGTGAAGTTCTGTAAGGAAAGGCACTTTTATTTCTACAGCACAGTTCATCCACTGGAAACTCAAAGTGTTTTACAGAAATAAAGACAGTTTACAAGATTTAGATTTAGAAACACAAGAAAAATGAAAAGCATTATAAAAGAAGAAGAGGCAGATAAAAAACACTTTAAGTTGTAATGTAGGCGGAGCTAAAGAGGAAGGTTTTTAACCTTGAACATTGTTAAAGTTGAGGCTGTTCCAGGTTTTTGCTGAAACTTAAAGCTGCTTGACTCTGTTTAGTTCTAACTCTGGGCTCGAGCAGAAGCCTGTCCCAGATGTTCTCAGAGTCTGAGGAGGCTCATAAGGAACTATCATTTCAGAAATATATTCACTGTGACACTGGTAAAGTGCTTTGAGTGCCTACAGTAGGTGGAAAAGCGTTACATAAAAATACAGATTAAGATCATGACCTCCTGTGGTGGGACCACATAGGAGATGGGTGTTGATCCTCTTTGTAATCAGTCATGTCTCTGAAAGAAGCCTCTGTCCCAGTGGTCCACAGTCCCCAGCTCCAGCAGGAGTTTAGCTCCCCGGGGAACGAGGGGTACTGGAAAATGTCCCAAAGTGTCTGATGGGAATAGTGCCACAGAGACTTCTGTCAGAGCCTCTGAGACTTTCGCACCTGGAGAAGAGCTCAGGTCTGACCCAGGACACGCTGGAGAGACTGGAATGCCTTGGTATCTATTGTTTTGTTTGTGGATAAATTTGGACAAACCTTGACTAATAATTTCAATGAGTCAATAGAACCGGTTCCTTTTTACTCTGACGGTGCATGTATTTGCTGTAGGTGGCAGGAGAGGAACCTCGGGTCCATCCCTTGTAAAAGGTACTACTCCTCCCGTTTCTGCAGTGTCTTCACATTAAAGGCCCAGTTTCTCCCATGTTTTGCTGTTCTGGCGGGAAAGGACTCTGTGAGGAACCGGACGAGGACTGACTACAAACACAAGGCTCAGTACGGCTGCCCCGAGTTAGAGGGACTACTCGACTGGCTCAGGTAAGAGTGGAATAAAACAGGAAGTGGGTAGAGTGCTGGTCCTTCAACCGGAAGGTAGGCGGTTCAATTCCCACTCTTCCCACTGTCTTGGTGTCCTTGGGCAAGACACTTAACGCACCTTGCCTCCAGTGGCTGTAACACTGGTAAATTGTAGCTCAATGCAAGTTGCTTTGGATAAAAGCGTCAGCTCAATGAATAAATGAAAATCAGTTTGACTAAAAGACAATGCACGTTATGAGTTTTTTTTCTCAAACAGAAATCTGAAGAAGGTTGATGAGCCTCAGGACGTGTTTGTGGCAGCGCAGAAGGAAATGAAGATAAAAGAACAGCTGACAGACCTTCTGAACAGTGTCCAACATTACAGCATCCCCAGGAGCTCACTGAGCCTGTTCTTCTCTGAGGGCACAGTCCCAGCGCTGCCTCCAGAGGTGAGAGCCACAGCTGGGGCTTTACAGTGGGAGGGTCCGACTCAAAGCTACTGGAAACATCACCTGACAAAGTCTGGTGTAGAACTTTACTGGGATTGAATACGTAATTCTTACTGTCCTATTGTAACTGTTCTTTTGGAAGATGGAGGGTAAGGTCCCGGACTGGATGAGACTTCCTGTGACCGAGGCCCGGTTCAGCTCAGACTTCTTGGACGTCCTGACCCTGCGCCGGATCAGTCTGAGCGTCACGGTGGATCACAAAGACAAGCCGAGCTCTAATCTTGTGTCGGGGCCGCTGCGCAGAGTCCTGTACGCTCTGCTGCTCGGAGGAGACAACGGTTCGGTCAAAGTGGAGGAACGAGACCGAGACGGGCTTCAGCTCAAATACACCAGAGTCAAACCAGCCTCCACTGTCCCACCAGGACTCAACTTAGACCCGCTCCATCAGGTAAAGGTCCAGCTACAAAGACACTATATATTTTGAATTTCATCAAATGGAAAACTATTTGAGAGTGAGCTGATCCTTAAAGGGTTGCTTCCATCGTCCTAACAATGTCCACAAATGAGGTCAAGTAGTTTCCCCATTCCACTGTCCTCCATTAGTCTGGGGTTTTTCCTCCACAACCTGGCAGCCATCAGCCTCAGGCTCAACAAGACTCCTTCTGCAGCTTTGACTGAGGAGGTGAGAGAGAGAAGGTCAGTACTCAGCCGTTTGGCCCAAAGGCACAAACAACAGTGAGACCTCTCTCCAACCTGAAGACGCCAGGAGACGACCCTCTCAGTCACCAAACTTAAACACATGGATCTCAGAGAAAATCTTATTAAAACTAATGAAAATAATGGATTACATTTATATATCACGCCACAGTCACACACTGGAGGTGGTAACGCTCTGTAGCCACAGAATCAAACCTGCTCCTGAGCCACTGCCTCCGAATAAAGCCTGTTCACGACAGTCCGATACATTGACTGCACCACTGCAGACGCTGCACCGATCTGTTGGTCTACCTCCTGCTCCGTCCTTCCCTCACTCCTGAACAAGACCCCGAGGTACTTGAACTCCTCCACTTGAGGCAGGAGCTCTCCACCAACCTGAAGAGGACATGCCACCCTTTTCACTGAGAACCATGGTCTCAGACCTGGAGGTGCTGATCCTTATCCCAGCCGCTTCACACTCGGCTGCAAACCGTCCCAGTGCAGCTGAAGGTCCTGGCCTGATGGAGACAACATCATCTGCAAAACGAATAATGAACAGGACCTCTGCCAGTCCAAAGGTACTGTCCCTGACCGTCACGTGATGTTGCAGAGGCGTGTTGGCCAAGACACAACATCCAGAGACTTGAGGTACTCAGGGTCTCATTCACGCCCTGTGTTTTGAGAAGCTTCTTAACTGCCTCGGTGACTTCAGCTTAGGTGATGAAGATATGTCAGTGGAGTTAGTGAGATCCTCAAAGTATTCCTTCCACTGTTCAACAATGCACCCAGTTGCGGTCAATAGCTGTCCACCTGAGGCCAGAGGAGGAACTAAAATATCGGATGACGTCTCAATCCTTTATTTAAATCTATCCATTTGTGGTTTTGAACCGTCACCTAGGACCTGTTTGGACCCTACCAGGGCTGATAGCCCCCGACTACACAGCTCCTACGATCATTCGGGCGCTCAAACCCCTCCACTACCATAAGGTGGAGGTTAAAGGAGCGGTGTTTCTAGTGTTTCTTGTAAAAATCTGAAGTAAACTCTGAATAAGTGTGTCTGCTCTCACAGACGGACGAGGCCCAGCGGCTGCAGGTTCTACTGGACGCGTTGGGAGTCAATAAAGAGCGTCTGAGCGAGCTCCCGTCTCACCTGCGTCACCTGAGCCTCCCGCTGGCCGTCACCTGCTATTGGCTGCAGAAGGCCACGCCCCCTCCTCCCCTGCCGCTGCTGAAGGCTCTGCTGATTGGCTGGTGCAAAGGAGGCGCTCTCAGACACAAAGCAGGTCCAAAACACTTTCAGATCTTTAATGTATTTCTTTCTGAAGCCGTTTTACTGACTGTGGTCCGACTGTGTTCTGCAGCTCAGGACCCGGACCTGGACCGGGCCTTGGACTTGGACTGGTGTCACTGGTTGAACCAATGGCAGGCCTGTTTAAAGGACGGCTCTCACCTGAACCAGCTGCTGGGGCAACCGCTGCCGGAGCCAACCGTCGCAGGGTGAGACTTTACAACAGGAAGAACTGTTCTATTAAACCAGACTAGACTATACCTTTGTTTTCTACATTGACTTGTCTCGGTCCGAACACTGAAGCCCAGTTTCCTGTCTTTTGCAGCTTGTACAACGGGAGGCTGGTCCATCTTCTGCTTCACAAACTGAGCTGTGGAAAACTGGATGGTTTTGTCCAACACGACGCCAGCAACGACAAGGATTACCAGGAGCTGCTCAGCTTTATCGTTCCGCCACAAAGACAGGACGGAACAGCTGCAACGAGCAGGAAATGGGTCTAAACCAGGTCTAAACCAGGTCCAAACCAGGTCTAGAGCAGGACTAGAGCAGGACTAGACCAGGTCTAAACCAGGTCCAAACCAGGACTAAACCAGGTCCAAACCAGGACTAAACCAGGACTAAACCAGGTCCAAACCAGGTCCAAACCAGGACTAGACCAGGACTAGACCAGGACTAGACCAGGACTAGACCAGGTCTAAACCAGGTCCAAACCAGGTCCAAACCAGGACTAAACCAGGGCTAAACCAGGTCTAAACCAGGTCTAAACCAGGACTAAACCAGGACTAAACCAGGTCCAAACCAGGTCCAAACCAGGTCCAAACCAGGACTAAACCAGGACTAAACCAGGACCAAACCAGGTCCAAACCAGGTCCAACCCAGGTCCAAACCAGGTCCAAACCAGGACTAACCCAGGTCCAAACCAGGTCCAAACCAGGACTAACCCAGGTCCAAACCAGGACTAAACCAGGACTAAACCAGGACTAAACCAGGTCTAAACCAGGACTAAACCAGGTCCAAACCAGGTCCAAACCAGGACTAAACCAGGTCCAAACCAGGTCCAAACCAGGACTAACCCAGGTCCAAACCAGGACTAGACCAGGTCTAAACCAGGTCTAAACCAGTTCTAATCCAGGACTAAACCAGGACTAAACCAGGTCCAATCCAGGTCTAATCCAGGTCCAAACCAGGTCCAAACCAGGACTAACCCAGGTCCAAACCAGGACTAAACCAGGTCTAAACCAGGTCTAAACCAGTTCTAATCCAGGACTAAACCAGGACTAAACCAGGTCCAATCCAGGTCTAATCCAGGTCTAAACCAGGTCTAATCCAGGTCTAAACCAGGACTAAACCAGGACTAAAGCAGGTCTAATCCAGGTCTTAACAGTGCTTTTCTTCTTCTCTGTTTTTGTTTACAGCTGTTATCGTTTGTCGCACTTCCTGTTTCCTGTTGGGCTTCAATGAAATGAACAAAAGCTGTAGGAAAGTAATCTTGGGAAAAGGACTTTTTTCATTGACACAGTTTGTGTTGGCATCAGTTCATTACCGGCTGTAGTTCCACTGTTGAGTTAAAATACGTCTGAACAAGTTTTATCCGAAAGTTCAAGAGTCGGACCTGGAGAGAACACGAGCAGATGTGGCGCTCCGCCACCAGCAGGGGGGGGCAGGTTCTCTCTGAAAACACACGAAGAAGAAGAGGCGGAAAACAAGGCTGGGATAGTACAGCCTCGCCGTATTTCTAATGGGTTTTATTGTGTTTCAGAGCCTTTTTTACCGCTTCTCCGTGACTTTACCTTTTCACAGAACCCTCTGCTTCCGTTAAACCGAGCTGTCTGACCCGGTTCAGCCCGTTTCGAGCAGCTTTGTGTCCTTGTTTGTGCGGGCTAAAGCTCTGCTGTGGCTCACACTCAAGTGTTAAAGCTTAAATGTGTTTTTAAGGAATGGGAACTAAATTAAGAGTATAGTTATACATTTCATTATAAATGATTGTCTTAGAGAATTGGTCAATACGAGCATCCTTATCAGACTGCCTTAGCTACTGAAACTGAAACAGGACTTAAATCAGGGTTAAACCAGACTAAGACCTGATTTAAACTGGGAATAAACCAGGACTAACATCAAAGGAAAATCTGAATGAAAATTATTATTTATAACTGACCTAAAACCAGAGGTGGAGATGGATAAACTGCGTCGGGTCCTGGTCTATGTGGCCAAAGACCGGTCCAGTCCTCAGAAAGTCCAGTTCCTCCAGGTCAGTGCAGACTTCCTGTGGTTCAACATGAGTCAGGTGTATTTATGGATGTTTACTTTGGTCTTTGGTCCTGGCCTGGACCTGGACTCTTGTGTTCCAGAGCGTGACAGCGCTGTTGGGGTCAGAAGAAGAGGAGCTGCAGGTGAACTGGAGACTGGAGAAAAACCACTTCATCCTGTTCAAAGACCGACAAGACCAGGTCCCACTGAAGGTCAGGACTACACTGTGTGCACAAATATTAGGCCTTATTGGATTTAATGCATCTCAGGTGTATTTGTGTAATGAGGGGGGCGTGGCCTAAGGAGATCAACACCTTATATCAAGGTGGGTATAATTATTAGGCAGATCCTTCAGGAAAAATGGGCCTAAAGAGATTTAACTGACTCTCAAAAGTCAAAGATAGTAAAAAGTCTTTCACAGAGAAATCTCTGAGATATCGGGTCGTGATCAGAACCATCAAACGTTTTGTAGCAAATAGTCAAGAGGGTCAAAAGAAGCGTGTCGAGAAGAAAAGACACAAATTAATCTCAGAGATTTGTGAAGAATCAAACGTGAAGCAACAGGAACCATTCTCCTCCAGTGCTGCTGTATTCCGCACCTGCAACCCACCTGTGTCACGAAGTCCGAGTGTTGAGTTCAGAGACGCCTCTGAACAAGACACAGAAGTTTAAACGTCAAGAATGGGTCGAGAACTCTCTGAAGACAGATCTTTCAAAGGCTGTGTGACTGATGAGAGTGACTCTGGACCAGATGGACCGAGGTTGGATCAGTAACAGACTCAGACTCCAGGTGGAGGTGGTCCTGGTGTGGGGCAGGTGTTATTAAAGATGAGCTCGTTGGACCTTTTCAGGTTGAAAATGGACTCAAAACCAACTCTGAGACCTACTGCCAATGTTTAGAAGACACTTTCTTCAGCAGTGGTCCAGGATAAACTCTGCATGTTTCAAGAAGACTTTGATTTTTATTCAGGACAGCGCTCCGTCACAAGCATCAGAGTTCTCCAGTGCGAGGCCAGTAAAGACACCTGACCTAAACCTGAGAACCTCAGGCCCTTCTTCAGGACATTTTCTGAAGGTAACAGAACACCTCTGAACAGTGTCTGGAGGCTGTGCTCGACTCTGACCAGATCCAGAAACTGACTCTTGAACGGAAGGATTGAGACTTATCCAAAAGAAGGAGCGCTATACTGGTCACTGAGTTTTAAATTTTAATTTTTTTTTATTTATTTCAGAAATGTTTATTTGTAAATGTTGAGTTTGTTCATTATTTTCACTTTAACAGGTGACAATAAACACGTGAGATGGAAAAATCTTTGTTTTTCATTTAGTTGCATACGACTGACGACTGAAATGTTCAGGTTTGAGGACCAAGAGCACTGAGGTGGAACAAAAACAAAGTAATTGTGCACACAGTGTAGACCAGAACATTTATACTGTGCTTCACATGGTGCTTCCACTCACCCTGCTCACACACACTGGAGGCAAGGTGGGTTAAGTGCCTTGCCCAAGGACACAACGACAGTATGTACAGGACTAAAGGGAATTGAACCGCCAACCTTCTGGTTATAGGACGACCACTCTACCCACTGAGCCACTGTTGGCCAGGACCAGTCTAAACCAGGACTTTGTTTCACCAGAGGCCGTCCTTTTGTCCGATCACACACCTGTCCGTCTCAGAGGCTGCTGCAATCCCATTGGACGTCAGACAGAGAGGCGTGGATGTGGGCGTGGCCATCCTGCTCCAGTCGTCCAATCACAGGCTTCTCCTGACACGACGAGCCAAAGAACTGAGGATCTTTCCCAATGTGTGGGTCCCTCCTGGTGAGTCCTGGTTTAGTCCTGGTTTAGTCCTGGTTTAGTCCTGGTTCAGACCCGGTTCAGACCCGGTTCAGACCCGGTTTAGACATGGTTTAGACTCGGTTCAGGCCCGGTTTAGACATGGTTCAGACCTGGTTCAGACCTGGTTTAGACCCGGTTCAGACCCGGTTCAGACCTGGTTTAGTCTGGTTTAGACCCGGTTTAGACATGGTTTAGACCTGGTTCAGACCTGGTTTAGACTCGGTTTACACCTGGTTCAGACCCGGTTCAGACTCGGTTCAGACCCGGTTTAGACCCAGTTTAGACTCGGTTTAGACCTGGTTCAGACCTGGTTTAGACTCGGTTTACACCTGGTTCAGACCCGGTTCAGACCCGGTTCAGACCCGGTTTAGACCCAGTTTAGACTCGGTTTAGACCTGGTTCAGACCCGGTTCAGACCCGGTTTAGACATGGTTTAGACCCAGTTTAGACTCGGTTTAGACCTGGTTCAGACCTGTTTTAGACTCGGTTTACACCTGGTTCAGACCCGGTTTAGACCCGGTTTAGACATGGTTCAGACCTGGTTTAGACCCGGTTTAGACTCGGTTAACACCTGGTTCAGACCCGGTTTAGACCCGGTTCAGACCCGGTTCAGACCCGGTTCAGACCTGGCTGTTTGTGTCTCTCTTTGTTTAAGGCGGCCATCTTGAACCTGGTGAGACGGTGAGCTCTTTTCTGAATAAACCTCATGAATCTAAATGGACTGTGTTAGAATTAAACCTAAAGCTGGACTTGTGCAGCTGCTGGAGGCCGGACTTCGGGAACTGAAGGAGGAAACTGGACTAAAGCTGGACCCAGACACCTCTTCCACCAGAATACTGGGGCTGTGGGAGGTAAGTCCAGGTCTAGGCCAGGTCTAGGTCAGGTCTAGTCCAGGTCTAGGTCAGGTCTTGGTCAGGTCTAGTCCAGGTCTAGGTCAGGTCTTGGTCAGGTCTAGTCCAGGTCTAGTCCTGTGTTTGTGTGTCCAGTCGGTGTTTCCTCCGATGCTGAGCAGAGGACTTCCTCAGAGACATCACATTGTGGTGTACGTCCTGCTGCAGACGGACCTCACTCATCTGCAGCTGCAGGTACAAATGCAAATATAATATTATATATGTTTTATTATATTTTATTATATATATGTTTATGAACATTAAGGGAAGCCACATCTGTTAATGGCACTTCCCTCATTCGTCCCGTCTTCTTCAGGAGAGCTTGTGTCCGTCTCCTCTCGAGGTCAGTGCCTGTTTGTGGGCGGAGCCTCCTCTGATCAAAGCCTTAGTGTCTTCAGAGGATCATGAGCCTACATCAGTCAGGTAGGCCTGGTTTAGTCTGGTTTAGACCCGGTTTAGTCTGGTTTAGTCTGGTTTAGACCCGGTTTAGTCTGGTTTAGACCTGGTTTAGACCCGGTTTAGTCTGGTTTAGACCTGGTTTAGACCTGGTTTAGTCCTGGTTTAGTCCTGGTTTAGTCTGGTTTAGTCTGGATTAGACCTGGTTTAGACCCGGTTTAGTCTGGTTTAGACCCGGTTTAGTCTGGTTTAGACCCGGTTTAGTCTGGTTTAGACCTGGTTTAGACCCGGTTTAGACACGGTTTAGTCCTGGTTTAGTCTGGTTTAGACCTGGTTTAGACCCGGTTTAGTCTGGTTTAGACCCGGTTTAGTCTGGTTTAGACCCGGTTTAGTCTGGTTTAGACCTGGTTTAGACCTGGTTTAGTCTGGTTTAGACCCGGTTTAGTCTGGTTTAGACCTGGTTTAGTCTGGTTTAGACCCGGTTTAGTCTGGTTTAGACCTGGTTTAGACCTGGTTTAGTCTGGTTTAGACCCGGTTTAGACCTGGTTTAGTCTGGTTTAGACCCGGTTTAGACCTGGTTTAGACCCGGTTTAGACCTGGTTTAGACCCGGTTTCGTCTGGTTTAGACCTGGTTTAGACCCGGTTTCGTCTGGTTTAGACCTGGTTTAGTCTGGTTTAGACCCGGTTTAGTCTGGTTTAGACCCGGTTTAGACCTGCTTTAGACCCGGTTTAGTCTGGTTTAGACCAGGTTTAGTCTGGTTTAGACCAGGTTTAGTCTGGTTTAGACCTGGTTTAGTCTGGTTTAGACCCGGTTTAGTCTGGTTTAGTCTGGTTTAGACCTGGTTTAGTCTGGTTTAGACCCGGTTTAGTCTGGTTTAGTCTGGTTTAGACCCGGTTTAGTCTGGTTTAGACCTGGTTTAGACCCGGTTTAGTCTGGTTTAGACCTGGTTTAGACCCGGTTTAGACCTGGTTTAGTCTGGTTTAGACCTGGTTTAGACCCGGTTTAGTCTGGTTTAGACCCGGTTTAGTCTGGTTTAGACCCGGTTTAGTCCCGGTTTAGACCTGGTTTAGTCCCGGTTTAGTCCTGGTTTAGTCCTGGTTTAGACCTGGTTTAGACCCGGTTTAGTCTGGTTTAGACCCGGTTTAGTCTGGTTTAGACCCGGTTTAGTCTGGTTTAGACCTGGTTTAGACCTGGTTTAGTCTGGTTTAGACCCGGTTTAGTCTGGTTTAGACCCGGTTTAGACCCGGTTTAGACCTGGTTTAGACCCGGTTTAGTCTGGTTTAGACCTGGTTTAGACCCGGTTTAGTCTGGTTTAGACCCGGTTTAGACCTGGTTTAGTCTGGTTTAGACCCGGTTTAGACCTGGTTTAGACCCGGTTTAGACCTGGTTTAGACCCGGTTTAGACCTGGTTTAGACCCGGTTTAGACCTGGTTTAGACCCAGTTTAGTCTGGTTTAGACCTGGTTTAGACCCGGTTTAGACCTGCTTTAGACCCGGTTTAGTCTGGTTTAGACCCGGTTTAGTCTGGTTTAGACCCGCTTTAGACCTGCTTTAGACCTGGTTTAGTCTGGTTTAGACCCGGTTAGTTCTGGTTTAGTCTGGTTTAGACCAGGTTTAGTCTGGTTTAGACCCGGTTTAGTCCTGGTTTAGACCCGGTTTAGACCCGGTTTAGTCTGGTTTAGACCTGGTTTAGACCCGGTTTAGTCTGGTTTAGACCTGGTTTAGACCTGGTTTAGTCCTGGTTTAGTCCTGGTTTAGTCTGGTTTAGTCTGGTTTAGACCTGGTTTAGACCCGGTTTAGTCTGGTTTAGACCCGGTTTAGTCTGGTTTAGACCCGGTTTAGTCTGGTTTAGACCTGGTTTAGACCCGGTTTAGACACGGTTTAGTCCTGGTTTAGTCTGGTTTAGACCTGGTTTAGACCCGGTTTAGTCTGGTTTAGACCCGGTTTAGTCTGGTTTAGACCCGGTTTAGTCTGGTTTAGACCTGGTTTAGACCTGGTTTAGTCTGGTTTAGACCCGGTTTAGTCTGGTTTAGACCTGGTTTAGTCTGGTTTAGACCCGGTTTAGTCTGGTTTAGACCTGGTTTAGACCTGGTTTAGTCTGGTTTAGACCCGGTTTAGACCTGGTTTAGTCTGGTTTAGACCCGGTTTAGACCTGGTTTAGACCGGTTTAGACCTGGTTTAGACCCGGTTTCGTCTGGTTTAGACCTGGTTTAGACCCGGTTTCGTCTGGTTTAGACCTGGTTTAGTCTGGTTTAGACCCGGTTTAGTCTGGTTTAGACCCGGTTTAGACCTGCTTTAGACCCGGTTTAGTCTGGTTTAGACCAGGTTTAGTCTGGTTTAGACCAGGTTTAGTCTGGTTTAGACCTGGTTTAGTCTGGTTTAGACCCGGTTTAGTCTGGTTTAGTCTGGTTTAGACCTGGTTTAGTCTGGTTTAGACCTGGTTTAGACCCGGTTTAGTCTGGTTTAGTCTGGTTTAGACCCGGTTTAGTCTGGTTTAGACCTGGTTTAGACCCGGTTTAGTCTGGTTTAGACCTGGTTTAGACCCGGTTTAGACCTGGTTTAGTCTGGTTTAGACCTGGTTTAGACCCGGTTTAGACCTGGTTTAGACCCGGTTTAGTCTGGTTTAGACCCGGTTTAGTCCCGGTTTAGACCTGGTTTAGTCCCGGTTTAGTCCTGGTTTAGTCCCGGTTTAGTCCTGGTTTAGTCCTGGTTTAGACCTGGTTTAGACCCGGTTTAGTCTGGTTTAGACCCGGTTTAGTCTGGTTTAGACCCGGTTTAGTCTGGTTTAGACCTGGTTTAGACCCGGTTTAGTCTGGTTTAGACCCGGTTTAGTCTGGTTTAGACCCGGTTTAGACCCGGTTTAGACCTGGTTTAGACCCGGTTTAGTCTGGTTTAGACCTGGTTTAGACCCGGTTTAGTCTGGTTTAGACCCGGTTTAGACCTGGTTTAGTCTGGTTTAGACCCGGTTTAGACCTGGTTTAGACCCGGTTTAGACCTGGTTTAGACCCGGTTTAGACCTGGTTTAGACCGGTTTAGACCTGGTTTAGACCCAGTTTAGTCTGGTTTAGACCTGGTTTAGACCCGGTTTAGACCTGCTTTAGACCCGGTTTAGTCTGGTTTAGACCCGGTTTAGTCTGGTTTAGACCCGCTTTAGACCTGCTTTAGACCTGGTTTAGTCTGGTTTAGACCCGGTTAGTTCTGGTTTAGTCTGGTTTAGACCAGGTTTAGTCTGGTTTAGACCCGGTTTAGTCCTGGTTTAGACCCGGTTTAGACCCGGTTTAGTCTGGTTTAGACCTGGTTTAGACCCGGTTTAGTCTGGTTTAGACCTGGTTTAGACCTGGTTTAGTCCTGGTTTAGTCTGGTTTAGTCTGGTTTAGACCTGGTTTAGACCCGGTTTAGTCTGGTTTAGACCCGGTTTAGTCTGGTTTAGACCCGGTTTAGTCTGGTTTAGACCTGGTTTAGACCCGGTTTAGACACGGTTTAGTCCTGGTTTAGTCTGGTTTAGACCTGGTTTAGACCCGGTTTAGTCTGGTTTAGACCCGGTTTAGTCTGGTTTAGACCCGGTTTAGTCTGGTTTAGACCTGGTTTAGACCTGGTTTAGTCTGGTTTAGACCCGGTTTAGTCTGGTTTAGACC
The DNA here is from genome assembly GCA_024349245.1 of Neodontobutis hainanensis. Taxonomy (NCBI): domain Eukaryota; kingdom Metazoa; phylum Chordata; class Actinopteri; order Gobiiformes; family Odontobutidae; genus Neodontobutis; species Neodontobutis hainanensis. Next base: position 49,363 of record JALDNG010000361.1, on the reverse strand, counting down.
TGGTTTAGTCTGGTTTAGACCCGGTTTAGTCTGGTTTAGACCTGGTTTAGACCTGGTTTAGTCTGGTTTAGACCCGGTTTAGACCTGGTTTAGTCTGGTTTAGACCCGGTTTAGACCTGGTTTAGACCCGGTTTAGACCTGGTTTAGACCCGGTTTCGTCTGGTTTAGACCTGGTTTAGACCCGGTTTCGTCTGGTTTAGACCTGGTTTAGTCTGGTTTAGACCCGGTTTAGTCTGGTTTAGACCCGGTTTAGACCTGCTTTAGACCCGGTTTAGTTTGGTTTAGACCAGGTTTAGTCTGGTTTAGACCAGGTTTAGTCTGGTTTAGACCTGGTTTAGTCTGGTTTAGACCCGGTTTAGTCTGGTTTAGTCTGGTTTAGACCTGGTTTAGTCTGGTTTAGACCTGGTTTAGACCCGGTTTAGTCTGGTTTAGTCTGGTTTAGACCCGGTTTAGTCTGGTTTAGACCTGGTTTAGACCCGGTTTAGTCTGGTTTAGACCTGGTTTAGTCTGGTTTAGACCTGGTTTAGACCCGGTTTAGTCTGGTTTAGACCCGGTTTAGTCTGGTTTAGACCCGGTTTAGTCCCGGTTTAGACCTGGTTTAGTCCCGGTTTAGTCCTGGTTTAGTCCTGGTTTAGACCTGGTTTAGACCCGGTTTAGTCTGGTTTAGACCCGGTTTAGTCTGGTTTAGACCCGGTTTAGTCTGGTTTAGACCTGGTTTAGACCTGGTTTAGTCTGGTTTAGACCCGGTTTAGTCTGGTTTAGACCCGGTTTAGACCCGGTTTAGACCTGGTTTAGACCCGGTTTAGTCTGGTTTAGACCTGGTTTAGACCGGTTTAGTCTGGTTTAGACCCGGTTTAGACCTGGTTTAGTCTGGTTTAGACCCGGTTTAGACCTGGTTTAGACCGGTTTAGACCTGGTTTAGACCCGGTTTAGACCTGGTTTAGACCCGGTTTAGACCTGGTTTAGACCCAGTTTAGTCTGGTTTAGACCTGGTTTAGACCCGGTTTAGACCTGCTTTAGACCCGGTTTAGTCTGGTTTAGACCCGGTTTAGTCTGGTTTAGACCCGCTTTAGACCTGCTTTAGACCTGGTTTAGTCTGGTTTAGACCCGGTTAGTTCTGGTTTAGTCTGGTTTAGACCAGGTTTAGTCTGGTTTAGACCCGGTTTAGTCCTGGTTTAGATCCGGTTTAGACCCGGTTTAGTCCTGGTTTAGACCCGCTTTAGACCTACTTTAGACCCGCTTTAGACCCGGTTTAGTCTGGTTTAGACCCGGTTTAGTCCTGGTTTAGTCTGGTTTAGACCCGATTTAGACCTGGTTTAGTCTGGTTTAGACCCGGTTTAGACCTGGTTTAGTGTGGTTTAGACCTGGTTTAGACCCGGTTTAGACCTGGTTTAGTCCTGGTTTAGACCTGGTTTAGACCTGGTTTAGACCTGGTTTAGACCTGGTTTAGACCTGGTTTAGACCTGGTTTAGACCTGGTTTAGACCTGGTTTAGACCTGGTTTAGTCCTGGTTTAGACCTGGTTTAGACCTGGTTTAGACCTGGTTTAGACCTGGTTTAGTCCTGGTTTAGACCTGGTTTAGTCCTGGTTTAGACCTGGTTTAGTCCTCCTGGTTTAGACCTGGTTTAGACCTGGTTTAGACCTGGTTTAGTCCTGGTTTAGTCCTGGTTTAGTCCTGGTTTAGTCCTGGTTTAGACCTGGTTTAGACCTGGTTTAGTCCTGGTTTAGACCTGGTTTAGACCTGGTTTAGACCTGGTTTAGTCCTGGTTTAGTCCTGGTTTAGACCTGGTTTAGTCCTGGTTTAGACCTGGTTTAGTCCTGGTTTAGACCTGGTTTAGACCTGGTTTAGTCCTGGTTTAGACCCGGTTTAGACCTGGTTTAGTCTGGTTTAGTCCTGGTTTAGTCTGGTTTAGACCCGGTTTAGTCTGGTTTAGACCTGGTTTAGTCCTGGTTTAGACCCGGTTTAGTCCTGGTTTAGACCCGGTTTATATCCGGTTTAGACCTGCTTTAGACCTGGTTTAGACATGCTATAGACCCGGTTTAGTCTGGTTTAGACCCGGTTTAGACCCGATTTAGACCCGGTTTAGTCTGGTTTAGACCTGCTTTAGACCTGGTTTAGTCTGGTTTAGACCCGGTTTAGTCCTGGTTTAGACCCGGTTTAGACCTGCTTTAGTCCTGGTTTAGCTGGACTTGAACAGGTTCTAGTGGGCTCTGACCTGGTTTTTGTCAGATGTTCCTCTCGTCTCCAGGGTGTATGAGGTGTCCTCAGACGGGTCGCTCAGTTCTGTCTCGTTGTGTTCGTCGGTTTTGACAAACTCTGCTCCGACTCATGGACCTGACGTGGAGCGGGTCAGCACCGGGACCAAGTACGCCCTGGGCCTGTGGCTCCAGAACCGGACCTGGACTGGACTGGGCTCTGTCGGAGAAATCTGATTTTGGATTCAGAAATGATGACAATAAAACATCCAGAGATCTGTTTTTGATTTGTGTTCAAGATGGGTGTCATAACGGCACCAGGCCCATCATCTTTAGAGAAGGTCCTTGTGCTTTGGCCCCGACTCAGAGAGAATTAACAACCATAAATAAATCATCAAATAAAAACAAAAACCTGACAAAACAAATAAAAGTTCTTTTTCTGGAACGTTTTTAATATAAATCTTAAAACCTCTGAATAAACTCACTTTTAATGTTTCTCTAAAGAGACAACTATGGGCTGTGTGTTCCTCTGTCAGGGAGGGGCCCTCTCTGTTCCTCTGTCAGGGAGGGGCCCTCTCTGTTCCTCTGTCAGGGAGGGGCCCTCTCTGTTCCTCTCTCTCTCAGGGAGGGGCCCTCTCTGTTCCTCTGTCAGGGAGGGGCCCTCTCTGTTCCTCTGTCAGGGAGGGGCCCTCTCTGTTCCTCTCTCTCTCAGGGAGGGGCCCTCTCTGTTCCTCTGTCAGGGAGGGGCCCTCTCTGTTCCTCTCTCTCTCAGGGAGGGGCCCTCTCTGTTCCTCTGTCAGGGAGGGGCCCTCTCTGTTCCTCTGTCAGGGAGGGGCCCTCTCTGTTCCTCTCTCTCAGGGAGGGGCCCTCTCTGTTCCTCTCTCTCTCAGGGAGGGGCCCTCTCTGTTCCTCTCTCAGGGAGGGGCCCTCTCTGATCCTCTCTCTCAGGGAGGGGCCCTCTCTGTTCCTCTCTCTCTCAGGGAGGGGCCCTCTCTGTTCCTCTCTCTCTCAGGAGGGGCCTCTCTGTTCCTCTGTCAGGGAGGGGCCCTCTCTGTTCCTCTCTCTCACAGGGAGGGGCCCTCTCTGTTCCTCTCTCACAGGGAGGGGCCCTCTCTGTTCCTCTCTCACAGGGAGGGGCCCTCCCTGTTCCTCTCTCTCAGGGAGGGGCCCTCTCTGTTCCTCTCTCTCTCAGGGAGGGGCCCTGTCGGGTCGACCCGCCCTGCTGCTGACCCGGAGCACTCAGAATAAGACCAGGTCAGAAGTAGACTCAATAGAGTTTAGAGCAGAGAGGTCAGAGGGCAGGGGTCAGAGGTCAGGCTAAACAATAGTTTATATTCAGATATTATCTAAAGCTTAATGTTTTAAAATAATAATGTGTTTGCATTAACCTGGCGTTAGTTCACATTTTTATAAAAGTATTTTCTGTGTTTTGGGTGAAGCAGAAGTTGTGCTGACGTCATAAAGACAAGTTAAAAGATTAATTCATATAATAAGTGTTAAACCAGCGCGAGACCTTTTCAAACATCAGCTCTTACACAACAGTTGGACATTTTAGACACGTCTTTATTCACAGCTGCAACCGAAAAACCAAGCCCACGACAAACAACGGAAGAAAACATAAGTGATGAAGATGAAATTTTACAGAATGAAAAGAGAAAAGTCAAACATTTTTACATTTTTTAAATTTCCTTTTCATTCTAATATTTATTTTAACTTTATGTACATTCAGCTCTTTACATTTGCAGTTGTTTTTTTTTTTTTGTTACGTCATATTTTCAGCAGGAAGTGGGCGGGGTCTTGTTAAATTATTGATTTTTATTTTTTGGACACGACATGCAATGATCTGCAAAACAGCGACAACAAGACTTTTCCGTTAAATCCATAAACGACACATCCAGAAAGTTCAGGAAGAACTTTCAAGTAAAAAACAAGTATCAGCCATAAACTGCAGATTTTTTAGCTTTAATTTAGTTTTAATAGATGTCAGCTTTATGTACTTTGCCCCTGTTTTTCTGAAAATGGTTTAAATGCACTTTCTAACTTGTTTTTACTGCTTTGCCGCTGCTTATGTTTTTGTCTGTTTACATTTTTTGTAAATGCAGTACCGAGAGCGTCCACAAGGGATAAAAATGCGTTAAGATACAAAATAAAAAAACAGCTCAACAGCAAAGCAGGCGTAGATATGTTTTGTTTTTAACTTCCTGCTCTCTTCTGATTGGTTTAAAGAAAACAGTAAAGGACCAATCAGAGACGAGAAGCAGCACAGGTTTAAACTGAAGGTGAGGTTAGTGAGAACAGAGCCGTATTCAGTGAGTTTCCACAAAGACAGCAGTGTGTTATCTACAGCAGCTTTATATTTATTTATCTTCACCAGGTTTTAGGCTCGACCTGAGTCTGACTTTACAGAGTCTGACTTTACAGAGTCTGACTTTACAGAGTCTGACTTTAATGAGTCTGACTTTAATGAGTCTGACTTTACAGAGTCTGACTTTACAGACTCTGACTTTACAGAGTCTGACTTTACAGAGTCTGACTTTACAGACTCTGACTTTACAGAGTCTGACTTTACAGAGTCTGACTTTACAGAGTCTGACTTTACAGAGTCTGACTTTAATGAGTCTGACTTTACAGAGTCTGACTTTACAGAGTCTGACTTTACAGAGTCTGACTTTAATGAGTCTGACTTTAATGAGTCTGACTTTACAGAGTCTGACTTTACAGACTCTGACTTTACAGAGTCTGACTTTACAGAGTCTGACTTTAATGAGTCTGACTTTAATGAGTCTGACTTTACAGAGTCTGACTTTACAGAGTCTGACTTTACAGACTCTGACTTTACAGAGTCTGACTTTACAGAGTCTGACTTTAGTCAGAGTCTGACTTTACAGAGTCTGACTTTACAGAGTCTGACTTTAGTCAGAGTCTGACTTTACAGAGTCTGACTTTACAGAGTCTGACTTTAGTCAGAGTCTGACTTTAGTCAGAGTCTGACTTTACAGAGTCTGACTTTACAGAGTCTGACTTTACAGAGTCTGACTTTAGTCAGAGTCTGACTTTAGTCAGAGTCTGACTTTACAGAGTCTGACTTTACAGAGTCTGACTTTAGTCAGGGTCATGTCATTAAACAACAGAAAATGTTAAGGTTCATTTTATATTTCTCTATGTTTCACTGTGGCCTGCTTTAGACCTGGTTTAGTCCTGGTTTAGACCTGGTTTAGTCCTGGTTTAGACCTGGTTTAGTCCTGGTTTAGACCTGGTTTAGTCCTGGTTTAGACCTGGTTTAGACCTGGTTTAGTCCTGATTTAGTCCTGGTTTAGACCTGGTTTAGACCTGGTTTAGTCCTGGTTTAGACCTGGTTTAGTCCTGGTTTAGTCCTGGTTTAGTCCTGGTTTAGACCTGGTTTAGTCCTGGTTTAGACCTGGTTTAGACCTGGTTTAGACCTGGTTTAGTCCTGGTTTAGACCTGGTTTAGACCTGGTTTAGTCCTGGTTTAGACCTGGTTTAGACCTGGTTTAGACCTGGTTTAGACCTGGTTTAGACCTGGTTTAGACCTGGTTTAGTCCTGGTTTAGACCTGGTTTAGACCTGGTTTAGACCTGGTTTAGTCCTGGTTTAGACCTGGTTTAGACCTGGTTTAGACCTGGTTTAGACCTGGTTTAGTCCTGGTTTAGACCTGGTTTAGTCCTGGTTTAGACCTGGTTTAGTCCTCCTGGTTTAGACCTGGTTTAGACCTGGTTTAGACCTGGTTTAGTCCTGGTTTAGTCCTGGTTTAGTCCTGGTTTAGTCCTGGTTTAGACCTGGTTTAGACCTGGTTTAGTCCTGGTTTAGACCTGGTTTAGACCTGGTTTAGACCTGGTTTAGTCCTGGTTTAGTCCTGGTTTAGACCTGGTTTAGTCCTGGTTTAGACCTGGTTTAGTCCTGGTTTAGACCTGGTTTAGACCTGGTTTAGTCCTGGTTTAGACCTGGTTTAGACCTGGTTTAGTCTGGTTTAGTCCTGGTTTAGTCTGGTTTAGACCCGGTTTAGTCTGGTTTAGACCTGGTTTAGTCCTGGTTTAGACCCGGTTTAGTCCTGGTTTAGACCCGGTTTATATCCGGTTTAGACCTGCTTTAGACCTGGTTTAGACATGCTATAGACCCGGTTTAGTCTGGTTTAGACCCGGTTTAGACCCGATTTAGACCCGGTTTAGTCTGGTTTAGACCTGCTTTAGACCTGGTTTAGTCTGGTTTAGACCCGGTTTAGTCCTGGTTTAGACCCGGTTTAGACCTGCTTTAGTCCTGGTTTAGCTGGACTTGAACAGGTTCTAGTGGGCTCTGACCTGGTTTTTGTCAGATGTTCCTCTCGTCTCCAGGGTGTATGAGGTGTCCTCAGACGGTCGCTCAGTTCTGTCTCGTTGTGTTCGTCGGTTTTGACGAACTCTGCTCCGACTCATGGACCTGACGTGGAGCGGGTCAGCACCGGGACCAAGTACGCCCTGGGCCTGTGGCTCCAGAACCGGACCTGGACTGGACTGGGCTCTGTCGGAGAAATCTGATTTTGGATTCAGAAATGATGACAATAAAACATCCAGAGATCTGTTTTTGATTTGTGTTCAAGATGGGTGTCATAACGGCACCAGGCCCATCATCTTTAGAGAAGGTCCTTGTGCTTTGGCCCCGACTCAGAGAGAATTAACAACCATAAATAAATCATCAAATAAAAACAAAAACCTGACAAAACAAATAAAAGTTCTTTTTCTGGAACGTTTTTAATATAAATCTTAAAACCTCTGAATAAACTCACTTTTAATGTTTCTCTAAAGAGACAACTATGGGCTGTGTGTTCCTCTGTCAGGGAGGGGCCCTCTCTGTTCCTCTGTCAGGGAGGGGCCCTCTCTGTTCCTCTCTCTCTCAGGGAGGGGCCCTCTCTGTTCCTCTGTCAGGGAGGGGCCCTCTCTGTTCCTCTGTCAGGGAGGGGCCCTCTCTGTTCCTCTCTCTCTCAGGGAGGGGCCCTCTCTGTTCCTCTGTCAGGGAGGGGCCCTCTCTGTTCCTCTGTCAGGGAGGGGCCCTCTCTGTTCCTCTCTCAGGGAGGGGCCCTCTCTGATCCTCTCTCTCAGGGAGGGGCCCTCTCTGTTCCTCTCTCTCTCAGGGAGGGGCCCTCTCTGTTCCTCTCTCTCACAGGGAGGGGCCCTCTCTGTTCCTCTGTCAGGGAGGGGCCCTCTCTGTTCCTCTCTCTCACAGGGAGGGGCCCTCTCTGTTCCTCTCTCACAGGGAGGGGCCCTCTCTGTTCCTCTCTCTCACAGGGAGGGGCCCTCCCTGTTCCTCTCTCTCACAGGGAGGGGCCCTCTCTGTTCCTCTCTCTCACAGGGAGGGGCCCTCTCTGTTCCTCTGTCAGGGAGGGGCCCTCTCTGTTCCTCTCTCTCACAGGGAGGGGCCCTCTCTGTTCCTCTCTCTCACAGGGAGGGGCCCTCTCTGTTCCTCTGTCAGGGAGGGGCCCTCTCTGTTCCTCTCTCTCACAGGGAGGGGCCCTCTCTGTTCCTCTCTCACAGGGAGGGGCCCTCCCTGTTCCTCTCTCTCAGGGAGGGGCCCTCTCTGTTCCTCTCTCTCTCAGGGAGGGGCCCTGTCGGGTCGACCCGCCCTGCTGCTGACCCGGAGCACTCAGAATAAGACCAGGTCAGAAGTAGACTCAATAGAGTTTAGAGCAGAGAGGTCAGAGGGCAGGGGTCAGAGGTCAGGCTAAACAATAGTTTATATTCAGATATTATCTAAAGCTTAATGTTTTAAAATAATAATGTGTTTGCATTAACCTGGCGTTAGTTCACATTTTTATAAAAGTATTTTCTGTGTTTTGGGTGAAGCAGAAGTTGTGCTGGCGTCATAAAGACAAGTTAAAAGATTAATTCATATAATAAGTGTTAAACCAGCGCGAGACCTTTTCAAACATCAGCTCTTACACAACAGTTGGACATTTTAGACACGTCTTTATTCACAGCTGCAACCGAAAAACCAAGCCCACGACAAACAACGGAAGAAAACATAAGTGATGAAGATGAAATTTTACAGAATGAAAAGAGAAAAGTCAAACATTTTTACATTTTTTAAATTTCCTTTTCATTCTAATATTTATTTTAACTTTATGTACATTCAGCTCTTTACATTTGCAGTTGTTTTTTTTTTTGTTACGTCATATTTTCAGCAGGAAGTGGGCGGGGTCTTGTTAAATTATTGATTTTTATTTTTTGGACACGACATGCAATGATCTGCAAAACAGCGACAACAAGACTTTTCCGTTAAATCCATAAACGACACATCCAGAAAGTTCAGGAAGAACTTTCAAGTAAAAAACAAGTATCAGCCATAAACTGCAGATTTTTTAGCTTTAATTTAGTTTTAATAGATGTCAGCTTTATGTACTTTGCCCCTGTTTTTCTGAAAATGGTTTAAATGCACTTTCTAACTTGTTTTTACTGCTTTGCCGCTGCTTATGTTTTTGTCTGTTTACATTTTTTGTAAATGCAGTACCGAGAGCGTCCACAAGGGATAAAAATGCGTTAAGATACAAAATAAAAAAACAGCTCAACAGCAAAGCAGGCGTAGATATGTTTTGTTTTTAACTTCCTGCTCTCTTCTGATTGGTTTAAAGAAAACAGTAAAGGACCAATCAGAGACGAGAAGCAGCACAGGTTTAAACTGAAGGTGAGGTTAGTGAGAACAGAGCCGTATTCAGTGAGTTTCCACAAAGACAGCAGTGTGTTATCTACAGCAGCTTTATATTTATTTATCTTCACCAGGTTTTAGGCTCGACTTGAGTCTGACTTTACAGAGTCTGACTTTACAGAGTCTGACTTTACAGAGTCTGACTTTAATGAGTCTGACTTTAATGAGTCTGACTTTACAGAGTCTGACTTTACAGACTCTGACTTTACAGAGTCTGACTTTACAGAGTCTGACTTTAATGAGTCTGACTTTAATGAGTCTGACTTTACAGAGTCTGACTTTACAGAGTCTGACTTTACAGACTCTGACTTTACAGAGTCTGACTTTACAGAGTCTGACTTTAGTCAGAGTCTGACTTTACAGAGTCTGACTTTACAGAGTCTGACTTTAGTCAGAGTCTGACTTTACAGAGTCTGACTTTACAGAGTCTGACTTTAGTCAGAGTCTGACTTTAGTCAGAGTCTGACTTTACAGAGTCTGACTTTACAGAGTCTGACTTTACAGAGTCTGACTTTAGTCAGAGTCTGACTTTACAGAGTCTGACTTTACAGAGTCTGACTTTAGTCAGGGTCATGTCATTAAACAACAGAAAATGTTAAGGTTCATTTTATATTTCTCTATGTTTCACTGTGGCCTGCTTTAGACCTGGTTTAGTCCTGGTTTAGACCTGGTTTAGTCCTGGTTTAGACCTGGTTTAGTCCTGGTTTAGACCTGGTTTAGTCCTGGTTTAGACCTGGTTTAGACCTGGTTTAGTCCTGATTTAGTCCTGGTTTAGACCTGGTTTAGACCTGGTTTAGTCCTGGTTTAGACCTGGTTTAGTCCTGGTTTAGTCCTGGTTTAGTCCTGGTTTAGACCTGGTTTAGTCCTGGTTTAGACCTGGTTTAGACCTGGTTTAGACCTGGTTTAGTCCTGGTTTAGACCTGGTTTAGACCTGGTTTAGTCCTGGTTTAGACCTGGTTTAGACCTGGTTTAGTCCTGGTTTAGACCTGGTTTAGACCTGGTTTAGACCTGGTTTAGACCTGGTTTAGTCCTGGTTTAGACCTGGTTTAGACCTGGTTTAGACCTGGTTTAGTCCTGGTTTAGTCCTGGTTTAGACCTGGTTTAGACCTGGTTTAGTCCTGGTTTAGACCTGGTTTAGTCCTGGTTTAGACCTGGTTTAGTCCTCCTGGTTTAGACCTGGTTTAGACCTGGTTTAGACCTGGTTTAGTCCTGGTTTAGTCCTGGTTTAGTCCTGGTTTAGTCCTGGTTTAGACCTGGTTTAGTCCTGGTTTAGACCTGGTTTAGTCCTGGTTTAGACCTGGTTTAGACCTGGTTTAGTCCTGATTTAGTCCTGGTTTAGACCTGGTTTAGACCTGGTTTAGTCCTGGTTTAGACCTGGTTTAGACCTGGTTTAGACCTGGTTTAGACCTGGTTTAGACCTGGTTTAGACCTGGTTTAGACCTGGTTTAGTCCTGGTTTAGTCCTGGTTTAGTCCTGGTTTAGTCCTGGTTTAGACCTGGTTTAGACCTGGTTTAGTCCTGGTTTAGACCTGGTTTAGACCTGGTTTAGACCTGGTTTAGACCTGGTTTAGTCCTGGTTTAGTCCTGGTTTAGACCTGGTTTAGTCCTGGTTTAGACCTGGTTTAGACCTGGTTTAGACCTGGTTTAGACCTGGTTTAGACCTGGTTTAGTCCTGGTTTAGTCCTGGTTTAGACCTGGTTTAGACCTGGTTTAGTCCTGGTTTAGTCCTGGTTTAGACCTGGTTTAGTCCTGGTTTAGTCCTGGTTTAGACCTGGTTTAGTCCTGGTTTAGACCTGGTTTAGTCCTGGTTTAGACCTGGTTTAGACCTGGTTTAGACCTGGTTTAGACCTGGTTTAGTCCTGGTTTAGTCCTGGTTTAGACCTGGTTTAGTCCTGGTTTAGTCCTGGTTTAGACCTGGTTTAGTCCTGGTTTAGACCTGGTTTAGTCCTGGTTTAGACCTGGTTTAGACCTGGTTTAGACCTGGTTTAGACCTGGTTTAGTCCTGGTTTAGACCTGGTTTAGTCCTGGTTTAGACCTGGTTTAGACCTGGTTTAGACCTGGTTTAGACCTGGTTTAGTCCTGGTTTAGTCCTGGTTTAGACCTGGTTTAGACCTGGTTTAGTCCTGGTTTAGTCCTGGTTTAGACCTGGTTTAGTCCTGGTTTAGTCCTGGTTTAGTCCTGGTTTAGACCTGGTTTAGACCTGGTTTAGTCCTGGTTTAGACCTGGTTTAGTCCTGGTTTAGACCTGGTTTAGTCCTGGTTTAGACCTGGTTTAGACCTGGTTTAGACCTGGTTTAGACCTGGTTTAGACCTGGTTTAGTCCTGGTTAATGGTCTCGGCGCGTTCCGGCTGCCCTATATCTTTTCTTTTAGTCGGACAGTTTACTCGACACATTAGGTTGGAGTTCTATTTTTTTGAACGTTTCCGCGTCAGTCTATGGAGTTACAGCGGGTAAACACAGGAAATGGGTCCAAAGTTTCAAAATAAAGGCTCACTGAAACATAGCGCTGATGTAAACGTAGCACCAGGGACTACAAGAGGTTGTTCTTGAGGTGGAGTAAAATAATTTACTTCAGGCAACGACATCAAACACCCATTTTACAAGAACAACGTAAAGAAGGAGAAGCAACAGCCACATGTTGGGTTTAGACGCTGAGTAGCCTTATTACCGATGTTTAAGCACGACTCAGTAACAACAAACAGAATCTGGCCTAAATTAGTTGATAATTCTGTAGCTAACCCTTTTGAAGAAGCCATGTCTGAAACAGAAGGAGCTGCACACACTTTTAAGCAGATGCAGGAAAGCGGTGACGCAGCCGTAAGCCACGCTGCTGATCTGGTGTAAACGGGGGTCAGTGAGATGGAAGGCTCTGATTGGTCCATTGTCTATCACATGGATGCTACAGGTCTTTTCTCAAACAAACCTACTTTCTTTGACGTTGATTCAAACCAAAAACAGGATTAAATGGAACAAAGCCCGGGCTAATAATCAACATGAACAAGATTTAACTCTGAAATATAATGTTAACAGTTTTATGAAATCATTTTCCAGGACAAATCCAAATCTTGTTCCATTTTCCAGGTAGCGGCATTCGAGCCTCAGAACTGGCTGAGGTTGTGCCACTTGGAAATCTGCCGACGGGGGTTTTCGCAGACCTCCCTCCAGTGGGAGGCGCCGGACTGGACCGGACTGCTCAGGCCCAGCATCAGCCGGCCCAGGACCTCGTTCTTGGTGGTGCGGTCGAAGTCCACCACCAAGAACTCGACGGAGATGTCGGGCAGCAGGTCCGGGGGGATGTCGTAGATGAAGGACTCGTTAAAGACCGGGTTGAGCGTGCACTTCTTCACGTGCGTCTTCTTCTTGGCGATGCGTTTGCGGCCGTAGAAGACATTCACCTTCACGTAGGGGTCTGAAAGAAGAGCGGCGGGGGTCAGTGAACACCACACCAAACGCTCGGTACCCTCTGAGTTTTAAAAAACTGTGATGAAATGTGTTTGTTGTGAAGGTAAACTAAGGCCCGGGGTTTGGCTGTTTAATCTGGCCCACCTAGCATTTACTAATATTCTATTGATACTCTTTTATGACTTTTCTAAAACTAGCATCTCGACTCACAGAGAGGTCATTTTCACTGGTTTTAGAACAAACTGTGAGTGGATCTAAAACTGAGGAGGTGCAGCTGTGACTGTGGCGTTTATTGCACAAAATAAATAAACAAATGTGTTTTTATTGAGCATAAGGGCCTCCACAACTGCCCCCCCCCCCAAGGCAACAGTAAAAGGAGACTCACTGGCTGAGAGGCCGCTCACGTCCATCTTGGGCAGGTGTCGAGCTTTGAGGACAACGACGCTGAGACGATGGGACACAGGCTGATAACAGAGGGACGCCAGCAGCTCCCCACGGCTCTCAGTCTGAAAACACATCCTGGCATTAAAATCACCGAACCACTCCTGGCACCACCACAAGAAGATAAATCAGATAAACCGCCAGGAAGACTCAGTCTTTGTTTCTGCTGCAGTTAATCTAATGTTTAGAGCGTCACTAAAGCAGAACCACGAGACTCTGGTGTTGTTCGAGGGACCAGACGAAAACATGACCTCGACATTTTCACTGACGATGTATTCAACAGAGTTTATTGAGGTTAATGTCAGGAACACAGGCTTCTCTGTCAGAGTGAGACCTCAGCAGAACAACAGCACCTCTCTGTTTCCCTTAAACTGCATTAGACCAAGACCAGGACTGACCAGGACTGGGACCAAGACCGGGAGCAGGACTGGGAGAGGAACTAGGACCTAGACCAAGACCAGGACCAGGACCAGACTCTGTATAAAGCTGCAAAGTGACCCCTCCCCCTGTGTGGCTCCTCCCTCTGTGTGGCTCCTCCCTAAATGTGACCCCTCCCTCTGTGTGGCCCCTCCCTCTGCGTGGCTCCTCCCTAAATGTGACCCCTCCCTCTGTGTGACCCCTCTCTCTATGTGGCTCCTCCCTCTGTGTGACCCCTCCCTCTGCGTGGCTCCTCCCTCTGTGTGACCCCTCCCGCTACGTGGCTCCTCCCTAAATGTGACCCCTCTCTCTATGTGGCTCCTCCCTCTGTGTGGCCCCTCCCTCTGCGTGGCTCCTCCCTCTGTGTGGCCCCTCCCTCTATGTGGCTCCTCCCTCTGTGTGACCCCTCCCTCAGTGTGACCCCTCCCTCTGTGTGGCCCCTCCCTCTGCGTGGCTCCTCCCTCAGTGTGACCCCTCCCTCTGCGTGGCTCCTCCCTCAGTGTGACCCCTCCCTCTATGTGGCTCCTCCCTCTGTGTGACCCCTCCCTCTACGTGGCCCCTCCCTCTGCATGGCTCCTCCATCTGTGTGACCCCTCCCTCTACGTGGCCCCTCCCTCTACGTGGCTCCTCCCTCAGTGTGGCCCCTCCCTCTGCGTGGCTCCTCCCTCAGTGTGACCCCTCCCTCTACGTGGCTCCTCCCTCAGCGTGACCCCTTCCTCTGTGTGGCCCCTGACTAAACCCACCTGCGGGCTCCTCTTGGTGATGTCCTGGCTCAGGTGCACTCGTCCCGTGCTGGGGTCCACCCCTCGCAGCGGGACCAGGGCCTCTCCGATGACGTCGTCCCGGGCGAAGCGGTCGAAGCTGAGGACGAGGAAGTGCAGCGTGAGCTCGGGCAGCGCGCTGTAGGCCACGCCGTAGAAGCTGAAGGTCTCGTCGAACAGCGGCTCCAGCGTGCGCCGCAGAACCCGGGTCTTCACGCGGTGCTTCTTCTCGGGCAGGATGGTCATCTTAACGTAGGGGTCGGCGCTGCCTTGGCTGACAGGCGGCAGGCCCCGGGCCCCCACCACCGTCACTACCAGGGCCTTTTTGGGGAAGTTGTAGTCGACGGTGAGGCTGATAGAGCCCAGCGCCGGATCCGGCTCGGAGCCGCTGGACTCGGGACCGGACTCGGGACAGTAGTCGGAGCGCACCGGGAGAGAGCGCTCGGGCCGAGGGGCGGTGCCTGAGGGGGCGGTGGGCGGGGCCAGGTGGCTCATCTCTAGCTGTCCGTCCAGGAGGTTGTTGTCGGCGTCCACCAGCACCAAGCCTCGGCGCTCGGTCTCTCGACGCGAGCTGCGGACGATGCGTTTAGAGGCGCTCACAGACTCGGGGTAAACGCTGGTGCGTTTGCTGCCACTGAGCGACTCGGGGTAAATGCTGATGCCCTTGAGCATGTGGATGAAGCGGTACGGAGGGTCCTCGGCGTCGCAGTACCGGTCGGCGTGAAGCTTGTACCGGGACGCAGCGTACCGGCGCTGACAGAACGACCACAGCAGAACCAGCACTACCACCATCAGAACCAGAAGACCGGCCCCCAGGAACCCCGCCAGCACCGGGGACATGGCTGTGGACAGACAGAGACCGGTTAGAACCAGACAGAGACCGGTTAAATTTAGACAGAGACCGGTTAGATCCAGACAGAGACCGGTTAAATTTAGACAGAGACCGGTTAGAACCAGACAGAGACCGGTTAAATTTAGACAGAGACCGGTTAGATCCAGACAGAGACCGGTTAAATTTAGACAGAGACCGGTTAGATCCAGAAAGAGACCAGTTAGACCCAGACAGAGACCGGTTAGATCCAGACAGAGACCGGTTAGATCCAGACAGAGACCGGCTAGAACCAGACAGAGACCGGTTAGAACCAGACAGAGACCGGTTAGAACCAGACAGAGACCGGTTAAATTTAGACAGAGACTGGTTAGATCCAGACAGAGACCGGTTAGAACCAGACGGAGACCGGTTAGAACCAGACAGAGACCGGTTAAATTTAGACAGAGACCGGTTAGATCCAGACAGAGACCGATTAGAACCAGAGAGAGACCGGTTAGAACCAAGGTTATAATCATTAATGAAAACAAATGAAATAACTAAAACTGATAAAAACATTGTTTATTTTAAAAATAAAAACAGGGCTTTTTTGGGGGGATTTGGCAATATTTTTACGCCGGATGCTTTTCCTGACTGGAGTTTACCAGAGCCACACACACTGGAGGCAGGTGGTGAAGTGTCTTGCCCAAGGACACAACAACAGTGTTAACTGATTTATTTTATTTATTCACATTTTTCATGAGGATTAATCCCTTGAGATGAATCATCTCGTTTTCGAGGGGGTCCTCTTGCTCACATTTATTCACTAGGGACACTTTAGACTTGCCAGTTATTAATAATAATAATAATGGATTGGTTTTATGTAGCGCATTTTCAAAGCTCTCAAAGCGCTTTAAAGAGTCCATTATTCATTCACTCCACCGTCACACACTGGTGGTGGAGACGTGGCAGCCATTTTGTGCGTACAGACTCTCCAACCTCCAAACATTCTCACACATTCATTCACCAGAGCTGTGGCACTGGAGTACATTTACATTTATTCATTTAGCTGACGCTTTTATCCAAAGCGACTTACATTGTTCTACAGTAATTACCAGTGTTACTGCCACTGGGTTAAGTGTCTTGCCCAAGGACACAACAACAGTATGAACTGAGGGGAGAGTGAGAATTAACCGCCTACTTTCCGGTTGAAGGACGACTGCTCTACCCACTGAGCTACTGCCGCCCCATGTACAGTGAGAGGGAGGAGCTGGAGTACCCGGAGAGAACCCACGGTAACACATAGAGGACATGCAGACTCAGAAAGACCGGAGTCGCCTGAGAATGTTTGAGTTGGCCGGGTTTTGAACTCACGACCTTCTTGCTGTGATGCAGGAGTGCTAACCACTCTGCCTTGTGCACCCCAACTGGTAAGAGCGGGAATCGAACCGGCAACCTTCTGGGTATAGGACGACACACAAGCTGTAGTTGAATCGGCTGACTGAGCGATGAAAGGGACTTTTTTTGTCTCCGTTGTTGGACACAGGTGAGAAAAGGTACTTCCAGCTGAGAGTGAGCAGTATGTGTCTCTCACAGGTTATTACTTTAGTAATAATCACTTAGTTAATGAATTATTTTAACTGAGCTGCGGCTCATTGAGAAGTCTTTGTGATGTTCATCTAAATGACTCCTGGCTCTTAAACAATGTCACACTATGTTTGTTTCACAAACTGTGGCATGAAAAAGTATCTGAACCCTTTTCTGCCTGAAATCACCATCGAACAGTGTCTGCTTTAACCACCCAAACATTTATAGTTTTTATATTTTTAATGAGGATAACTCTGAGAGCAATTCTGTGCAAACTCTCTGTGCAAACATCGACTATCTGTAAAACACTGGCTTAGAATGGTGTTCATGAGGAGTCACGGAGGAAGGCTCAGGGCCTGGACAACTTCAATCGTTAATGGAAGAGTTAATTCAAAGGTTTATCAGGATGTTCTGCAGGAACAGCTGAGGCCGTCTGTCAGACAGTTGAAGCTAAAAAGAGGACAATGACCCAAAACACAGAAGTAAATCCACTTCAGAAGGTTTCAGAAGAACAAATACACGTTCTGGAGCAGCCAGGTCAAAGTCCTGACTTGAACCCCACTGAGATGCTGTGGCATGACCTCAAGAGATTCATGCCAGACATCCATGAATCTGACTGAACTGCAGCAGTTTTATAAAGAGGACTGGTCCAGGATTGATCCTGATCGATGAGCCTGATCTGAACTACAGTTTTATAAAGAGGACTGGTCCAGGACTGATCCTGATCGATGAGCCTGATCTGAACTACAGCAGTTTTGTAAAGAGGACTGGTCCAGGACTGGTCCTGATCGATGAGCCTGATCTGAACTACAGTTTTATAAAGAGGACTGGTCCAGGACTGATCCTGATGGATGAGCCTGATCTGGACTACAGTTTTATAAAGAGGACTGGTCCAGGATTGATCCTGATCGATGAGCCTGATCTGGACTACAGCAGTTTTATAAAGAGGACTGGTCCAGGACTGATCCTGATCGATGAGCCTGATCTGAACTACAGTTTTATAAAGAGGACTGGTCCAGGACTGATCCTGATCGATGAGCCTGATCTGAACTACAGTTTTATAAAGAGGACTGGTCCAGGACTGATCCTGATCGATGAGCCTGATCTGAACTACAGTTTTGTAAAGAGGACTGGTCCAGGACTGATCCTGATCGATGAGCCTGATCTGGACTACAGCAGTTTTGTAAAGAGGACTGGTCCAGGACTGGTCCTGATCGATGAGCCTGATCTGGACTACAGCAGTTTTGTAAAGAGGACTGGTCCAGGACTGATCCTGATCGATGAGCCTGATCTGGACTACAGCAGTTTTATAAAGAGGACTGGTCCAGGACTGATCCTGATCGATGAGCCTGATCTGGACTACAGCAGTTTTGTAAAGAGGACTGGTCAGGACTGATCCTGATCGATGAGCCTGATCTGGACTACAGCAGTTTTGTAAAGAGGACTGGTCCAGGACTGATCCTGATCGATGAGCCTGATCTGGACTACAGCAGTTTTGTAAAGAGGACTGGTCCAGGACTGATCCTGATCGATGAGCCTGATCTGGACTACAGCAGTTTTGTAAAGAGGACTGGTCCAGGACTGATCCTGATCGATGAGCCTGATCTGGACTACAGCAGTTTTGTAAAGAGGACTGGTCCAGGACTGATCCTGATCGATGAGCCTGATCTGGACTACAGCAGTTTTGTAAAGAGGACTGGTCCAGGACTGATCCTGATCGATGAGCCTGATCTGGACTACAGCAGTTTTGTAAAGAGGACTGGTCCAGGACTGATCCTGATCGATGAGCCTGATCTGGACTACAGCAGTTTTGTAAAGAGGACTGGTCCAGGACTGATCCTGATCGATGAGCCTGATCTGGACTACAGGAAACGTCTGGTGGAAGTTATTGCTGCCAAAGGGGGGGCACCAGATATTAAATATGAAGGTTCACTTACGTATTCCTCCTCCTTCTGTCGTTTGCATGTTGTCCTCATTACAAATATGAAAACCTGTGTGTGGGTTTGGGTGGTTGTACTTAAAGCAGACACAGTTTTTTTATTTGTGTCATTTTGACAAAGATCAGGTCACATTTGAAGGTGGTTTTAGGCAGAAATGTGATACTTTTTCATGCCACTGTGTCTTCCTCAGTCTGTTTTCTCCTGACAGCTCACATTTTGTGTAGACCTTTGGCATATTTGTGCTCATATGTACATTTTATGCACTGGTTAGAAATGTTACTAACTAAAACCTGTTCAAAACCAGTTTTAAAACATGTTAATCTGATCATCCCGTTAGAGCGGTATTGTGTATTTTCTCAGAGGAAGCACTGACAGAGTCATGGACATGACGTCACCGTCAGCCTCCGACTCACACACATGCATTATTCACAGAGTCCTGAAAAACATCTCAGAGCCTCACAGTCACGAAAACACACCAGGTCTAAACCAGGTCTAAACCACGTCTAAACAGGGCTAAACCAGGACTAAACCAGGTCTAAACCAGGTTTACACCAGGTCTAAACCACGTCTAAACCAGGTTTACACCAGGTCTAAATCAGGTCTAAACCAGGTCTAACCAGGTCTAAACCAGGACTAAACCACGTCTAAACCAGGTTTAAACCAGGTCTAAACCAGGTCTAAACCAGGTCTAAACCAGGATTGGACACCTCAGACCCAGAGTCCAGTCAGCCCAGCACATTAACGGGGAATCCATGGATCAAGTCTTGGACAATTGTTGACTAAATGTGGGATTAATAACATGTTTTTATTTGAATGTTTTTTACTAACTCCTAATTTATTATCATTACTTCTAAGCACTTATCTAACAGCACTTTAATGCCCCCAAGACTCTATGGATGACCTGTTTTAGCCCCCCCAGGACTAAACCGCGACTAACCAGGACTAAACCAGGACTGGACCAGGTCTAAACCAGGGTTAAACCAGGTCTAAACCAGGGTTAAACCAGGTCTAAACCAGGGTTAAACCAGGTCTAAACCAGGGTTAAACCAGGTCTAAACCAGGGTTAAACCAGGTCTAAACCAGGTCTAACCCAGGACTAAACCAGGTCTAAACCAGGGTTAAACCAGGTCTAAACCAGGGTTAAACCAGGTCTAAACCAGGTCTAACCCAGGACTAAACCGCGACTAACCGGGTCTGAACCGGGTCTAGACCAGGTTAAACCGGGTCTGAACCGGGTCTAGACCAGGTTAAACCGGGTCTGAACCAGGACTAAACCAGGACTAAACCAGGTCTAAACTAGGACTAAACCAGGTCTAAACCAGGTCTAAAGCAGGACTAAAGCAGGACTAAAGCAGGAGATTTAAACTAAACCAAAGTCTCGAGTAAAAGCCGGTTAAAGCAGTTTTTTTGTCGGTAAATGTGTGAGTAACGGGGCTAGAGTCGGTCCCGAGCGAAGCGGCGGAGAGGCCTCACCGTAGGAGGGTCGCAGCTCCGTGATGTCCGCCATTTTGTGGATGAGAAGGCGAAAGGGAACGGGACAAAACCGACGGCGACACTGGCGTTACTTCACATCCATACAAGAAGAACTGCAGCAGAAGCTCCCAGCGGAAAAAAGTGTCGGAAGAAACTCTGAGGAAGGCGCGAGGACCGGGGCCGCGCGGGAGGGACACGCCTCGGTGACAGCAGCTCCGCGGAGATGATGGGTGATGGTGGGGATACAGGGAGCATGCGCGGAGCTCGCGCTGACAAAGGGAGCGCAGATCGAGTGTGGATGCAGAGGGCTCACTTCTGTGCGTTTAACTCATTTAGTCCAAGCTTTTTATTTCAGGTTTAAACAAGAAGTGTGTAAGTTTTCTAAAATAAAATACATTTAAACACTTTTAGAGTTCATGTCACTGGACTCTGGGTCTGAGGTGTCTAATCCTGGTTTAGACCTGGTTTAGTCCTGGTTTAGACCTGGTTTAGACCTGGTTTAGTCCTGGTTTAGACCTGGTTTAGTCCTGGTTTAATCCTGGGTAAGACCTGATTTAGACCTGGTTTAGTCCTGGTTTAGTTCTGGTTTAGACCTGATTTAGACCTGGTTTAGTCCTGGTTTAGACCCGGTTTAGTCCTGGTTTAGACCTGGTTTAGTCCTGGTTTAGACCTGGTTTAATCCTGGTTTAGTCCTGGTTTAGTCCTGGTTTAGACATGATTTAGAACTGGTTTAGACATGATTTAGAACTGGTTTAGTCCTAGTTTAGACCTGGTTTAGTCCTGGTTTAGACCTGATTTAGACCTGGTTTAGACCTAGTTTAGACCTGGTTTAGACCTGATTTAGACCTGATTTAGACCTGGTTTAGACCTGGTTTAGTCCTGATTTAGACCTGGTTTAGACCTGGTTTAGTCCTGGTTTAGACCTGGTTTAGTCCAGGTTTAGACCTGGTTTAGACCTGATTTAGTCCTGGTTTAGACCTGATTTAGACCTGATTTAGACCTGGTTTAGTCCTGGTTTAGACCTGGTTTAGACCTGATTTAGACCTGGTTTAGTCCTGGTTTAGACCTGGTTTAGTCCAGGTTTAGACCTGGTTTAGACCTGGTTTAGTCCTGGTTTAATCCTGGGTAAGACCTGATTTAGACCTGGTTTAGACCTGGTTTAGTCCTGGTTTAGTTCTGGTTTAGACCTGATTTAGACCTGGTTTAGTCCTGGTTTAGACCTGATTTAGACCTGATTTAGACCTGGTTTAGACCTGATTTAGACCTGGTTTAGTCCTGGTTTAGACCCGGTTTAGTCCTGGTTTAGACCCGGTTTAGTCCTGGTTTAGACCTGGTTTAATCCTGGTTTAATCCTGGTTTAGTCCTGGTTTAGACCCGGTTTAGTCCTGGTTTAGACCTGGTTTAATCCTGGTTTAATCCTGGTTTAGTCCTGGTTTAGTCCTGGTTTAGACATGATTTAGAACTGGTTTAGACATGATTTAGAACTGGTTTAGTCCTAGTTTAGACCTGGTTTAGTCCTGGTTTAGACCTGATTTAGACCTGGTTTAGACCTAGTTTAGACCTGGTTTAGACCTGATTTAGACCTGATTTAGACCTGGTTTAGACCTGATTTAGACCTGGTTTAGACCTGGTTTAGTCCTGGTTTAGACCTGGTTTAGTCCAGGTTTAGACCTGATTTAGACCTGATTTAGTCCTGGTTTAGACCTGATTTAGACCTGATTTAGACCTGGTTTAGTCCTGGTTTAGACCTGGTTTAGACCTGATTTAGACCTGGTTTAGTCCTGGTTTAGACCTGGTTTAGTCCAGGTTTAGACCTGGTTTAGACCTGATTTAGACCTGATTTAGTCCTGGTTTAGACCTGATTTAGACCTGATTTAGACCTGGTTTAGTCCTGGTTTAGACCTGGTTTAGACCTGATTTAGACCTGATTTAGTCCTGGTTTAGACCTGGTTTAGTCCTGGTTTAGACCTGGTTTAGACCTGGTTTAGTCCTGGTTTAGACCTGGTTTAGTCCTGGTTTAGACCTGGTTTAGACCTGGTTTAGTCCTGGTTTAGACCTGGTTTAGACCTGGTTTAGTCCTGGTTTAGACCTGGTTTAGTCCTGGTTTAGTCCTGGTTTAGACCCGGTTTAGTCCTGGTTTAGACCTGGTTTAATCCTGGTTTAATCCTGGTTTAGTCCTGGTTTAGACCCGGTTTAGTCCTGGTTTAGACCTGGTTTAATCCTGGTTTAATCCTGGTTTAGTCCTGGTTTAGTCCTGGTTTAGACATGATTTAGAACTGGTTTAGACATGATTTAGAACTGGTTTAGTCCTAGTTTAGACCTGGTTTAGTCCTGGTTTAGACCTGATTTAGACCTGGTTTAGACCTAGTTTAGACCTGGTTTAGACCTGATTTAGACCTGATTTAGACCTGGTTTAGACCTGATTTAGACCTGGTTTAGACCTGGTTTAGTCCTGGTTTAGACCTGGTTTAGTCCAGGTTTAGACCTGATTTAGACCTGATTTAGTCCTGGTTTAGACCTGATTTAGACCTGATTTAGACCTGGTTTAGTCCTGGTTTAGACCTAGTTTAGACCTGATTTAGACCTGGTTTAGTCCTGGTTTAGACCTGGTTTAGTCCAGGTTTAGACCTGGTTTAGACCTGATTTAGACCTGATTTAGTCCTGGTTTAGACCTGATTTAGACCTGATTTAGACCTGGTTTAGTCCTGGTTTAGACCTGGTTTAGACCTGATTTAGACCTGATTTAGTCCTGGTTTAGACCTGGTTTAGTCCTGGTTTAGACCTGGTTTAGACCTGGTTTAGTCCTGGTTTAGACCTGGTTTAGTCCTGGTTTAGACCTGGTTTAGACCTGGTTTAGTCCTGGTTTAGACCTGGTTTAGACCTGGTTTAGTCCTGGTTTAGACCTGGTTTAGTCCTGGTTTAGACCTGGTTTAGACCTGGTTTAGTCCTGGTTTAGACCCGGTTTAGTCCTGGTTTAGACCTGGTTTAATCCTGGTTTAATCCTGGTTTAGTCCTGGTTTAGACCCGGTTTAGTCCTGGTTTAGACCTGGTTTAATCCTGGTTTAATCCTGGTTTAGTCCTGGTTTAGTCCTGGTTTAGACATGATTTAGAACTGGTTTAGACATGATTTAGAACTGGTTTAGTCCTAGTTTAGACCTGGTTTAGTCCTGGTTTAGACCTGATTTAGACCTGGTTTAGACCTAGTTTAGACCTGGTTTAGACCTGATTTAGACCTGATTTAGACCTGGTTTAGACCTGATTTAGACCTGGTTTAGACCTGGTTTAGTCCTGGTTTAGACCTGGTTTAGTCCAGGTTTAGACCTGATTTAGACCTGATTTAGTCCTGGTTTAGACCTGATTTAGACCTGATTTAGACCTGGTTTAGTCCTGGTTTAGACCTGGTTTAGACCTGATTTAGACCTGGTTTAGTCCTGGTTTAGACCTGGTTTAGTCCAGGTTTAGACCTGGTTTAGACCTGATTTAGACCTGATTTAGTCCTGGTTTAGACCTGATTTAGACCTGATTTAGACCTGGTTTAGTCCTGGTTTAGACCTGGTTTAGACCTGATTTAGACCTGATTTAGTCCTGGTTTAGACCTGGTTTAGTCCTGGTTTAGACCTGGTTTAGACCTGGTTTAGTCCTGGTTTAGACCTGGTTTAGTCCTGGTTTAGACCTGGTTTAGACCTGGTTTAGTCCTGGTTTAGACCTGGTTTAGACCTGGTTTAGTCCTGGTTTAGACCTGGTTTAGTCCTGGTTTAGACCTGGTTTAGACCTGGTTTAGTCCTGGTTTAGACCCGGTTTAGTCCTGGTTTAGACCTGGTTTAATCCTGGTTTAATCCTGGTTTAGTCCTGGTTTAGACCCGGTTTAGTCCTGGTTTAGACCTGGTTTAATCCTGGTTTAATCCTGGTTTAGTCCTGGTTTAGTCCTGGTTTAGACATGATTTAGAACTGGTTTAGACATGATTTAGAACTGGTTTAGTCCTAGTTTAGACCTGGTTTAGTCCTGGTTTAGACCTGATTTAGACCTGGTTTAGACCTAGTTTAGACCTGGTTTAGACCTGATTTAGACCTGATTTAGACCTGGTTTAGACCTGATTTAGACCTGGTTTAGACCTGGTTTAGTCCTGGTTTAGACCTGGTTTAGTCCAGGTTTAGACCTGATTTAGACCTGATTTAGTCCTGGTTTAGACCTGATTTAGACCTGATTTAGACCTGGTTTAGTCCTGGTTTAGACCTGGTTTAGACCTGATTTAGACCTGGTTTAGTCCTGGTTTAGACCTGGTTTAGTCCAGGTTTAGACCTGGTTTAGACCTGATTTAGACCTGATTTAGTCCTGGTTTAGACCTGATTTAGACCTGATTTAGACCTGGTTTAGTCCTGGTTTAGACCTGGTTTAGACCTGATTTAGACCTGATTTAGTCCTGGTTTAGACCTGGTTTAGTCCTGGTTTAGACCTGGTTTAGACCTGGTTTAGTCCTGGTTTAGACCTGGTTTAGTCCTGGTTTAGACCTGGTTTAGACCTGGTTTAGTCCTGGTTTAGACCTGGTTTAGTCCTGGTTTAGACCTGGTTTAGACCTGGTTTAGTCCTGGTTTAGACCTGGTTTAGACCGGTTGTACCACGCCCTGGATTAAGTTTGATGCAAATCCAGATTCAAATGCTGCTCTGGTTTTGAATTACAAATGTGTTTTTTTCCAAATAAGAAGCACAAACAGAGTCTGAACCACACTCAGGACCTTCCTTTACCTTCAGCTACGACTCAGGTAAGACTCAGGTAAGACTCAGAGACTCAGGTAAGACTCAGGTAAGACTCAGTGACTCAGGTAAGACTCAGGTAAGACTCAGGTAAGACTCGGGTAAGACTCGGGTAAGACTCGGGTAAGACTCGGGTAAGACTCGGGTAAGACTCGGGTAAGACTCGGGTAAGACTCAGAGACTCAGGTAAGACTCAGGTAAGACTCAGGTAAGACTCAGGTAAGACTCAGGTAAGACTCAGTGACTCAGGTAAGACTCAGGTAAGACTCAGGTAAGACTCGGGTAAGACTCGGGTAAGACTCGGGTAAGACTCGGGTAAGACTCGGGTAAGACTCAGAGACTCAGGTAAGACTCGGGTAAGACTCGGGTAAGACTCGGGTAAGACTCGGGTAAGACTCAGGTAAGACTCAGGTAAGACTCAGGTAAGACTCGGGTAAGACTCGGGTAAGACTCGGGTAAGACTCAGAGACTCAGGTAAGACTCGGGTAAGACTCGGGTAAGACTCGGGTAAGACTCAGAGACTCAGGTAAGACTCGGGTAAGACTCGGGTAAGACTCGGGTAAGACTCAGGTAAGACTCAGAGACTCAGGTAAGACTCGGGTAAGACTCGGGTAAGACTCGGGTAATACTCGGGTAAGACTCGGGTAATACTCGGGTAAGACTCAGAGACTCAGGTAAGACTCGGGTAAGACTCGGGTAAGACTCGGGTAAGACTCAGGTAAGACTCAGAGACTCAGGTAAGACTCGGGTAAGACTCGGGTAATACTCGGGTAAGACTCGGGTAATACTCGGGTAATACTCGGGTAAGACTCGGGTAAGACTCAGGTAAGACTCAGAGACTCAGGTAAGACTCAGGTAAGGCTCAGGTAGGACTCAGGTAGGACTCAGGTAAGGCTCAGGTAGGACTCATGTAAGGCTCAGGTAGGACTCAGGTAGGACTCAGGTGAGACTCAGGTAAGGCTCAGGTAGGACTCAGGTAAGACTCAGGTGAGACTCAGGTAAGGCTCAGGTAGGACTCAGGTAAGACTCAGGTAAGGCTCAGGTAGGACTCAGGTAAGACTCAGGTAATACTCGGGTAAGACTCAGAGACTCAGGTAAGACTCAGAGACTCAGGTAAGACTCAGGTAGGACTCAGGTAGGACTCAGGTAAGACTCAGGTAGGACTCGGGTAAGACTCGGGTAAGACTCAGGTAAGACTCAGGTAGGACTCGGGTAGGACTCGGGTAAGACTCGGGTAAGACTCAGGTAGGACTCGGGTAAGACTCAGGTAAGGCTCAGGTAGGACTCAGGTAAGACTCAGGTAAGGCTCAGGTAGGACTCAGGTAAGACTCAGGTGAGACTCAGGTAAGGCTCAGGTAGGACTCAGGTAAGACTCAGGTAAGGCTCAGGTAGGACTCAGGTAAGACTCAGGTAATACTCGGGTAAGACTCAGAGACTCAGGTAAGACTCAGAGACTCAGGTAAGACTCAGGTAGGACTCAGGTAGGACTCAGGTAAGACTCAGGTAGGACTCGGGTAAGACTCGGGTAAGACTCAGGTAAGACTCAGGTAGGACTCGGGTAGGACTCGGGTAAGACTCGGGTAAGACTCAGGTAGGACTCGGGTAAGACTCAGGTAGGACTCAGGTAAGACTCAGGTAGGACTCGGGTAAGACTCGGGTAAGACTCGGGTAGGACTCAGGTAAGGCTCAGGTAGGACTCAGGTAAGGCTCAGGTAGGACTCATGTAAGGCTCAGGTAGGACTCAGGTAAGACTCAGGTAAGACTCAGGTGAGACTCAGGTAAGACTCAGGTAAGACTCAGGTGAGACTCAGGTAAGGCTCAGGTAGGACTCAGGTAAGACTCAGGTAGGACTCGGGTAAGACTCGGGTAAGACTCAGGTAGGATTCAGGTAAGACTCAGGTAGGACTCGGGTAGGACTCGGGTAAGACTCGGGTAAGACTCAGGTAGGACTCGGGTAGGACTCAGGTAAGACTCAGGTAGGACTCAGGTAAGACTCAGGTAGGACTCGGGAAAGACTCGGGTAAGACTCGGGTAGGACTCAGGTAAGGCTCAGGTAGGACTCAGGTAGGACTCAGGTAGGGCTCAGGTAAGACTCAGGTGAGACTCAGGTAAGACTCAGGTAAGACTCAGGTGAGACTCAGGTAAGACTCAGGTAGGACTCAGGTAAGACTCAGGTAAGGCTCAGGTAGGACTCAGGTAGGACTCAGGTAAGGCTCAGGTAGGACTCATGTAAGGCTCAGGTAGGACTCAGGTAGGACTCAGGTAGGACTCAGGTAAGACTCAGGTAGGACTCGGGTAAGACTCGGGTAAGACTCAGGTAGGACTCAGGTGAGACTCAGGTAAGACTCAGGTGAGACTCAGGTAAGACTCGGGTAAGACTCAGGTAGGACTCAGGTGAGACTCAGGTAAGACTCAGAGACTCAGGTAAGACTCAGGTAGGACTCAGGTAGGACTCAGGTAGGACTCAGGTAAGACTCAGGTAGGACTCGGGTAAGACTCGGGTAAGACTCAGGTAAGACTCAGAGACTCAGGTAAGACTCGGGTAAGACTCGGGTAAGACTCAGGTAAGACTCAGAGACTCAGGTAAGACTCGGGTAAGACTCGGGTAATACTCGGGTAAGACTCGGGTAATACTCGGGTAAGACTCGGGTAATACTCGGGTAAGACTCAGAGACTCAGGTAAGACTCAGGTAAGACTCAGAGACTCAGGTAAGACTCAGAGACTCAGGTAAGACTCAGAGACTCAGGTAAGACTCAGAGACTCAGGTAAGACTCAGAGACTCAGGTAAGACTCAGAGACTCAGGTAAGACTCAGAGACTCAGGTAAGACTCAGAGACTCAGGTAAGACTCAGAGACTCAGGTAATACTCGGGTAAGACTCAGGTAATACTCGGGTAAGACTCAGAGACTCAGGTAAGACTCAGAGACTCAGGTAAGACTCAGGTAGGACTCAGGTAGGACTCAGGTAGGACTCAGGTAAGACTCAGGTAGGACTCGGGTAAGACTCGGGTAAGACTCAGGTAGGACTCAGGTGAGACTCAGGTAAGACTCAGTGACTCAGGTAAGACTCAGGTAAGGCTCAGGTAGGACTCAGGTAGGACTCAGGTAAGGCTCAGGTAGGACTCATGTAAGGCTCAGGTAGGACTCAGGTAGGACTCAGGTAAGACTCAGGTAGGACTCAGGTGAGACTCAGGTAAGACTCAGGTGAGACTCAGGTAAGGCTCAGGTAGGACTCAGGTAGGACTCAGGTAGGACTCGGAGGACCATTATCATGTTTGGGTTTATGTTTATGTTGTGTTTGAGTCGAGGCTGAGATTTAAACTGAGCTCAGTTGTAATTTTATGGATAAAAGTTGAACAGAACCTGAAGAAGGTGTTTGAGAAACGCTGTAACATTAAAACGACGTAAGAAGATGACAGTGAAACCTTTTGGACTCATGAAGGAAGTGAGGGTCTAACGTGAAAGATCTGCAGAAGAAATGAACTTTGAGAAACACTTAAAGCTGATTAAAAACTAAAAACCACAAAGCTTTGTGGAATTAAGTAAAGTTAGTGGAAAGAGCTGAAAAGAGAAAGTTGTGAAGACTGTAAATAATGCTTTGGGGGAAAAAAGTTATATAAAATGAAAATGATTCCTGGTGAATGTTTGAATGTGCCTGTGTTTTTTTCAGGGCTGGAGTGAACACAGTGGGGCTGCTGTCGTGAGTCTCCTTCATGTTTAAGATTCACTCAGTGTGTATTTTGTATTGATTGTATAAACTCTTTTTGAAATGGTTCCAGGTGTGACCTTCAGCGATGTCTCCGGAGCTGCTGCTGCTGCTGCTGGTCGCTCTGAGATCAGGTAAGAACCGCTCACACGCTTTTAACCAGTTTAAACCCAAAATAAAGGAAGTCTTTTACATTCAAGCTAAGACCTGACAATGCTAATATTCTTTTTCTTTTGCAGAATCAGCAATCACAGGCAAGAGTTTTATTGCCGTGTTCCCTGAAAACATTGCTTACTACCACCCGGTTCCTCCTGAGAACAAGGTGCGTGTCTTAGCTCTGTACAACTTGACCACAGTTACCCTGAACCTAAACAGTCCCACCCCCCCGAGCCAAGACCTGCTCACGGCCGGCCAGACCCGAGAATACTCGGTCAGTGAATTCCTGGAGCTGAACAAATCCACAAACTCCACCAGCTCAGTCTCCATCAAAAGCACAAAAAACATCACCGTGGAAATCCTGAGCCTGAGGAACAAGAGTGTCCAGACGGCTCTGATCGTGCCCACGGACCAGCTGGGAACCACCTACCGAGTCCCGCCCATTCCCGTCATCCAGGGGACCACCGCGCCCGCCTCCGAGGTCACTCCAAACGTGACCGAGAGAAGTCCGTTCAGGCTCGTCATCGTTAACGGCCCTGACCCTAACAGCCTAAAGATTGAAAATGTTTATGGTACTCAGCTTGGTCCGAATGAAGTGGCTCAAGTTGATGTAACGGCAGTCATGGTGAATAAGGTTATTCAGGGAGAACGACCTTTTCTGGTGCTTTTCAGTCACCCCTGTGCCATTCAGTACAACTGCACCTGTGGACTTCTGTACACACCTCTGCTCCCGGACAAAACAGACCCTGTCAAGTTCATCATTCCTCCAGTTTTTCGCCAAGACGCTGAGAACAACACGTATTTGCTGATGTTTGGCAAGTCATGGTCCTTTTCTTCCAGTTCGTCTTCAGTACGAGCCAATGGGACTGTGGTTCTCCAACGGCCCGGGCTGCTCATCAACCTCATCCCCGAGACGGAGTTCGGCTCCTGTTTCGCGATTCAAACCGTCATCAGTACAAAGAACTGGGCCATCATCATGGTTCCCAAAACACAGATGAGTGGGGCTCGGATAGGGAATGATCCTGTGAGCACAAACTGGCAGGACGTCCCAGGAGAAGCCTACGTTTCCACAATGGTGCCCCTCAACAAGAGTAAAAACATCGTCTGGCACACGTCGGCGCCGATGGCCGTGTGGTTTGTAGGACAGAAGGTCCCGGACAAGAACGTGTGGTTTGGAAATCCTGCTCCTCTCATCAGCAAAGACCAAGGTAAGACCACACTTCCTGAAGCCTGTGAGCAGCTACGGTGGCCCTGCAGGGACACACTGTCAGAGACAAGGCTTTAGACTTTTACAAACACAGAGGGCTGAAAAAAGTGTGTAACAATCCAAAAACCTATTCAGATCCATTTAAAATCTGTTCAAATCATACTAAAACCTGTTCAGATCCAACTAAAACCTGTTCAGATCATACTAAAACCGGTTCAGATCCAACTAAAACCTGTTCAAATCATACTAAAACCTGTTCAAATCATACTAAAACCTGTTCAGATCATACTAAAACCTGTTCAAATCCATTTAAAACCTGTTCAGATCCAACTAAAACCTGTTCAAATCATACTAAAACCTGTTCAGATCCATTTAAAACCTGTTCAGATCATACTAAAACCTGTTCAGATCCATTTAAAACCTGTTCAGATCCAACTAAAACCTGTTCAAATCATACTAAAACCTGTTCAAATCCATTTAAAACCTGTTCAGATCATATTAAAACCTGTTCAAATCCATTTAAAACCTGTTCAGATCCAACTAAAACCTGTTCAGATCATACTAAAACCTGTTCAAATCATACTAAAACCTGTTCAAATCCATTTAAAACCTGTTCAGATCCAACTAAAACCTGTTCAGATCATACTAAAACCTGTTCAAATCATACTAAAACCTGTTCAAATCCAACTAAAACCTGTTCAAATCCAACTAAAACCTGTTCAAATCCATTTAAAACCTGTTCAGATCCAACTAAAACCTGTTCAAATCCATTTAAAACCTGTTCAAATCCATCTAAAACCTGTTCAGATCCAACTAAAACCTGTTCAAATCATACTAAAACCTGTTCAAATCATACTAAAATCTGTTCAAATCCAACTAAAACCTGTTCAAATCCATCTAAAACCTGTTCAGATCCATCTAAAACCTGTTCAAATCCATTTAAAACCTGTTCAGATCCAACTAAAACCTGTTCAGATCCAACTAAAACCTGTTCAGATCCAACTAAAACCTGTTCAGATCCAACTAAAACCTGTTCAAATCATACTAAAACCTGTTCAAATCATACTAAAACCTGTTCAAATCATACTAAAACCTGTTCAAATCCAACTAAAACCTGTTCAAATCCATCTAAAACCTGTTCAGATCCAACTAAAACCAGTTCAAATTCATCTTAAACCTGTTCAAATCCATTTAAAACCTGTTCAGATCCAACTAAAACCTGTTCAAATCCAACTAAAACCTGTTCAAATCCATTTAAAACCTGTTCAGATCCAACTAAAACCTGTTCAAATCCATTTAAAACCTGTTCAAATCATACTAAAACCTGTTCAGATCCAACTAAAACCAGTTCAAATCCATCTAAAACCAGTTCAAATCCATCTAAAACCAGTTCAAATCCATCTAAAACCTGTTCAAATCCATCTAAAACCTGTTCAGATCATACTAAAACCTGTTCATATCCAACTAAAACCTGTTCAAATCCATCTAAAACCTGTTCAGATCCAACTAAAACCAGTTCAAATTCATCTAAAACCTGTTCAGATCCAACTAAAACCTGTTCAAATCATACTAAAACCTGTTCAGATCATACTAAAACCTGTTCAAATCCAACTAAAACCTGTTCAAATCCATCTAAAACCTGTTCAGATCCAACTAAAACCAGTTCAAATTCATCTTAAACCTGTTCAGATCCATCTAAAACCTGTTCAAATCCATCTAAAACCTGTTCAAATCCATTTAAAACCTGTTCAAATCCATTGAAAACCTGTTCAGATCCAACTAAAACCTGTTCAAATCCAACTATAACCTGTTCAGATCATACTAAAACCTGTTCAAATCCATTTAAAACCTGTTCAGATCCAACTAAAACCTGTTCAGATCATACTAAAACCTGTTCAAATCCATTTAAAACCTGTTCAGATCCAACTAAAACCTGTTCAGATCATACTAAAACCTGTTCAAATCATACTAAAACCTGTTCAAATCCAACTAAAACCTGTTCAAATCCATCTAAAACCTGTTCAGATCCAACTAAAACCAGTTCAAATTCATCTTAAACCTGTTCAGATCCAACTAAAACCTTTTCAGATCCAACTAAAACCTGTTCAGATCCAACTAAATCCTGTTCAGATCCAACTAAAACCTGTTCAAATCCATTTAAAACCTGTTCAGATCCAACTAAAACCTGTTCAAATCCATTTAAAACCTGTTCAGATCCAACTAAAACCTGTTCAGATCCAACTAAATCCTGTTCAGATCCAACTAAAACCAGTTCAAATTCATCTAAAACCTGTTCAGATCCAACTAAAACCTGTTCAAATCATACTAAAACCTGTTCAGATCATACTAAAACCTGTTCAAATCCAACTAAAACCTGTTCAAATCCATCTAAAACCTGTTCAGATCCAACTAAAACCAGTTCAAATTCATCTTAAACCTGTTCAGATCCATCTAAAACCTGTTCAAATCCATCTAAAACCTGTTCAAATCCATTTAAAACCTGTTCAAATCCATTTAAAACCTGTTCAGATCCAACTAAAACCTGTTCAGATCCAACTAAAACCTGTTCAGATCCAACTAAAACCTGTTCAGATCCAACTAAAACCTGTTCAAATCCATTTAAAACCTGTTCAGATCCAACTAAAACCTGTTCAAATCATACTAAAACCTGTTCAAATCATACTAAAACCTGTTCAAATCCAACTAAAACCTGTTCAAATCCATCTAAAACCTGTTCAGATCCAACTAAAACCAGTTCAAATTCATCTTAAACCTGTTCAAATCCATTTAAAACCTGTTCAGATCCAACTAAAACCTGTTCAAATCCATTTAAAACCTGTTCAAATCTATCTAAAACTTGTTCAAATCCATTTAAAACCTGTTCAGATCCATCTAAAACCTGTTCAGATCCATCTAAAACCTGTTTAAATCCATTTAAAACCTGTTCAAATCCATTTAAAACCTGTTCAGATCCAACTAAAACATGTTCAAATCCATTTAAAACCTGTTCAAATCCATTTAAAACCTGTTCAGATCCATCTAAAACCTGTTCAAATCCATCTAAAACCTGCTCAAAGCCATCTAGAACCTGTTCAGATCCAACTAAAACCTGTTCAAATCCATCTAAAACCTGTTCAGATCCAACTAAAACCTGTTCAAATCATACTAAAACCTGTTCAAATCCAACTAAAACCTGTTCAAATCCATTTAAAACCTGTTCAAATCATACTAAAACCTGTTCAGATCCAACTAAAACCTGTTCAAATCTATCTAAAACTTGTTCAAATCCATTTAAAACCTGTTCAGATCCAACTAAAACCTGTTCAGATCCAACTAAAACCTGTTCAAATCAATTTAAAACCTGTTCAAATCCATCTAAAACATGTTCAAATCCATCTAAAACCTGTTCAAATCCATTTAAAACCTGTTCAGATCCATCTAAAACCTGTTCAAATCCATCTAAAACCTGTTCAAATCCATCTAAAACCTGCTCAAAGCCATCTAAAACCTGTTCAGATCCAACTAAAACCTGTTCAAATCCATCTAAAACCTGTTCAGATCCAACTAAAACCTTTTCAAATCATACTAAAACCTGTTCAAATCCAACTAAAACCTGTTCAAATCCATCTAAAACTAATCAAATCCATTTAAAACCTGTTCAAATCCATCTAAAACCTTTTCAAATCCAACTAAAACCTGTTCAAATCATACTAAAACCTGTTCAAATCCATTTAAAACCTGTTCAGATCCAACTGAAACCTGTTCAAATCATACTAAAACCTGTTCAAATCATACTAAAACCTGTTCAAATCCAACTAAAACCTAATCAAATCCATCTAAAACCTGTTCAGATCCATTTAAAACCTGTTCAGATCCAACTAAAACCTGTTCAGATCCAACTAAAACCTGTTCAAATCAATTTAAAACCTGTTCAAATCCATCTAAAACATGTTCAAATCCATTTAAAACCTGTTCAAATCCATCTAAAACCTGTTCAAATCCATTTAAAACCTGTTCAGATCCATCTAAAACCTGTTCAAATCCATCTAAAACCTGTTCAAATCCATCTAAAACCTGCTCAAAGCCATCTAAGACCTGTTCCGATCCAACTAAAACCTGTTCAAATCCATCTAAAACCTGTTCAGATCCAACTAAAACCTGTTCAAATCATACTAAAACCTGTTCAAATCCAACTAAAACCTGTTCAAATCCATCTAAAACTAATCAAATCCATTTAAAACCTGTTCAAATCCATCTAAAACCTGTTCAAATCCAACTAAAACCTGTTCAAATCCATTTAAAACCTGTTCAAATCCATCTAAAACCTGTTCAAATCCATCTAAAACCTGTTCAGATCCATTTAAAACCTGTTCAAATCCATCTAAAACCTTTTCACATCCATTTAAAACCTGTTCAAATCCATTTAAAACCTGTTCAAATCCATTTA
This sequence comes from Neodontobutis hainanensis, assembly GCA_024349245.1. Taxonomy (NCBI): domain Eukaryota; kingdom Metazoa; phylum Chordata; class Actinopteri; order Gobiiformes; family Odontobutidae; genus Neodontobutis; species Neodontobutis hainanensis. The sequence continues at coordinate 15,379 of JALDNG010000361.1, read as the reverse complement.
AAACCTGTTCAAATCCAACTAAAACCTGTTCAAATCCATTTAAAACCTGTTCAAATCCATTTAAAACCTGTTCAAATCCATTGAAAACCTGTTCAAATCCATTTAAAACCTGTTCAAATCCAACTAAAACCTGTTCAAATCCAACTAAAACCTGTTCAAATCCATCTAAAACCTGTTCAGATCCATCTAAAACCTGTTCAAATCCATGGAAAACCTGTTCAAATCCAACTAAAACCTGTTCAAATCCAACTAAAACCTGTTCAAATCCATCTAAAACCTTTTCAGATCCATCTAAAACCTGTTCAAATCCATTGAAAACCTGTTCAAATCCAACTAAAACCTGTTCAAATCTAACTAAGACCTGTTCAAATCCTTTTAAAACCTGTTCAAATCCAACTAAAACCTGTTTAAATCCATTTAAAACCTGTTTAGATCCAACTAAAACCTGTTCAAATCCATTTAAAACCTGTTCAAATCCATCTAGAACCTATTCAAATCCATCTAAAACCTGTTCAGATCCAACTAAAACCTGTTCAAATCCATCTAAAACCTGTTCAGATCCAACTAAAACCTGTTCAAATCCATTTAAAACCTGTTCAAATCATACTAAAACCTGTTCAGATCCAACTAAAACCAGTTCAAATCCATCTAAAACCAGTTCAAATCCATCTAAAACCTGTTCAAATCCATCTAAAACCTGTTCAGATCATACTAAAACCTGTTCAAATCCAACTAAAACCTGTTCAAATCCATCTAAAACCTGTTCAGATCCAACTAAAACCAGTTCAAATTCATCTAAAACCTGTTCAGATCCAACTAAAACCTGTTCAAATTCATCTTAAACCTGTTCAAATCCATTTAAAACCTGTTCAGATCCAACTAAAACCTGTTCAAATCCATTTAAAACCTGTTCAAATATATCTAAAACTTGTTCAAATCCATTTAAAACCTGTTCAGATCCATCTAAAACCTGTTCAGATCCATCTAAAACCTGTTTAAATCCATTTAAAACCTGTTCAAATCCATTTAAAACATGTTCAAATCCATTTAAAACCTGTTCAAATCCATTTAAAACCTGTTCAGATCCATCTAAAACCTGTTCAAATCCATCTAAAACCTGCTCAAAGCCATCTAAAACCTGTTCAGATCCAACTAAAACCTGTTCAAATCATACTAAAACCTGTTCAAATCCAACTAAAACCTGTTCAAATCCATTTAAAACCTGTTCAAATCATACTAAAACCTGTTCAGATCCAACTAAAACCTGTTTAAATCTATCTAAAACTTGTTCAAATCCATTTAAAACCTGTTCAGATCCAACTAAAACCTGTTCAGATCCAACTAAAACCTGTTCAAATCAATTTAAAACCTGTTCAAATCCATCTAAAACATGTTCAAATCCATCTAAAACCTGTTCAAATCCATCTAAAACCTGTTCAAATCCATCTAAAACCTGCTCAAAGCCATCTAAAACCTGTTCAGATCCAACTAAAACCTGTTCAAATCCATCTAAAACCTGTTCAGATCCAACTAAAACCTGTTCAAATCCATTTAAAACCTGTTCAAATCCTTTTAAACCCTGTTCAAATCCATCGAAAACCTGTTCAAATCCAACTAAAACCGATTCAAATCCATCTAAAACCTGTTCAAATCCATCTAAAACCTGTTCAGATCCATTTAAAACCTGTTCAAATCCATCTAAAACCTGTTCAGATCCATTTAAAACCTGTTCAAATCCATCTAAAACCTGTTCAGATCCATTTAAAACCTGTTCAAATCCATCTAAAACCTGTTCAAATCCATCGAAAACCTGTTCAAATCCATTTAAAATCTGTTCAAATCCATCTAAAACCTGTTCAAATCCATCTAAAACCTGTTCAGATCCATTTAAAACCTGTTCAAATCCAACTAAAACCTGTTCAAATCCATTTAAAACCTGTTCAGATCCAACTAAAACCTGTTCAAATCCATTTAAAACCTGTTCAGATCCATCTAGAACCTGTTCAGATCCAACTAAAACCTGTTCAAATCCATTTAAAACCTGTTCAAATCCATCTAAAACCTGTTCAAATCCATCTAAAACCTCCTCAAATCCATCTAAAACCTGTTCAGATCCATCTAAAACCTGTTCAAATCCATCTAAAACCTGTTCAGATCCAACTAAAACCTGTTCTAATCCATCTAAAACCTGTTCAAATCCAACTAAAACCTGTTCAAATCCATCTAAAACCTGTTCAAATCCATTTAAAACCTGTTCAAATCCATCTAAAACCTGTTCAAATCCATCTAAAACATGTTCAAATCCATCTAAAACCTGTTCAGATCCATCTAAAACCTGTTCTAATCCATCTAAAACCTGTTCAAATCCAACTAAAACCTGTTCAAATCCATCTAAAACCTGTTCAAATCCATTTAAAACCTGTTCAAATCCATCTAAAACCTGTTCAAATCCATTTAAAACATGTTCAAATCCATTTAAAACCTGTTCAAATCCATCGAAAACCTGTTCAAATCCATTTAAAACCTGTTCAAATCCATCTAAAACCTGTTCAAATCCGTCTAAAACCTGTTCAAATCCATCTAAAACATGTTCAAATCCATTTAAAACCTGTTCAAATCCATCGAAAACCTGTTCAAATCCATTTAAAACCTGTTCAAATCCATCTAAAACATGTTCAAATCCATTTAAAACCTGTTCAGATCCATTTAAAACCTGTTCAAATCCATCTAAAACCTGTTCAAATCCAACTAAAACCTGTTTCAATGTAAATTAAACCCTGTTCCAACAGTAATAAAGGCGAACAGGTGGACAGTGTCCAGGTGTTCGGTGAGGAGCCTGTGGGTTGTTGGTTTGTGTCGTCACAGCTTCAGCTCAAACACACTTGGACTGGAGCTGACGGCAGGAGCTGTGACTGAGCACACTGGTGTTTACGGAGCTTCTCATGTTCAGAGGCCGAGACAGATGCAGGATTATGTGATTGAAGATTATAAAAAAATAAAAATGTAACTCCTAAAACCTGTAAATAATAGTAAATTCAAGTAAAACCAGTTTGAATCCTTTTAAAACTGCTGCTGGGGTAAACTGGGTTTAAGCTGGTCTTTCTCTGGTCTAACCCTGGTCTAACCCTGGTCTAACCCTAGACCCACGCGGCTGTGTGCTGGTCCCTGAGGTCCTGGTGGTGGGGGCCCACGAGGGGAGCTGGCAAGAGTCCATCCAGTTCTGTAAGAACCTCAACCTGAGCCTGGTCAGCCTCTCGGACAAGACCCTGCAGGACCATGTCTACGGGAAGATCCAGGACCTGGGCCTGAACCTGACGGTGCTGTGGATGGGACTGAGGCGCAGCTCGTACACCGGAGAGTGGTACTGGCTCAGCGGAGACCCGGTCAGCTCCACGGACTGGGGCCGGGGCGAGCCCGGAGGTCCCAGCGAGGGCCAGTGTTCTCAGCTGAGTCTGAAGAACAACGACCCGCACTGGATCGACTCTGACTGCTGTAGTCCGGCCAAACCCGTCTGCTACAGAGCCCCAGTCCTGCTGCCCTTAACCTAGACCGGGCAAGACCAGGACTAGAGCAGGTCTTTCTTTTCTGTGTAGTTTTTATTAAAAACCTGATTGATATAAATATTCTGTAGAGCCTGTCTTGATCGACACAGATCTATAAAAGTCTAGGATGTGTGCCGTGTGTCATTAAACTCAGTAAAATTCATGTGTCCTGTTGTTTTTGTGTCTGTGAACGAAGTCTGGACCTGGTCACACAGGTACACAGATTCTGGTCTTGACTCGGTCTTGATAAGCTCAGGTCTCGGTCTCGATCTCGATCCTGGTGATTGGAAAACCAGGTCTTAACCCAGGACTGAACAAGTATAAATCCAGGGCTAAACCAGGTCTAGGTCAATATTAAAGCAGGAATAAATAAATCTAAACCATAATCTTGGCTCCCTCCAGCGGCCTGTAGGTGGCAGTAACGCCGCTGGTTGATCCAAAAGACAGAAGAAGAAGGCCTGGTCAGTAGGGGGCAGTGTGGCCTGTGTTTGAGCCAAAGACAGAAGAAGAAGGTCTGGTCAGTAGGGGGCAGTGTGGCCTGTGTTTGAGCCAAAGACAGAAGAAGAAGAGCTGCTGTCTGTGGCGTTAGCTCCGAACACATCTCTGACACAAAGAGCCCCAAAGAGGAGCCTTAAAGCGGACAGAGCGCACTGGAACATGGCAGAAGTGAAGCTGAAGGAGGAGCTGGAGCTGTGGAGCCCGCGGAGGTGGACAACAGGTGAGTTTAGAGCCGCTAGAGGACGCTGTCAGAACAAAAGCCTGCGCCCAGCGGACTGCCTTTAGACAAGTCCTCATTGTGCGTTTATCAGAGACTTTCTCAGAGACAGACAGGACTTTAAACTGTCTCCAGACAAGATTTGGACCAGTGTGGGCAGCTTTTTAATTCGGCTGGGGTTTCATGAGGAGGAAACACAACAGGAAAGAGGATTTAATGTTGATTTGAAATTGAGTTTAATTGTTTAACACCAGCTGTTTATTATTGGAGAGGTTGGCCCTGATTTATTGTGGAAAGAGCTTTGGACATTAGATCTACATTTTTACTAAACAACAAAATAAAAGATGTTTCTTTCAAACTCCTATATGATTAATCTTTCTAATAAATGCATAAAGAAGTATGAGCCTAAATAAAACACACACAAACTAATTTCCAAAAGATGAGGAGGGAATAAACACATTTGATTATTTCTATTATATGGTCAATTCTGCCTAAAATTTAAACATTCTTTTGTTTTCTTGAGAAAAGTAATGTCTGGGTGGATGGTCTGGACCAGGTCTGGACCAGGACCAGGTTTACTTGATAAAACCCTCTCTAATAAAGTTTGCTGAAGATAAATGTTTACTGAAAGCTTCCAGTCATTTATGTCTGTTCTCTGTTATTTTTAACCTTTTGTTTCATAATTCCGTCTTCTGTAGGAAACATGTTCACTGTGTGTTTGTTGTGTCTCGGTCGAAGGCAGGGCTCAGATCTTCAGGACCGACTTTTGGAGACCGACACCAAAGAAGGTAACGCTCTCACAAAGCCCTGCAGCTGAGCCTCAGGTCCAGGTCATGACCTTTCCAGGGTTTTTGCAAGTTAAATGTGGTTTAGTGAAATCCCAGAGAAATGGAAATGTGGCGTGTGGAAAGTTTCAAAGGGCGCCTCAAAAAACAAACAACATTTAGTGTATAAACCATAAACTCAAACATAATGCCCAGTGGAACCAACAGAAGATGTCCATTCCAAAAGTTAACCAATAAAAATGAGTTTAAATTGGGTTAGGGTGAATAAGTGAATCTTTTTAATGGAGCAGACCAGAGATGAACCAAAGTGTTCTGTGTCCTGCAGGTGTCCAGCTCCAACATCAGGTCAGTCCCAGTCTGTTCCACGTTAAAGAAGAACCTGTGGAACTCAGCATCAAACAGGAGCCGCTCCAGGAGTTCCCTGTCGTCCACGTCATCGTGAAAAGTGAAGACGAGTCCTCTGTGCTGGATCAAACACCGACAGAAGAGAACAGAGAGGAAACAAACGGAGCGGGACCAGGCTGCAGCACGGACTCTGACTGGAGCTGGGACTGGGAGCCTCCGACCAAGAGTCCGAGCCGAGCCGACGGCGACAGACGCGGCTCTACAGACACCGACGACTCCTCGGACTGGGACCAGGACTGCGACTGCTGCAGAGCTCGAGACGATTCGCCGAGCGACGGGTCCTGTGTGAAAAGGAAGCGCTGCTCTAAATGTGGGAAGACGCTTCAGCGAACTGCAAAAAGAGAAACGGGCGAGACGTTAAGCTGCTCATTTTGTAAGAAAAGCTTTAAACACAAGAGCAGCCTGTGGGGTCACATGAGGACTCACACAGGGGAGCGACCCTTCAGCTGCTCAGTTTGTCAGAAGAGTTATCGACAAAAAGAGCATCTGAAGATCCACATGAGAGCCCACACCGGAGAGAGACCCTTCCGCTGTTCTGTCTGTAAAAAGGACTTTGCCAAGAAGTCCATCCTCCAGGTTCACGAGGTCATCCACACGGGACAGAAGCCCTTCAGCTGTCCAGAATGCAGCAAGACGTTTTATCGAAAAGAACAAATCGGACGTCACTTAAAGGTTCACAGCAGAGACAAGCCTTTCAGTTGTTCGGTTTGTGACAAAAGGTTTAAATACAAGCAGACGGTCAAAGCCCATATGTTAACGCACTTGGATGAGAAACCCTTCAGCTGCTCCGTTTGTCAGAAAACATTCTCGCAGAAGGTGAATCTGAACAAGCACATGTTGGTCCACACGGGACAGAAGCCCTTCAGCTGCAACTTCTGCAACAAGGAGTTTTCACGGAAGGTCCATCTGGTCACGCACGTTCTAATCCACACGGGCGAGAAACCCTACAGCTGTCCAGTCTGCGACAGAGGCTTCAGAGATCAGGCCACGGTTCAGAAACACATGAGGACGCACCGAGAACAGGAGGCGCTGAGCGAAGACGGACCTGTGTGAGCTCTGAACAGACGAAGGAACTCAAGAAGAGGCTAAAGCAGGAAACTAAAGTCTCTTAGAAAAGACATTCTGAAACAAAAGAAGGCTCACACAAGTAGCTCTCTTACTTCACGGACTGTGTCTGTGATAAACCTGAGCCTCAAAGACAAACTGTTTTATGAGGTGTTTAATTTAAATTATTGAGCATTTTTGCACAACCTCTGAAGTGTTATAACTCGTATCGACTACAGGGAGAGTGGGGACAGTTGCAACATTGCTGATTTCTCCAATCAGGAATGAGCTAGAGTCATGACACTCTTTCTGCACACGCTCAGTTTGCCCCTCATCGTTCTGGAAGTTCACAGCCACATGTTAAACTCTCTTATGGGAGAACTGAAATTCAGTGTAAAAAAGTAACTTTTTTTACAACAAGTTTTTGTCATACTGTCTAAACTGTTTAGGTATTGATCTTTATAGTTTTATAGTTTATTTGTGCAGTTTCTTAGCTCTTAACAGAGTTAGGTACAATGTTTAGTTTTGGGACGGCTGCTAGGCTCATGGCACTAATAATGACAATTGGATCAAATTCATATAAAAAGGCACTTCAGTGGTTTGTTAAGGAACATATTTCAATAGCCAGGTGTCTTCTCTTTGTATTTCAGCAAATTTCTTTACTTAACTGAGGAGTTAAGAGAAAACTGACAAAAAACACCCAGGAAACAAGTGAACAAACCAAAGCTGAGAAGAAGAAACATACAGAGAAGGAAAGTGACTGAGAAAGAAGAAGACTTCTGTCTGTTTGGAGAGCTAGTCCAGACCAGGAGAGGGGCTCATGAAGCCTGCACTGATTTGAGTCAGACGGTTAATTATGAGTCCTTGATGATATGAAATAATCAGTTTGTGTGCCGTTGGTGGTTTAATGAAATTGTTAGTTCTTGTTACTCCAGTTGGGCAAAGGTGTTACATGGTTGTGTACTTGTTTTTTTACTTTAATAAGTTAACTCAATGAACTCTGGTTTTAAATAAACTAAAAAAAGATTTGAAAAATGATGCTGAAGTATGAGTTTTATTATATCTAAATGATATATGGGGACAGTAAATACATTTTTTTTCATATTATCATATTGAGGCTGAACTAAGAAGTAACAACTTAAAAAGAACCTGGAATGGTATGAAAACAATGATTGGGTCACATGATAAAGTCAGCAGAGTTGCACTTGATGGTTTTAATTCTGATAAACACTTGGCAGATGAACTAAATGTATTTTATACACGGTTCAACACAGTGGATTTTAATGATAAGATTGCCGACATCAGGGCAATGACTCGAGCCTCTCCATCAGTGTCTATTGAGGTAAACACTGTGCCTAAATTGTTCTGCCACACCAAACCCAAAAGCCCAGGGCCAGACAACATCTGTGGACAGACATTAAAAAAGTGTGCTTACCAACTTTGTGGCATCTTCCAACATATTTTTAATCTGTCTTTACTACAACAGAAGGTCCCCAAAATTTGGAAGCACTCAGTCATTGTGCCCTTGGCGAAGTGCAACACTCCCAAAGCCTTGAATGATTTTAGACCAGTTGCTCTGACCTCCTTGGTTATGAAAACGTTTGTAAAAATCATTAAAGACATGGTGCTACTGCAGGTCAAGGAACAGCTAGACCCATTGCAGTTTGTTACAGGTCTGAGAGAGGAGTGGAGGATGCACTTTATTCTTAAACATCTGGATGGAGCCAAGACACATGCCAGACTTTTATTTGTTGATTTTACTTCTGCTTTTAACACCATTCAGCCATTCCTGCTGCAGAGAGACGTATGGCTGATTTTAACCTTGATCTTAACTTGGTTGGTTGGATATTGGACTTTTTATTAGACAGACCTCAGTGTGTTAGAGTGAATGGTATTTTATCTGATGTGCTTTATACCTCTACTGGTTCACCCCAGGGCTGCTGTCTCTCCCCTCTTCTGTACATTCTGTACACAAACCAGTGTCGCAGTGTGTACAAGGATAGACAGAAGACTCTGTAATCATCAGCCTGCTCAGAGGGGATGAACAGGACCATGGGCCAGTCCTTAATGACTTTGTTCAGGGGTGTGACCGTTCATTTTTACATATGAATGTGTTAAAAACAAAGGAAATTAAAATAGACTTCCATAAATCCCCACCTTGCCCCAGAGCCACTGTCATCAAGAATACAGACATTGACCTGGTCGACAGCTACAAATATCTCGGAGTCATTCTGGACAATAAACTGTGTTTTGAGCCTTGGGTGGATGCTGTTTCTAAAAAAGTCCAACAACGATTGTACTTCCTGAGGAAGATGAACAGTTTTAATGTATCCACTGAAATGATGACACTGTTTTATCGTGCTTTTATTGAATCGGTTTTATCCTTCGGTATTGCTGCCTGGTTTGGAAGCCTCTCCCTGACCAACAAAAACAGACTGGGTAGTCTGGTTAAAGTGGCCAGTAAGATTTCGGGGAGGAGTCAGGCTCAGCTGAAGGACAGGTGCAGAGGAAGGCTGGTGCTATAGCGCAGTCCCAAGACCATCCCCTCAGAGGGGAGTTTGAGCTGCTGCCCTCCGGCCGGCGCTACAGAGCTCTGGGCTGTAGGACTAAAAGATTAAATATGTCGTTTTTACCGACAGCTGTGAGGCACTTAAATGGCACCTAGCACTTTATAATCATTTTGCACAACAATAATTGCTTGTTTGCACAATGTATTTATTCATGTTTTAATTCCATTTTGCACATTTTTATCTTGTTTTTAGTGATTTCCATTGTTGATCCTGCTCTTGAGTTGTTGAAGTGTAATTCTATGTTGTATGTTTTTTAAGGAGCATGATGCTGCGAAATGAATTTCCCCAAAAGGGACAATAAAGAAAACTTTGAACTTTGAACTATGTACACATGTTGCAACAGTAAGGGGAGGCATGTGACATATATGGATTTAATATTTATATTTTTTTGTCTTTCTAATACAAACAGACGCAGAGAAACTGAAGGAAATGTAAAAGGTGTTGCAACCGGCCCCACTCTCCTACATTGTCCGAACTGGATAAACTAACCCCCCCCCAGTCCCAGCACAATAGCGCCCCCTAGAGGTTCAAAATAAAATCCCTATGGGACGGTCAAACATTTAGTTTGTCTCAGATCAGAGTATGTGAGCGGGTTTTTTAAATGTTTTCTCCCGCTCCGAAAAGCTCCACTATCGCTCAATTACCAATCACGAGCCAGGAGTCCCAGGACCGAACTGTTCAGTCTTCACAATTCCAATAAAGTATGGATGTTCTTCTCTTAGTACTGCGTATTCGTTTTACACTACATGCATCTTCTGATCAGACACTGGTGTTATTAGACTAAGGACGGAGCGCATACCCTGACTTAAAATGTGTAGTTGTTGTACAAGGATGGAATTAAATAAAACCCTGATGTGTCCTTAAGACCCTCCACTGGCCCATGAGCTGAGTCAAACTGTGGAGAGACATGGTCCCTCCAGCGTGTGTCCTCCCGGGGGACATGAAGAACTCTGGAGGCTCTGGAACAGAAGAGCCTCAGCTGCTCCTCTCGATGTGGAGGCAGCACCTGTATCCACGATCTTTCGGTCACAACCCAAAGCTCGTGGTCATAGAGTTGTCACGATACTAAAATTTTGAGTTTGGTTCTATACCTGGCTTAAGTATCACGATACCGATACTAGAACGATACCTTAACATCAGCCTGGAACAAAATCACGGGGAAAAAATCAGTATTTCTCTCTTTGTCCTGCTCCAGGTGTTCGAGCTCTGACTATAATTCTGTAACATGCAGCTGTTTCCCTCAGGGACAAGAACAGTAGGCCTAAGTCTTCCCGCGCTCTGCTCTGGTGACTGCTATAAGCACATTTTAATGACTCTAAACTCTTAAACATCAGTTCAATTATGAAAATGAGCCACACGTCACTTAGACCAGCCCGAAGAAGAGTCTGAGGACACACAAACACACCTGAGACAAACTCTTATTTATCATCTGCACACTGGCCACACTTTAATAACACCAGCAGAGCCTCGTGTGTAGCATTAGCTCGGTTAGAAAAGCCTCTTTTCTTTCATTTTGGGAACAATAGTCATGTTAAAAAATGCTGTTTGTAGTTTTGCTGAGCTTTAGGCGTAATTGAATTGAGAGACTGTTATTGGACAACATAGTTTTATTCAGAAGGACGAATGTATGAATGTATAATAAATGTATAATAAATGTATAATAAATGTATAATAAATGTATAATAAATGTATAATAAATGTATAATAAATGTATAATAAATGTATAATTATGGTAAATAATAGTGAATAATAGTGAATAATGGTGAATTGTTTCTGCGTCAGTGTCGGCTCCGCCTCCGTGTCCATCTGCGAGCTACACCGGGAAAACAGGAAGTAGGCACCAAGTTTCAAAATAAACCTCCGCTAGGCTATCAAAATAAAAGCTGACTAAAACGTAGTGGTGACGTAAACAGCGCTTTTGGTAGTTTGTGTTGATCACCGAGCGAGCTCAGTTAAAGCAAAAACAAACTTAATTTAAACTAAAGGATTAAAAATACAATATAGTGCAACAAACATAATATGTGAGTAAATAATAAAAATAATAATGCATTTTCAGGGGACACAAAGACGCTTTACACAGAAACAATACATGCACCAAACAAAACAAAACAATAAACCAAACAACATGTGACAAAAAGATTATGGCAGCTTGTAACACTTCTTTTTTTAAACGTGGTTTAGACATTTACAGAAACAGGACCCTCAGAAACGTCCACACAGTAACGGCAACACTTCTGAACTGAGGCTTTTAAAGCTGACACAAGGAACACGTGGCTCCAGGGTGAGGACCACAGGACCGGGTCAAAACCGGGTCAGGACCAGGTCAGGACCAGAGCCACTTTAATAGGAAGCAGCACAGTTCATTCAAGGTAAACTCGAAGTGCTTTACAGAAATAAAAGAAAGCTTTACATAGACTAGATTTAAAATAAACATAAAGAAAATTAAACTAAAAGATGAAGAAAACAGATAAACCATTTCTCTTTTCTTTACTGAATCTAGGTGGAGCTAAAAGAGAAATGTTTTTCTGAATCTCGAGCAGAAGCCTGTCCCAGATGTTCTCAGAGTCCGAGGAGGCTCATAAGGAACTGTCAGAAATATATTTGTTAAGTTGTTAAGTAATAGAAAGTCATTAAGTTGCTGATATAAAACTTTTTCGATGACTAAGAATGTCAGGTTTGATATGGGCCGATAGTTGTTGAGCTCTGTAGAGACTGCTCTTCTTTAGGAGAGGCTTGATGACAGATGTTTTTAAGGCCCATGTTCCAGACTGTAAGGAACTATTGACTGTATCAGTGAGTCGTGGAAACAAACTGCTTAGTCCTGATTTTAGAAATCTAGTAAAACATTGAGGCAGACAGTTTTTTCCATTGTTCTGTCATTAATGGTGTAAAATGTGTTTAACACTAGTGTCTCCAGATGCTGCAGTGTTGTTTTATGTCCTGTGACTGGAGCAAACAGGACAAGAGCTGTTACTGCTGTTGTTGATGAGCTCTGAAGAATATTTCTCTTGCTTTTTCAAAGTTTGATTGAAAACCTGCAGATTTTCTTTGTATAATAATAATGAATTAAGAGTTTTAATTTACGCCATTTTCTTTGGCTTTTGGGCATTCCCTTTTCTGTGCCCTGACAGAAGGAGCTAAGCCTTCGTCCTCTTCCTCATCACTTTAACCTTAACAGGAGCAATGGTGTCCATTTAAAACACCTGAAGTATAACAAATCATCAACTTGACCTGATGAGGCCTTATCAAACCTGACTGTGTCCTGGAGTTATCATTAATGTACAAGGGAACAAATGTAAACAGTCCAGTCTCGTGTTTAGTGAGAGATTTTTATTGAATATGAAATGATTTCATTTCCACATCTTGTGGAGGGCCAGGTCAACACGGCCCCAGTTTGCCCACCCCTGCGATGGTGGGACAACAGGTTACACAAAAGAAGAAGCAGCGGTTTAGTACAAACCACAGAACCATGACAGTGTGCGACAGTTTTCTACGACATACGGCAGCGTAAAGCGTTTTTGATCCTGGCGTAAACGTGTTGAGGTTTGGACACTCATTAAAACCACGGTAAGATAAATAAAAACAAACATCCATAAAAGTGCAGCTAAAGTGACAGCAGGAGCGGCTTTTCAGCAGCTGAAGGAAGTTTTTTTAACCTTTTAAGACCGTTTCTAAATCGAGATAAAGCTGTGTTTTTAGCCGTTAGCTTTAGCCGCGATGCTAGCAGTTCTGTGTAATTTTAACTTTATCCAGAACATGTCTTGACTAAGTCTATGCACCCATAAAAATCTTACTTTAGCTTCGTTTAATCCCTGCATTAAACATTACAACAAATATATTCTTTTAACACCGTCAGCACTGGTCTCTGCCACAAAACAAAAGTCTAACGTGTTGTAAAACAGACGTGAACATGGCAGAAATCTTAAGAAAACCGTTTCATGACGCTTTTATGATCGTGGGTTTTTCAGGAAGAGCTGAGTACAATTAAAATAGTTGTTACAGTGGATTATTGAGCATCTGTTTTAAAACTGGCATGTTTACTGATTCAGTTCTGATCTGGTCCTGGCCTGGTTCTGGCCTGGTCTTGTCTGGCCTGGTTCTGGCCTGGTCTGGTCTGGTCTTGTTGCAGATGGAGAAGTACTCTCTGTCTCGTTCGGAGGAGCAGCCGAGCGTCTGTCCGTTCTCTTTTTTGTCCAAAGACACTCCTCAGATCAGGGTCAAAGACGGCAGCAAGATCCGGAACCTGCTCCGGTTCGCTCTGAGCCGGATGGACCCGAAACCAGACCCCGGACCAGACCCCGGACCTGAACCAGGACCGGACCAGACCAGAGCGACTTCTGAGGCCCACAGCAGGATGGTGGTCTTCACAGCCTCCGGGAAAGGAGTCTCCAAAGCCATAACCTGCGCCGAGATCCTCAAACGAAGAGTCAAGGGCCTGCACCAGGTCAGAGACTAGACCGGGTTTAGTCCTGGTTTAACCCAGGTTTAGTTCAGGTTCAGTCCTGGTTCATACCTGGGTTTAGACCTGGGTTTAGACCTGGTTTAGTCCTTGTTTAGACCTGGTTCAGACCTGGTTCAGACTTGGTTCATACCTGGGTTTAGACCTGGTTTAGACCTGGTTTAGACCTGGTTTAGTCCTGGTTTAGTCCTGGTTTAGACCTGGTTTAGACCAGTTTTAGACCTGGTTTAGACCTGGTTTAGACCTGGTTTAGTCCTGGTTTAGTCCTGGTTTAGTCCTGGTTTAGTCCTGGTTTAGACCTGGTTTAGACCAGGTTTAGACCAGTTTTAGACCTGGTTTAGACCTGGTTTAGTTCTGGTTTAGTCCTTGTTTAGACCTGGTTTAGACCAGGTTTAGAACTTGTTTAGTCCAGGTTTAGTTCTGGTTTAGTCCTGGTTTCATCCAGGTTTAGTCCTGGTTTAGTCCTTGTTTAGACCTGGTTTAGACCAGGTTTAGAACTTGTTTAGTCCAGGTTTAGTTCTGGTTTAGTCCTGGTATAGTCCTGGTATAGTCCTGGTTTAGTCCTGGTTTAGACCTGGTTTAGACCTGGTTTAGACCTGGTTTAGACCAGGTTTAGACCAGGTTTAGACCAGGTTTAGACCAGGTTTAGACCAGGTTTAGACCTGGTTTAGACCTGGTTTAGTCCTGGTTTAGAACTTGTTTAGTCCTGGTTTAGTCCTGGTTTAGTCCTGGTTTAGTCCTGGTTTAGACCTTGTCCAGACCTGGTTTAGTCCTGGTCTTAGCTCTGGTTCTGTCTGGTCTGCAGGTGACTCAGTTGGACTACAGCTCGGTGCTGGACCTGTGGGAGCCTCATGAACCGGGTCTGGACCCTCTGACGGTCAACAGGAAGCTGCCGTGTGTCTGGATCCTGCTCTCCTCTCAATCCCCGGACAGGTGCATGTTGGGATACCAGGCCCCAGGACGCCACGACCAGCTCTGGGCCAATCAGGACGAAGCGAGTCGAGCTACGGCCCATAGAACAGGAAACAGGAAGAGAAGAGGAGGCGGAGCCAGACCTCACAGAGACAGCAACCCACTGCCAAAATAAAAGCTCTGACCTGGTTTAGGACTTTTCGAAGACTCTTTGAGTTTGTTTTTGCCTTTATTTAAGTTTAAAATAAGACAAAAGAAGAGATTGAATGTTTAACGTCAAAGTTTTGTGAAGCAGAGCTTAAACGTTACATGTATTTTGTTTAAAGAAGCGGTGTGTAGTCATTGGTGACATCTGGTGGTGAAAGTGTGCATTGCACTTCTTTAGACGAACCTCTTTAAAATGGCTTGTGTCTGAGCTCCAGGTGTGAGACAGTATTTATTGCCTGCTCTTACGACCACTGTGAGATGGACTGGGACAGAAGAGACCCTGAAACGAGCTCAGGGAGCGTTAAACCAGGACGAGGTTTGACTGTTTATCAATGTCTTTATTAAATCTGAAATACATCAAACAGTGGCTTGTTTATTCTCAGAGCTGATAATGATTGTCACTAACTCCACCTTGGTCTAGAAAAAATATCTCCAGGAGCTACTGGTATCTGTGGGCTCTGAGCCAAGTCCCTCCCATCATTTAGGCTTTTCAATTTTAAAAGTTTACATTCATGCCACTTGTTGAAATGGCCACTAAAGGTGATAAACCAAGCCTTATTCTGAAATCATGTTTTGTTTGTCTTTGATTAAAAACAGTATTCATTAAAATATTTAATTAGTAATTTAGTGACACTTTAGAGTTTGTGTGAAAGAGAAGCAGTGTTCCTCAGTACAATGCATTTGTAGCCTACCCACTTAATATCTCCATCAGCCGCTACTGAAGATAAATAATGTGATTT
>JALDNG010000360.1:0-200551 GCA_024349245.1 Neodontobutis hainanensis | reverse complement strand
GATTTTGAACTGTTACTGTGTTTTTGACCAATCAGAGCTTCCATACCTCACCACGGCCCAGCCCTGATGGAGAGTTTCTCTGCGGGACTGTAACCTGCTTAAGCGCGCGTTTGGACCAGGCCCACAGCAGAGGTTTGTCTCCCACTCTCCTCTCACCGGCGACACGTCCCGCAGAGCACAGTTTGAGCTTTTTTCCTCAGTTATTTTACATCTTAACATAAAAGTTTGGATGTGATTTGAAGACTGGACTTTCTTTTCTTCTTTTTCAATTTTTAAAAAGAACGCATTGATAAACGGAGTACTTTTTTGGAGCTATTTCACGATGAGGCGCGAATTGTTACTGCTCATTTTAATATGTGCTCTAAATGGATTTAACGCAATGGAGGCGGACAAAAGTGTGGAACCGTTACAAGAAGACATGCGACACAGCCAGGGAACAGAAATGGCCAAGGAAAAGCAGCCCGGAAAGGAGCCTGGTTCCCCGGTTATTAGCGGGTCAGTGGTCGGTGCAGGGACGAGAGGGCAGGCACCCACCGCGGAGCCACTGGAGGACGAGGTGGACAACCAGGAGAATATCATCAGCCAGGTCTGCCCTTCGTCAGCCGCGTAACTTTAATAAAAGCACAACTGCACGCAAATCTTAACTATCCTGTTATGCTCAATTATATAATAAATAGCTAAAAGGGTTTCTAGTTTTGTGCTTGTTTAGTGCCAAAACTAACTTATTATCAATTAGTTAACCCTATTTTTGTATTACTCTACCATTTATTTTGAAAATTGGAGGCTTTTTAACTTAACTAGTTAAATGCACAGTTTTGCCCATTAAGGGGGGAGGTTGTTCAATTTTAATATAATGTATTTTTCACTTAATTCAACTAATGTTATTATATACGTTTGTCCACTGATAGCTACATCACTTTACTAGCTTTAGCGGTTAAGTGTTAACGCTGGCTAGAATATTAACGGCTAGCTAATTAGTTAGGTAGGACCTATTTATATTATCTAAGGGTAGGACTAGAACTAAATGCACACTTTTGCTCATAACTTTTTTAAAGACATAGTTCAACTTAAATGCTTCACATTAATTTTATTAACACACAATACGCAATTATACATGGACATTAAACATAAATAGTTTGGAGTTTTGTGGCATGCTTGCACTAATCCGCCAATTATCTAATTAGTAAAGAGTGGGACTAAATGCACATTTCTACTCATAAATTTATTTGAAAAAAAAAAGTTACACTTAGATGCTACACCTTAATGATGAGATAAACACCTCTTATACACAATTAACCCATAAATTGCAACAGCAGTTGTTAGTCTTGTGGTCGGTGAATTGTAAAACTAAACAAATTTCAATTATTAATATTCCCAGATTAAAAAAAACGTATTTCAATGGACTTGGCTATTCTGTTCAATGAAAAAACTATCAAGGAAAACAATATGCATTCAAAAGTACACTAGATCTCTTTCTTATTACGGTGTGTCATTCTGAATGCATTATCCCCCACTTTTCAGCCTTCATGGTCTAACTTGTCAGGATTAAAAGAATTTAAAACACAAACAGGGTAATGTAGTCTATAGTAATGCATATTTTGTAGATTGTTTGATAGTGTGGTTGATACTGACAATAGATATGGTGCAGATATAAATAATAGTCTCTGAATTGGAAGGCCAGCTGATTTATGTGTTAGGTTCACCTCCCAACTGTTTCAACTTAACAACTTTCCACGTGCTCACTGGCACAATTCCCACAAGAATTACCAGTAAACCTCTTTTTCACATCTGGAAACTGAAAATCAGATGTAGTGATTGTCTGAGATTCAGCACTTTCCTTCTAAACTAAAAATACTTTTCCTGTTTCTTTCAACTATCTCCAAACCTCAGTGAGTCAGCTGGACAGTGTTGTACTTCAGCCCCAGAGATAAGTGTTTTATGGTGAGGGCTTGCGTCTTTCTGGCGGTTAGTTATGTAATATCCAAACTGTAGATGTTCCAAACCCAAATGACTGTTGGTAAACGGCTGTAACTCTCTCTATGTCCTCATATTTCCTGTAGCTTGTGTTTAGATTAAAATTTATTATAGTAATCTTTTACCATGTTGTTTAGTTGCTGGGAGATTATGACAAAGTGAAGACCATATCGTCAGGCTCGGACTGTGTTTGCCGCTGCGTCGTAAGGCCAATCAGGCGCTCTGACTGCAGCCGGATGCAGGACAGTGACTTTGCTGCGCCGTCCCGGGATGTTTACAGTGTGGAGACCGTGACCTCCGGCACAGACTGCAAGAGGTGTGAGTGTATGGCTCCACCGTCTGCAGTAAACCCCTGTGAGGGAGAGTACCGCTTTAAGAAGCTCCAGGAGGCCAGCAAAGATGATATTAAGGTGAGCATGCAATACTTTAGTTGGTTTCATCCATCATGGACCTCAGCGTAGAAAGATAAAGCTCCATTCTGCTTGCATTCACATTTTCCCTATTGTCAATTTTTCCTTGTTATGTGTTATAAAAAAGTTCCATTTTGTGGTCCAAAAAGCATGTGAAAAAGAGGCAGGCAAGAAATATTGTGTGTAATCAAGGGTCTAAAATATTTACAATATTGTATCCATAATTTTTCTGTCTTGGACACATTGTTTTTTATCTATTTAGCTTGCAACCATAACCGATCTGCTGGAAGGTTCTCTGTATGGCATGGACTTGTTGAAGCTGCACTCTGTCACTACCAAACTGCTCAAAAGGGTCGACAGCATCGAGAAGGTTAGGGGGTGAACAACAGACAAAACATTTTAGGTGTTTTAAAAACAGTATCTTGCATTCACAGTACATTTAAAGCTGCATTGTAATGGCATCATTGTTTTATTCTTATTTGTTGTGCTTCGCAGACTTTGGCTCGTAACTTAACAGAAAAATTAAAAGAGAAGGAACGAATTAAGGAAAAAGCCAAAGAGAGAGAAAAGAAGACTCCACCAAAAAAGAAGAAAGGGAATGATTTGGAGCGAACTGGACAGAAAAGTGGAGCTGCTGGTGCTAACAGTCAGGTAACAACTGACCTTTTGAACCTAGAGAAGGAAGGGGTAGAGAGGTAAATCGTCACTTTTGTCATGCAGCAAAACTTGGCTGAGCAAAATAAGAAGAGTCTAATGCAAGATGCTGTAGAGCCTCAGCAGCCGGCGAGAAACAAGACAGACAATCAAAAACCTGTCAAAACAAAGGAAAAGCAAACAAACAGCAAGGTTGTGAGGGGTGTGACATTTTATAAAGCTGAAGAAGAGAGCATCAAGGAGAAAGTAGAGGACAAGAATGTAAAAGACGAAAATAGTAAGTTCTAAGTGCTGAATCAATATAATTCAAATGGGCATTAACCATATTTTAATGTTTTATCCTGCAACTATATCCCTTTTTTCAGGTGACTTGTTGATCTCAGATGACCTCCCACCAACCCGACTCAGCAAAAGTCCAACACAAGTTTCTCCTGTGACCTCAAAAAAGCTCACTGCGACTCCTACACTTCAAACTACAGCCAAACTCACTGCAACCACTAAAGTTCAGTCAATATTGAGTTCCCAAAAATCTGCTGTAACTCCCACCAGGGCTCCCCTCCAGAGGACAACTCAACCATCACCTACAAACGATGGACGACCCATTGAAGCATCTCCTACACAGCCACAAGTTGGTAAGAGTCGGCTGAGTTGGACCGAGAGCCCCGCCGATCGACCAAAGGCCACAAAAAAGCCTGGTAAAATTGACATTACTTTTGAATATTAAATCAAACTGAACACTTACTTGACAAATAACCTCTTTCTCTCCTTTTTAATTAATTATTAATTGAATAGTATAGTATATTTTGTGAGTTTAATGTTGCAAATGTTTTAAAGAGAGTCTGGGAAAACAAAGATGGAATGGAGATACATTTAAAAATGCAATACATATTTTTTAACACTGAAGACACTAATGATCACCAGAGTATGGAGGGAAATTTCCTCTGTAAAGGCAGCAAATTAATAAACAAGAACAACATAACATCTGCGTACTTTGTTCATTTATGCATGTTAGCCAGACAAACACTTGAATTACACGTTTAAGTCAATAGTAAAACCAAATAAAAAACAAATCTAATATGTTATTTTTTAGCCATATCGCCCAGCTCTACTGTAAAAATGTCATCAATGACATCAGTGAAAGAGTTGCCCAGATTGCAGTAAAATGTGTGGTTATGTGTTTTTAGGCAGATGCATTTTTTACATTGATATATGTTTTACTTTCTCTTTTTTTTTTTTACATTGTTTTTTTGTTTTGTTTCACATTTGCAAATTTGGTTTATACCAACAACCGATTGATCATTATCATACTGCTGACTTGCTTCTCAAACTTGTGATTATAATGAGGCACTGAACTAAATGTACATGCAACACCTACAGTTAAATTATGTCTCAGAAATGCTATAAAGTTCTAATGAGAAATTGTGTGTGCTGATTTTTTTACACATATTTTTCTTTGTGTCATTACAGGTTTGTGTAAAGATACTGTGGCCAGCATTTCTGAACCCATACAACACAACACTTACGGTTCGACGGACGGAGCCTGGATGAGAGACGCCCGAGGCCATGGCAACGTTATTTACTTAACAAATGGTCACTACGGCAACATGCTTCTGGAGTTTAGAGACATGGACACTTTCAAATCAGGTATGTGATTTGTCCTGAGTGAATCAAAACCCTTTTAACTCCTCATTGATTTAGTTCTTCAAAACATCTAAAATAAGCCATCTATAAAAAGAAAGAAAAAGGAATCTATAGAAATGTTTTATCATGACTGTCCACTAGGGTAAGTTGCTTTAGAACAACCTACTGATTTCTATTAAAAAAAAGCATCACAAAAACCTGTGTCCAGTCCAGGTACATCCTTCTAAACTACTTAAGTTTTTATTTTTGTCAAACTGTGACCCATTTGTAGCTGCTCTGATGTCATGTGAGTGGTATGTAGCACAGTTCAGCAAAGACAAAGACTAACACAGGCTACAGGTCTTAAAATAATGTCTTTATCACACAGTTTCTCTCTGTTAAATATGGGTCAACCTGGTGGAGATTGACTTTAAGACCCAAACCAAGATCCTGCTTTTTCACGGCTCTCCTCGTTAGTATAGTGGTGAGTATCCCCGCCTGTCACGCGGGAGACCGGGGTTCGATTCCCCGACGGGGAGGCAATTCATTTATGCAACACTGACTTTCATACATCATTTTGCTAGATCTGTTACACACTGAGGTTAAAGGCTTGACGTGGGGCAGTAAATTGGTGTTTCTGGGGCTTTTAAAGCATGTTACTAAAAGATTAACTGCTCCGTTTCTTTCCATTTGTCTTTTCCTCTCAAACAACAGAAACCTGAAGACTGCCATATGATACTGTGAAGTAATGTGGCTCCTCTGCACTACAACTATCTAAAGAAAATACTTGCATATTTTTTACATAACAACGATTTTGAAGAGTGGAGAGATAATTAGAGTTGCGCCTGATCTGCAAACAATAGGAGCCAAGTCATGAATAGGTACTTTACCTTGTGGTAAACGTGGTCTGAAGATGGCAAAAGCCAGCGGTTGTGGCTCTTTTGTGAGTTGTCTTTAAGGCTTAAAATGTGGTTCAAGCCTGTCTTTTTAAACACCTCAGACAAAGGTTATCAGAAAGTCCTTAATCTTGTTGCATCAGAGCGGTTTTAGTCTGTTTAAAGCACCATAAAACGTCTATTGTTTAAACCTTTGAAAAAAGTAGTCTTGACATGTGTGATTTTCTTGTGTTCCTGAGCAAACTGTTCTCCCAAATACTTAGTGACATTCTGAGTAGAAAGAAGCCACATGGCTGCATTTGCTGTTGCATGCCTTTCAAAGCCCCCACCCCCACTGAGTCAAGCTCTTTTCACACAAGCCCTTTCATGCACTATCCTTCAGACTTTATTCTGACTGTCCGGGCCTGCAGGTTTGATTACAGTCCACTCAAATTTGTCACTTTGAGATTACCCAGTGCTGTAAGCAGAGTGCATAGAGCCAGGAGGCCTTGTACCCTCCACAGCTTGTTAGTACAACGGATTGAAACTAGCCTGAGGCTATTAAGGCATTTAAGGGAAATCTGATAAATACATAATGATAAAAAAATACATACATAAAATACATAAATAAATTATTTTTTGTTATAGATTTTTGTAATGCTCAAATGTGTATTGCGTATACTGGAGCTGTCTTGATCTATTTTCTTAATTGTCCCTATGAAGCTCTTGCCACTTTTACTTGCCACAAAAAGTCAAAATTGGCAAATCCTTTAGTTTGTTGCCCACGGGCGTAGCAAACTTTTCAGAAGTGTGGGGAAGGGGGACTTACACAATTTTAAGGTGAGTTGAGCACCTTAATAGCCAAGCAGGCAAAAGTCATCAAAAGAAATATGTTGGGTCGTGTAGTCAGAAAAAAGTATGTGGGATCCCGTGGAATTTCATAAAAACATGTAATTCCCTGAATCCTGGTGCATTTTAAATGATTTTTTTAGTTGGCCATATTGTCTGAAAATTACGAGTACAATTTTTCTAATTAACTGGCCCTGAAATCCCAGACTCAAAGGCAGAAAACAGAAATAATCAAGGTCAAACATTGTTTGTAAAACCTTCCTTTTACTCTTTTTAACAAACTACATTGTCAGTAGCATGTTTCCAGGTTTTGGGTCTTAATGTGTGCATTAAAATAAGAATCGAAACTAAATATATCAACGTGTTTTAGCTTATTTTCACCTGCTCGCTGCTCATACTTTTGTTTGTTTTTTCACAGTTGGTTGACATGGTTAGTTTAGTAAATGTTTTAAGTATTTATTTTGCATTGTCCACCCTTGCCTGGTAAGTAAGTTCATATTTTACCATCATATTACTTAGGCTCTACTTCACCACTGGCTCAAATTGAGGGCTGCTAAACCCCAATATTTGGGCTGGCAACTCCTATGTTATGGGGCCCAAATCGGGGGCTTCAGCCCTGAAACCACATCCCATTGATCTGCCTCTGTTTGACAAACTCTCCTCAACAGGCTGCAGCTTCAGCCTCTTTAGATACCTTTGTATGAAATATTGATGATTAAGGACAGTGGCCCCTCTCTGAGAAGGCAGCCGCAGCGCAGACACGGAGTGGCCAGAGAAACTGAGGGACTGTACTAATGCGTTTGTGCAAAATTGTGGAAAAAGTGTGGGTGTTGAACCCGCTCACTGAAAAATGCAATGCCAATGTTTTTGCTAGTTTGTAAGTGTGAATTAACTTAATACAGCAGTATGTCCTTGCATTGAATTGTTTTAGCCTTATGTCAGGGACAAGGATTAGGTGCTGTTGATGTGGTATTTCCTCTTCTGCATTTTTTGCTACAGTTGTTACATAACAGACTCATAAATGCAATGTAATAGTCTCACCAGGTGTTTGTGTTTTTCTACAGGACAGACCAGTAACTCATACAAGCTGCCGTACAGTTTTACCGGGACGGGTCATGTTGTGTTCAACGGGGCTTTCTACTACAACCGAGCCTTCAGCAGGGACATCATCCGATTTGACCTGAGACTGAGGTTTGTAGCGGCTTGGACCACGCTGCACGACGCTCTGCTCGAGGAACAGGCTCAAAGGACTCAGTCTGAAGTAAGAGTAATGTGTCCTCTTAACATGGAGAAATGATTTATGAGAAAAAAAATGCACATGTGGACAACTTTAAAAGGTCAAGCAACAGAAACAATAACATAGTAAATTATAAAAAAAATGAAGGGGAAACTAGTGGACGACAGGGGAACATGCTTTGGAGGATTGTTCCTTGTTGAGTGAATTCCATAGTGTGGTTGCTGAAATAATCAGGACCTATACATTACAACAACATATGTTACATCATTATTATTACTATCATAATTCCTCTCAAGTTACACTTTAATAATTATAACAATAAAAACACTGTTTGGTTTAGCACCTGTCCTTCCTCTGTTAAATCTGAATATTTGTCCCCGAAGCTCCACAACTTACACTTGGATGATGCAAGTATTAACATAAAATTATTTTTTTCTCCAGCGCTATATAATGCCATAGGCTGTTGTATTAATAATCAACAGTCAATAATATCTGTTCCCAGTTTTGACTATGTATTTGCTAAGTTTGTTTTGGAAGTGAAGTTATTTATTGCGTGTTATCAGTGCCCTTGTGTGTGTTGTTTCAGGTGGAGTTTGCTGTGGACGAGTCAGGTCTGTGGCTGCTATATCCCGCTCTGGACTCAGAAGGTTTTCATCAGGAGGTGATCCTGCTCACTCAGCTCCGCCACCGAGACCTGCAGCCGCTTCAGACCTTTCGCACCGGTTTGAGGCGTGGTCGCTACGGTAACAGCTTCCTGGTTTGTGGGGTGCTGTATGGTGTAGACAGCGTAGAGCGTCGCTATGCCAATGTGACGTACGCATTTGACACGCACACATTTACACACACGGTGCCGCTCCTGCCGTTCACCAACGCGTACCAGCACACGTCCCAGCTGAGCTACAGCCCACTGGATAAGAAACTGTATGCATGGGACAACGGCCACCAAATGATGTACGACGTCATCTTTGCTTATTAGCACAAAGAGCAGAAAAATCTAACACTTTATGAATGTCTATTAACTGTGGATAACTTTAACCAAAACATAGTCAGAAGTTAAAAACCTAACCTTCAGGATGTCTGTTTGTGTATTTATTTTAAAACCATACCAAAAGTCACAAAATCATGTATTTTAACAACCACACCAAGTCATAGATATATATTCATGTAAGAAAGAGATTGCAGGTGCCTTGAAAAACTAATAGAGAGGGGAGGTATTAGTTTGGAGACTGGTTGAAGCAGTTGAGCAACAGACACACAACAGGACGGGTGCTATACTAAACAAAATTTCCTGCATTGGGCTTTTGAAAAAATGACTGCAGTAAGACTGTACAATCAATCAGACTGTGGAATCAATTTATTTGTTCAAATGAATTTAATTAATTTCTAATAGAAATTCCAATAATAAACATGTTAATTGACTAGCTCTGGAATCATGAGAAAAATCTACATGAAGACTTCGACCTGGATGAGTGCGATTATTCATAGAGCCCGTCAGGTAAACAAAAGACCTACGAACTTTTTAGCAATTTGGACTTGGTAGAAATCCTGTTGGTCCAAACACATTTAAAATTGGCCGGGTGGGGGTTGGACACTACACAACATGTTTCCTGTCACTGTAAATCACATGACGCTGGTGAATCTGTCCATTGGACTCCACTGATACTGGACTTCTTGCCATTCTTTCTTGCCTGTTATGGTACATAATTGACAAATTTACAAGTTATTCCACAGAATTTTTTTTTTTTAATTGAATGTGTTGTGTACAGTTTAAAGTCATGTTACACTGTTCTCTGCTGTCAATATGCAATGTGTAAAAAATGATGCATTGCAAATTACTATGTTATGGTTTTGGACACACTTTTTATAATTTTTTTCTGTATTGTTTTAAGTATTGTTTATGTCTGCTCTGTGAGAATGTACTTGATGTATTTTAAACTTAATTACCTATGAACATTGACATGCCCAATTGCCAAAAGGTTAAAGAAAGTCATCATTTGTGTTGTAAAAAACATTTGAAAATGAGTTTGTCCAGACCTTTAACATTAAGAACATTAAAGTTATAAGCTCAGGTCTTATATCTGTTGATCTCAGAATTGGAAAAGGTCTCTTGGAATTAAGAGATGGAAGATCCTCACCTTGAAATTGAAGTCCCAGATGCATTTTGCGTTAACCTTTCCTTTAAGATGCCCTGGATGACTGAGAACCTTCACAGACATGCATTACATTTTGACATTTTAGTTCTTGCAATTTTCTTTGGGTTTAGAACAAGACTCACAATGCCTCCTTTAAAACCCCTTGACAAAGTTTATTTACAACTGCTATTCTGCATTTTTGTAAATGATTCTAATTTAAAATAAACAAGCAAATAACTGTTGCTTCTCTGCTCGGTTTCTTAGTCTTGTACAAGGACAGTGTGCTGTGGACACGGTTCTCGGGCACATAGTTTTCCTGGAAGCGTAGAAAAACCAATAGAAGAAGCTCAGTGGAAAGTAACACCTCGGCCAAATGCAGATCAACACCAGACCAGACGTAAAACACTCTCAAACTTATACATTCAAATTAGGACCACTCTTAACCTAATACAACTGTTACTTTCTATTTGGTCTTTTGAGATCAGCCCGTTTCTGTTTAAACAAAGTGCCCTTAAAAAGTGAATTATGAGGCAGAGCAGAAAGGTCCCAGCAGTGAGGAGTGTAATTCTTTGCTTCATGGACTTGTTTTAGTGGCCTTCTGCTCCGGTCTGGCATTCGGACATGTTTGTTAATGAACCGTTGAGAGCACTTAACCTAACTGAGAGAAAACAAGTAAAGAATGTACTTTAAAAACGATCACCAGCTTGGCCTGTTTGATGACTTGTGACCATCACTTTGTCTTTCTCTTGATCATTCTCAGAGGATTTTAATGCATTCCAAGACCTTTCAGATTGGTTACCTAACCACTGGAGGGACTTCCCTCTGTCATGGTACCACATTGTCCTCCAACATCTTCATAGCAACTTTTTTCTTTTATTTTTTCATTAAAAAAAATAGAACCAATATGCAAAAGCAAATTACAGACATAATAATGTAATGTAATGTAATGTAATGTAAGACAGCGTCTTCTTGCTTAGCATTACATTATGCCAATCCACAATTTTCTCCACTTTAACAAGACTGATAAGCCTTCTAGGCTGTCATTGGGTGTTTGTCAACTGGGTAAAACACTCCTTCTGAGGGATATAAACTCTTCTCACAGTCCAGTGTACTTTATATTTGGATGAGGGACAAAACATCTTCTGTTTCCTTTTTTTATTTTAACCTTTAGTGTTATGACTACATGGATGGCGAAGATAACCTCCACAGTCCATGTTATTTATTTATTTATTTATTTTTTCCTGTTATGTGGTTTCAGCCACTCTAGCCAGTGCTGGAATAGATATTTTCCTTTGTATTTTTGGCAGCCGTTGAAGTTATCTAAATGAAGAGCCAATAAGACTTTTGCAGAGTTTGTTTCCTGTTTGTTTGACAATGTTCTTTGGTACAACAACAATATGTATTTAGGTTCAGGATAGAACTTACTTTACTTCTTTGTTGATGTTTAAATTTTTTAAAGAAAGACCCAAGTCTCAAGAAGTGTCCAAATGTCAAATGCCTGTCACAAATATAATTTTGACTATAGGAAGACAATAGACAGAACATCAGTGAACATGTTGTCTGATGACACACACAAAGCAGGGGGGTACATAAAATATATTTAGTTTGAAAATACAAAACAGAATATTTGCATACCAGTTCTCAGTCTTATATTAGAGTAAAAGTTTAAGATTGGGGGGGCTTACAGGATTTTCAGATTTTTAGGGGGGGCGCAGTTCTGTTGACTTTGGGAATGGCTGATCGAGAGGTTTAAAAATGCAGTAAACACACGTCTTTAGGTATGTATAAAGTGAGATTGTCGGCCCAAGCATTCACTTTCTGTAGAAAAATTAATTAAGAATCCCTTCCTTTCACAGCAATTTTGACTTGGTCTAAATCTTACAGAACAGTCATAACCGTTTAAAATCGGGTGGGCTTTATATAATACAGTGGTTGTCATAATTACGTGTTTTCTTTTTTTTTGTCTGTTTTGCTTGCTACAGATCAGGATACACTAAATGTTTTTTTTTTTTTTTTTTTTACAAAATTAGATCATTTAGCCTTCAAAGTAGTATTGTATTTATTCTCGCCCGGTCTCATGTCTAGGTAAAAGTTTGACGTCAGAATTGAAAACATGTCACTCTGACGTAGGCGTTATGTAACCAGATGTTTATTTAGTCCTCTGTTTCTGAGCTGGTTCCACTGCTTGCTACATTGGAAGGACCAGGTCAATTTTAAAAAGTTGTAGCTCACTAGCTTTTGAAATGTTAATCTAAGCATTTTGTGAATTATTTAAGGGAAAGGCGCCCTCAGAAGGCATTATGTCTAAATGTGCCCTCAGAGATGTGTTTGACCACCTACAAGGATGCCGTAGACAGCGCCTCATTCACTCTACAGTCTGCACGCTGCAAATATGAAAATGAGAGTCCAGTGAGTGAATGTGAACTTATGAGACCACCCAGGAACATAGAGTCCAGTGTGAGGTTTGCAGCGGATGCTCAAACGGCACAGAAAAATCCAACAGCTTTTCCAAGTTTAATTTAGAACTGTTTAAACTTTACATGACACTATATGTAGGAGTCTCACAGCTGATGTAAATTAAATCTAAGCCTCATGAAAAGTAAAAAAAGGTAAATAGAGTCTACATTAACACTCTCTAACAAATGATAAAACATTAACAAAATTAAAAAAAAAATAAAATTATGATTTTGATTTGCACCTTGGTTACCAGATTCCTGCCAAAAAGACCAAAAAACTGCACTCCCCTTTAGAGCACTACGGTAGCCTTGCAGGGACATGCTGTTGTCTATAAACAAACCCAGTGGAAATAGTTTAATAGTAATTTCAGTTTAAAAACAACATTTCTTTACTAAATAACTTTACTCAAAAAGAAGCATGAGTGTCCTTCTTACCCAGCTGTGCTCAGTTTGTCCGCTCAGGTTATTTGTAGCATTTGTCTTTATTTATCTATGACAAATAATACTTAAGACCAGAAATTGCATTTTATGTACTACGACCGCATTCAGTGGTGATGGCAGATCATTTATCCAAACCATTCTTCCTCAGTTAGAAATGACTAGAAAGCACAAGTGACAGTTGGAGCAATGAAATTGCAGAGGTGGAAAAGAATGAAGAGAGGAAGTTCAGACTGAAGGAGGAGAAACTAATTTGTCGCCCAGACTTTGAGTGAAACATCTGCTCCATCGCTCAGTCTGGACCAGGACCACAGCTGGAGCAGTGAAGGAGACTGAATGTTTGAAGGATATGGACACATTTGCAGGTATGTAAATTTATGACATGTGATATGTATGGGAATGAACAGGTTTGTCTTTTAAGGGATTTTCCATTACCAAAGCGCTTCTCCAAGTGCTTTCCATTTTCTGTGACTATGAAGCAATGTGATGCTTGGTTATGTAATGAATTACGACTGAACAGATAAAGTGAATTTACCTTGACTGTCTCGTTGCCATTGTACCTGTTTCATTTTTCCCTAAAGCAGATCTGAGCTGTTAAGACTGAGGATTTCACTGTGAATGTGGAAGCTGAGATCTTTCTTTATTACTTTTGAATATATTCTTAGAAGAAGAGTGTATCACTGCAATATTACCAATTTCTCTTTATTAGTTGCTGGTGTTGTTAATGTCATGCACAATTTTACTGTCTGCACAATTTTAAAAAAGGGGATTATTATCTAATTTAGGATGATAGCTATTGGAAATCACAAAGACAGAATGTTATGTAGTGTCCATTTCTCGATTGGCTTCACTTGAATTTTCTTTTCGACTTTGTAACTCAAGCAGTCTCCCAGATGGGATGCCACTTTAGACTGCTCTGGAGAAAGTTACTGTCATTTATAATTCACTCTCTGGATAAAACACAAATATGACAAGTTAAAGCTCCACTACCTGATTTTCCTTTTTTTGTGTTTGTCTCAGATTCCACTCAACTCCAAAAGCAGTCATGGGACCTCTTCTGCTCTTTTATTAAAACAAATAAAACCAGACCAATTTTTCTCCAGAAAATACTAATAGGCCTACATTACAACGTCATATGACAAGCCGGTGTTGACCAATGGGAGCGCTCCTTTTTTGAGCATGGGGTTTGTGGGATAAACATTTTCGCCAATGTCAAGTACAGTTTGTTTAAAACATGATAACAGTGAACCAGCTGTAAAGATGTACAAACTTATGCTTGCAACTAATATTATTGCTGATATATTGTAGTCCTAACCATTACAGAAACAGTCCAAAGGAAGTGCAGGAACAGTTTTCAAGACCAACTCCAAACTAAGGGCTAGTGTTTGGTCAACCTTTGTATCTACACTCCATAATTATATGGACAAATGAATCACGCTCTTGACTGTCCAAGACATACAACAACTGTTTGAGTGTCCAAGATGAGACAAAACTTTGCATAAAACTGGTCTTGAGGTAACGGGTCCTTATCCACGTGGATTAAATCTTTGCCTTTTTTCCTGCTTCCATCTCATCAGAATTTTTTATTTATTTATTATGTAACTTATTACCATGGTAACCATAATATATGTAATGTCTGGAAAAGCTCAAGTTTATGCTACGTTTCTGAATGACTCTGGAAATGTGACGGGTCAAAGGTTTACAGACAACCCTCATTCCACCCTCCCTGTGAATCCAATCAGCAGCCTGTCTCTTCTGCTGAGCTCAGAGCAAAACCACATTCAGTCACTCGGTCGGTCTTTGGAAGTGACTCACGTCCTCCACAATCTAATTCCACTGTTTCTATCTGCTCACAGGTCCACAGCAGGTTAATGTCAGTCTGCTGTACATTAGACACACACTATAGACTGGAAATGAGGGCTCGACACACACTGGCTTCTTCTCCTCTCATGATTCCTTATCTAATCTCTTCCTGTTGGGCCTCATTTCTCTGGATAAAGACACACAGACGGCTTCACTTATGATTTAGCTGAGAATAAACAGTTATCCCTGCCAAGTGTTGTTTTGAATCACATGTTTTTAACACAAAACCAAACCTTTCTAAATGTGAGGCACAAATAAATGTTGAGCCAAATTAGCCAGCACTGGGTTCATCCAAGGCCATGCTTCATGATAACTGTTATTTTTCTCAGAATGAATAACTTATAATTTTGAATATTGTAATTCTATTGTAATAAAAAAAAAAAAAGAAAACACAGCCACTGGGGCAGCTAGTGTGACAGTATTTCACTTTAGTTTCTATACGAGTGTTCAAATTAAAAAAACATAAAGACATATTAGAGGTTGCTAAGGCTTGTTTTCAACATCAACATTATTTAATAGTCAATATTCCGGGTTACATACTTTTTTGATTTGGCATGTCTCTAATGGCTATGTGTTTTTTGCGATATGGTAAGTTAGCAATACTAATCTCATCAGGAAGCTCTCAGTTTAACAGTCTTTGATGAGGAAGCACAGGCTGTAAAACAGATTGTTTTTGAGTACAGAAGCACATTGTTGCTAGGTCAGTTAAATTAAATCAATCCAGCTAACATCACGTGTTACTTGTTTCTTGTTAGAACAAGATAATAATCACGTTTACATAATAATATTTCACATTATTACACAAATTATACAAATATCATATTAATCCAAAATACTTATTTATCATGTTATTGCAGAACACAGATTTATCCTTAGTTTTCAGATGATACTGAGCGTATCTTGTTGTAACAAGTCTTTTCTCATTTTAACAAGAAAAGGTTTTACCTAATCCTAAGCATTAAGTGAAGCCTTCACCTGGTTTAGACTTAATACTTGTTTAATAAGCCTAGCTAAATATTGAGAGAACTTAAAGTCATTGTGTTTCACAGAATTTGAAATATATAATGGCTTTTTAATGGATGCTGTTTCATCCATTGTATTGAGGTCTATATAATTTTCATTGCCAAATGTTCACTTATGTTCAAAAGATTTAACAGATTAAATAACCTTAGTGTCATGAGCTAGAATCTGTGCCATGTGGGTAGAAATAGTGAACAAAGATTTTATGTGAATGTGCACTTTAAAAGAACATGTTGACTGTTAGCATTAAGCCTTTCTTGCTCATGTGACACTCTCTAAAAGCACCACTTTTGCTCTTAATGGATTATGACTGACAAAACCTATGACTTCACATTCAATCACTGCATCTCATTTTACCTCTGTAATATTTCACTGTGGATTTTACAAGGACCATAATGTTAAGGCCTTTCAGTGAGGTCTGATCTGCAAGTCCACAACTAAACATTTATGGCAAATGAAGTATGAAGTGCATCTTAAAAAGCTCTTAAGCAGGCGTTTGGAATCAGGCACTTCCTTTTATTGGTGCTGTAGGTCATAAAATAAAATATGACCAAAGTAGGAGACTTTTATGGAGTAAAAATTATTTAGGAGCTTTCTCTCAGTAGCAATGTTATGGGTACGGCTAAATGTGGAAATTTAGCACTATTTTATTTGATAGTGCTAATCTTACAGCTGTATTTACAGGCACTAACGCTTTTAAAATAATATCTGTCTATGCCAGAGGTGGGCAATCCATTTTCCTCAAGGGCCACATTAGAACCTGGTTTGATAATAAGCTAGGAAATATATACTATTTTAGACTACATTTAGACTACATTTAGACTACTTTGGCTAAAGGCTAGAGATGGTAAAATAACAAGACACAGATGATCCAGAGTTATACAGAGATAGTTTTTTTGACAGATGAAAGACTGCAAATCTAACCTCTAACCAAAATGAACATACACATCGCAAAGGCATGAAAAAGCTGTTTAGTTTGGTCATAAATAGGCTAAACAATGTAATTGTATAATTACAAATCCTACTGTTCTTGTATGTTGTGTGATGTGTGCAACACTGTGTTAGGGTTAAGGGGTTAAAAATACAAATAAAAAACAGGAATAAAGTGGACAACTTATGAAAAAGAGGACAAATATTTACGTAAGTCAAGCAGTATGTTATAATATATATATATATATATATATATACACATATTTACCAACGGGTTCCAGGCCTATAACTACAGATATTAGTTACCTACTGTAGTAGGCACTCAAAGCACTTTACATACATTAAACTATTTATCAGTGTTACAGAACTTAACTGGAGGCAATGTAGGTTAAGTGTCTTGCCCAAGGACAGGATGTTATGATGTTTTGGGATGTTTCGAGCGGGGATCGATCCACCCACCCATCGGTCGAAGGACTGCCGGCGGCCGCTCTAACCACTGAGCTATACTGCCGCCCAGTATACATACTTTCAAGTTTTTCCACAAGTGATAGAAATATGAGAAGTAAAAATCAAACAAACAAAAAAAGTCATGTGAATGAAAGGGTACTAAATAATAAAAGAGATAAAATGTGTTTATACTTTTCTTTAATCCAAACTGTGTTCATGTCTTATTTTAAACGACTTGCTTTTGTTGCTAAACGTTTATGTCAAATTTTAATAGAGAATCATCACATTTTATTTTTCCTATATCCAGGAAAGTTCCACTGAGATTAGGAATCTCTTTTTCAGTGGGGACTACATGTCTTTTAGCGGTAGGGGAAACCAGAGAACGTAGAGCGGTCGTCCTTCTTGATTCATAGTTTATATTTAAGTTAAATTTACTTAAAAAAAAACTATTGTCGGTTGCATGTCTGTAACAAAAATATTTTTTCCTTGGAAATAAAAGTAATTCTAAATCTGATTCAGTTTGTCCAGTCTGGGCATTTTTACATAACCAGGAAGTAATGGAAGAGATTCTTCCACTGGGTTCTATGGAGCTTTAAATATCAAATTTTGTTTAAGATATACAAATGCAAAAGGTGTTTTTTGACATGAATATACAGTATTAAAAAAGTATGACTAATTATGTCATCATTGACTAAAAAGTCCCAAAAAATTGTCATTGACAAATGACTTTTTTTTCTTTAGTTTACACACTGAAAAATTTTACACACTGCACCTTTAAAGCTTTGATGAGGGATATAGATGTTCTTTTGGCAAAGAGTAAAGTCATCAAAGTAATAGAGTTAATTGATTTTGTAACCTCACTCTGTAACAGAAATCAAGATAGATATCCATTTCAGGTGCTCAAAGTAACACAAAGCTTATGAGAAAACTGCTTATTCGGATTGTGGCTTTTGCCCTTTTTATGAACAAGCTGATCTGACTACAAAGTCATAGACATTGGGAAAGATCAACTGGGAACATTTAAAGACACTTTATATATACGTCATTGCATTCCTTCAGACCAGAGTTTGGACAGCTAAGTAGAGTTAATACAATGATTAGTTTTGGTGATTCTTGGACTTTGGTTTTACCGTTCCTCCAGGGTCTGAAAATACAAAACTGCTTCTAATTAGAGCGATCATTGCGGAGATAAAACATACATGTGGTGCTCATAAAAGTGATAGAATATTCAGATGTTTCATACTGGAGTGAGTGAGGCTGGAGGGAAGTGGCCCCTGATTGGTCCTGGATACCAAAGCGCCTGAGACAATGGAAAACTTTCTGATTACTTTCTGGTTTCTCACACATTTGGACCTCACCTTACAGTTGGACCTTCTTACATAACTCTGTAAAACGCTCTTTTCCTTGGCTGTCTCTCGCACATCCGCGTCTGGTCCAGGTTTCCACTTGGCAGCTGGACGGGACAGGAGTTACAGTCCGGAGGAACGGACTCAGGAAAACCACATGGATACAGTCTACATTCACTGGAGTAACATCTGAGAGCAAGGCAGCCGTGGTTTAGACATTAGACGCTGCAACAGAAAACTGATGAAGACCTATTAAGGGAAAAAAAGAGAGAGACTTTGTATTTTTAATTGAAGTTTGTCTTTAAATGCACCATTTAAGACTTTTGAAATCTTGTGTAAAAGAAACAATATCAGTGCTGTCCATAGATTGTAATCCGCCCATTGGTCCCCTATTCACCAATATTGTCGTTATGACAAGGCAATAAAATGGCGGTTACATCTTGGCTTTAAAACAATAGTTTTCAGATAGTATAAACGGACATATTAATCAAAAAATCACCCCTCTCAGAGTTGTTATGTAGTAAAAATCTCTAGAGACCAGAGCAGTAGAAGACAAGAAGACCACTGTTCACAGCATCAGAGAGCTACCACAAATTTATATTATACAAGAAAATGTATTGCCATAATAAGTATTTTGTCTGTGGCACAAAACTTCCCTCGAGTTCTTCATCACATTTCTGCAGAATAATTTTCAAACCCTAGTCCAACTAAGTCCACCTTGTTTTTGTTTTGCTCTGCTTTATTTGTACTGCCATGCACAGAAAGACTTGCACAGCCATAACAATGCTGTCAACGGTTATGTGAGACATGTCCTCCTTCTCACCTGATTGGTTTAGGCTTGCAAAGTGTCTGTCAGCTTTCTGGTTTGAATGCTCTGTTTGAAACTTGTTTTGAATTCGCTGAATGCACTTTGCAATAAAGCAACAGTAGGCCTGTCAGTGTGGCAAAAGTAACAGCCACAGGAGAAGGCTACTGTTAAATGCAATGGACCTGCATAAAGTAGTGTTAGTATAAAAACATATTGCAAAGACCAAGAAGCCTCAAAATCTGCCTGCAGTTTATCATATTTCTGCAGAATAATGTACCATCAGATCACTGCGCGAGCCTGTTTAATCCACAAAGGTGCTGTTATTTATGCTGGAGTCTGTTTGGAAGCGGACCAAGACCCACAGTTCATAAGTCCTTTGGCAGCTCAAATGAACCAGACTAATAAGTGAACTGGACTTGTTTTAATCAGCCCAAACATGTCACTATATAAACATGGAAGAATTTACCACAAAAAAAAAAAAAAAAAAAAAAAAATAATATATATATATATATATATATATATATATATATATATATATATATATATATATATATATATATATATATATTTTACATTTGTTTTATTTGGTAGTTTGTCTTATTAAGGAAAAAAAAATAAAAAATAGGTGTAAACCAAGAGTAAACCATAGATAAAATTAGGACTAAATTCAGCAGGTTCATGCAGACTAATATTATAAGTTATTATGCCTGTTTATGTAAAATTCTGAAACACATTCTGACACACACATGGACAGTCAAACTATTTATTTGATTATTTTTATATGTCTGAAGCATATGTTGGAGTTAGTCACAAAGGCACCAAGAGGAACATAAAAATGGGAAAATATGTCCTGATTGAAAATGACCCATTCTGTTGAGTCAGGATTTCCACTGGCCCTGAATGCACCATGCTTTGGCAGCTTTGTGTGGAGTCTCTGAAACTCAAATGTAACCTGACTGCTCAAACAGATATGATCTGACTGGATATGCTTTATTTATTACATATGCACAATTCACAAATCAAAAACAAAGTGAAATGAATAAGTAACTCACACCATGTCATTCAAATCTTGATAATCTTTACCAGAATTAGTAATATTAATAATTAGTCTATAAATCATCGCCATCTAGTGGAAGATGTTTGAACCTACAACCAGTGTTTTCTTCAGCGGCAGAAATGCATCTTTATTCAAATTCTATATATACTTTTATTTATTATGTGTAGCCATGGAAACACATTTATGATGACAAGCAAACCTAATCTACTTAATAAACCAACTTGTTTTGGTTCTGATTAACACTAACGGAAGGAATACCAAAAATATTATCATAAAATAGTAGAAAAGAGTGTAATTTAAAAGCTACAGATGTTTTTCTGTGCACAATTAATAACTAGAAATACGTTTTCAGTTGGTTGGGTTGGGCTAGGTTATTGTCTGCCCTTGGGCTAGTTGTTATTGAAAACTCATTCATTCATTCATTTTCTACCGCTTTGTCCCATTTAGGGGTCATGAGTGACTGGAGCCTATCCCAGCAGCTTTGGGCCTGAGGCAGGGTACACCCTGGACAGTGGACAGTTAGTCGCAGGTTATAGAAAACTGTGTTTTTTTAATTTCTTTTTATGTCATTTTTGTTTCTTTATCATTATATCACCACAGAATTGTCCCCCAAAGAACTTTGCAGACCCTTAGATCCTTCCTCAGGATGAAAAAAAAACTCAATGTCCCTCTGTGGGTCTCAGGGAAAACCACAATACGAGGAATCCTTTCTTAGGATGGACAGAGGGACAGAGATGTGGCAAGGCAGTTAATATACAGAACATTCATAAACAGTCCATCATATCTGCAAATAAATCTAAATTTAAATTAATCAATGTCTATTTTAATATCAGCAGGAACAGTTCAATCCAACTGAGTGAGAAGAGCTGGAGTAAGAGTGGGTCCATGGGTTTGGACAGGAGCACAAAAGGGGCCAGCTGAGGTCCAATCATCACTGGCTACACATCTATAAGGACCCACTACAGAGCAGGAAACAGGAAACAGGGACAACTTGTGAATAGCAGTAAACTAAGACAAAAATGTAAAAATGTTTTGTTGTTTTAGTTTTTGCCATCCTATGTTTACATTAAATGTTAACTATATGTTTTGTAAACTGTTACTCAAAGCAGAAGGACTGGGAGTGCTGTTCCTGACTAAAAACTATAACTGTGATAAAGTGCAAGCATAAATTGCAGGTTTTGACTGATGTAGGACATTGGCCACTCCACTAGAGTTCAGCAAAGGGCTGCTGTGATTTTACATAAAAGGCAGACAAACTCAGCAATCACCCATTCCTTAGCTGTTCACCAAGTGTAAAATAAATACCCGACACTCACACCCCTTACACTATTTATGTATACACCAGTTATTTTAAGTGAGAATGTGTCTGACCTTTTTTAAAAGGCATTTTATTTATTATTGTTACTTCACATCACTTATACCCTCTCCAGGGTGCTGCAGTGTTTATGGGAGTTTACCCAACAAGTCCACATGTGCTTTGTGGATCTGGAGAATTCAATCATTCAATCAAACATTAAATCATGTCCCTCGTTGGCCCTAATGTGTGGCTGAGATCTTGGAGTATGGGGTCCGGGGCCCTCTGCTAAAAGCTGTCTGGTCCCTGTACGACCGGAGCAGGAGCTTGGTTCATTGCCGGCAGTAAGTCAGACCTGTTCCCGGTGCATGTTGGACTCTGGCAGTGCTGTCCTTTGTCACCGGTCCTGTTCATTATCTTTATGGACAGGATTTCTAGGCGCAGCCAGGGGCCGGTTGGGTGACTGGTTTGAGGACCACAGGATCTCGTCTCTGTTTTTTGCAGATGATGTTGTCCTTTGGCTCCATCGAGCCAGGACCTCCAGCTGAACTGGGACCGTTCGGTAAATAAAGGCAGCCAAAATGAGTTTCGATTTTCGAGATAGGGTGAGGAGCTTGTCCACTTGTGAGGAGCTCAGAGTAGAGCCGCTGCTCCTCCACATCGAGAGAAGCCAGCTGAGGCGGCTCGGGCATATAAGAGTTGTTCTGTTAAATGAAGAGTATGTGATTTCTTTTCTCGTATTTACCAACCCGGGACTAAAGCAGCACTAAACCAGGACTAAATCTAAGTCTATAACAGGACCAAACCCAAGACTAAACCCAAGACTTACCCAGGACCAAACCCAAGACTTACCCAGGACCAAACCCAAGACTAAACCCAAGACACACAGGACCAAACCCAAGACTAAACCAGGACCAAACCCAAGACTAAACCAGGACTAAACCAGGACTAAATCTAAGTCTATAACAGGACCAAACCCAAGACTAAACCCAAGACTTACCCAGGACCAAACCTAAGACTAAACCAGGACCAAACCCAAGACTAAACCCAAGACTTACCCAGGACCAAACCCAAGACTTACCCAGGACCAAACCCAAGACTAAACCAGGACCAAACCCAAGACTAAACCCAAGACTTACCCAGGACCAAACCCAAGACTTACCCAGGACCAAACCCAAGACTAAACCAGGACCAAACCCAAGACTAAACCCAAGACTTACCCAGGACCAAACCCAAGACTAAACCAGGACCAAACCCAAGACTAAACCAGGACTAAACCAGGACTAAATCTAAGTCTATAACAGGACCAAACCCAAGACTAAACCCAAGACTTACCCAGGACCAAACCCAAGACTTACCCAGGACCAAACCTAAGACTAAACCAGGACCAAACCCAAGACTAAACCCAAGACTTACCCAGGACCAAACCCAAGACTTACCCAGGACCAAACCCAAGACTAAACCCAAGACTTACCCAGGACCAAACCCAAGACTTACCCAGGACCAAACCCAAGACTAAACCAGGACCAAACCCAAGACTAAACCAGGACCAAACCCAAGACTAAACCAGGACCAAACCTAAGACTAAACCCAAGACTTACCCAGGACCAAACCCAAGACTAAACCAGGACCAAACCCAAGACTAAACCAGGACCAAACCTAAGACTAAACCCAAGACTTACCCAGGACCAAACCCAAGACTAAACCAGGACCAAACCTAAGACTAAACCAGGACCAAATCTAAGACTAAACCAGGACCAAATCTAAGACTAAACCCAAGACTTACCCAGGACCAAACCCATGACTAAACCAGGATCAAACCCAAGACTAAACCAGGACCAAATCTAAGACTAAACCAGGACCAAATCTAAGACTAAACCCAAGACTTACCCAGGACCAAACCCATGACTAAACCAGGACCAAACCTAAGACTAAACCAGGACCAAATCTAAGACTAAACCAGGACCAAATCTAAGACTAAACCCAAGACTTACCCAGGACCAAACCCAAGACTAAACCAGGATCAAACCCAAGACTAAACCCAAGACTTACCCAGGACCAAACCCATGACTAAACCAGGACCAAACCTAAGACTAAACCAGGACCAAATCTAAGACTAAACCAGGACCAAATCTAAGACTAAACCAGGACCAAACCTAAGACTAAACCAGGACCAAATCTAAGACTAAACCAGGACCAAATCTAAGACTAAACCAGGACAAAATCTAAGACTAAACCCAAGACTAAACCAGGACCAAACCCAAGACTAAACCAGGACCAAACCCAAGACTAAACCAGGACCAAACCCAAGACTAAACCCAAGACTTACCCAGGACCAAACCCAAGACTAAACCAGGACCAAACCTAAGACTAAACCCAAGACTTACCCAGGACCAAACCCAAGACTAAACCAGGACTAAACCAGCACTAAACCAGGACTAAGTCTATAACAAGACCAAACCCAAGACTAAACCCAAGACTTACCCAGGACCTAACCTATGACTAAACCAGGACCAAACCTAAGACTAAACCAGGACCAAACCTAAGACTAAACCAGGACCAAATCTAAGTTTATAACAGGACCAAACCCAAGACTAAACCCAAGACTTACCCAGGACCAAACCTATGACTAAACTAGAACCAAACCCAAGACTAATCCAGGACTAAACCAGGACTAAACCCAAGACTAAACCAGGACCAAACCTAAGACTAAACCAGGACCAAACCTAAGACTAAACCCAAGACTTACACAGGACCAAACCTATGACTAAACTAGAACCAAACCCAAGACTAATCCAGGACTAAACCAGGACTAAACCCAAGACTAAACCAGGACTAAACCCAAGACTAAACCAGGACCAAACCGAAGACTTAACTAGAACTAAACCACGACTAAACCAAGACTAAACCAAGACTAATCCAGGACTAAACCCAAGACTAGACATGATAAAAAAGTGTTGATATTGTTGTATCATTG
Source organism: Neodontobutis hainanensis (assembly GCA_024349245.1). Taxonomy (NCBI): domain Eukaryota; kingdom Metazoa; phylum Chordata; class Actinopteri; order Gobiiformes; family Odontobutidae; genus Neodontobutis; species Neodontobutis hainanensis. The sequence continues at coordinate 176,164 of JALDNG010000360.1, read as the reverse complement.
ATTCCCAAAAACATGGTCAGGTCAGATTAAAAAAAAAAAAATTGTCCTATGAATTATACATTTGAAAAATTATTGGCAGCTGTGAGATTCGGGGTCACGGTCACTGTCACATCTCACATGCCGTTCCCGCCGAGAGCCTGCGTCCTATATTCGCTCAGTCTGTGTTACATAAACCCCCAGCACTGCCATCCCTTCTACTGGGGCCGGCTGGCTGCCTGTTGCTAGGCAACAAGCCCCGCAGCCTCGTCAGCGAGTCTCCACCTGAGAGCGCTCAAATGGGTCATCGAGTACAAAGGATAGAGAGTCTCCCGGTGTGGACAGAGACACAAACAGGACAGGTTTAGTCCAAGCTCTGTGGGTTTATTTTGGTTCAAATGGTGGCAATGATAATGATGGACATGAGGTGATATGAAGTATATGAAAACAAGAATTAACCAATTTCACACTAACTGACAGAAGTGGTTTGCAATCCCACCAGTGGTCTCTCAATGTATTGTTTGTTGAATGTTTTCTCATGCAGTAACAGCTCATTCGGGTTTTTGTGCTGCAGTCTGTTGAGGGAGCAGTCTCAGAAAAAGAGTAGAGTGGACCTAGAAATGTGTTCGGAGACGTTTGTTAAAGCAGCGGAACAGACACACAACAGGACAGATGCTAAACTAAACAACATGGACCATCCCCTGTATTGGGTTTTTGAACAACAGAGTGCAGACGATAAAAGTGAATCGTTTCATTTGCTTTTAGAGACCTAACAATAGAATTTTGTCATGGCCGCGGGCTCAGGAACAGGAAGACTCCAATGCAAAAAACCCCAAACTCCAAGAAAACCTTAAACTAAATTTATTTTAAGAGGAACAGATGCATACAAAAAATCCCAAAAACCAAAACTCTCCCAGAACGGAACACGCAGACAAAAATCCAGAGATCACTAAGAATACAAAAAACCACGAACTAGGAATTTACACAAGAAACAAAAGGAACAGAGACAAGACTTACGGGGGACGGGGGACGGGGGACGGGGGACGGGGGACGGGGGACGGGGGACGGGGGACAGGGACAGGGACCTGGTGCTGAGGGGAAGGCCAAACAGGTATAAATAGACACAGACAACAAGGGACAGGTGAAACACATTAGGGCGGAGCAGGTAATCACACAGGAGGGAAAGACACCAGGAAGTCCAACAGAGACACAGACAAGGGCACGACATTTCAAAATAAAGTCCATTGAATACAATACAAACTGGAAACAATATAAAACAGACATGAATCATGACAAATTTCCCCTTTGAGATTAACAAAGTTGAATTGAATTGCAGCAAACAACAGGCCTAACTTCTAAAATGGTCTAATTTTCATTTCATTAGGAACCCATTGGCCTTCTGATTTCCTCTTTTTTTATTCCATTAGATTAGCTTTACATGGCACAACAGATAAACCTCAGGTGGGAAACAAGAAGTAAAAGGAAAAAAAAAAACAAACAGAAATATTTTTTCTAAATGAAGCTTGTCTTGTTCTTGTGATTAATTCTTTTCATTTATTTCAAGATAAGATAAATACTTTATCGTCTGTCCTCAAATGAGACAGACATGTTTCTTTGATAAGGCTCCACCTACAACACAACAATATAGAAAACATACTTAAAGTTAGATCAAGCTAGTCCATCTATGTCCAGGTTTAGGCACCAATGGCTCTTTATTGTCAGCGTTGCATTAAATGTGACATCGAGTTATGAGTCCCTTAGGGCAAATTGGCGCAATTTAATTTAATGTTCAGAAAGCTGGGAGTAAACCTGAAAAAAGTCTGAATTACCTGTACCAGCCAATTGTTACATGAAAACCAGTTGAAGAAGAATAAATGATTGCTATGGCATTGAACCATATGTTAAAGAAAATGCATGAACGAACCAAGACTTGAATATATTTCTCTTTCTCTTGGTTCTACTGCACTCCTGAAAAATCATTTTTGAGCACATCTTCTTTCGTCACTGAGATGAGAAACAATGAGCCGGTGTGAGCTGCGAGGAACACTTCTAAGCTCCTCTCTGCATTTGTCAGTGCTGAAACTCTCAGTGTCAGAGCTTTACCTGAAACGACTCATCCAGAAATATCCTTTTGAAAAATACTGCCCGGCTTACAGCGATGGTTCAGTGTTTTGTAAATGCACTTCCATGAGCTACTTACAAATTGTATATCAGCACAAATATATAAGACTGTGACAAGTAGAAGCGACACTCAGTTGAATTTATTTATAAGATTATTTATCAAATGGTTACTACAGAGCTCTGGACATCTCATGACTCTGCACGCCGTATCCGTCATATTGACAAGCTAACGGTGATTGAAAAAGTGCAACCATAAATCTCAGACTGTTAGATTTCCTGAGGCACTTTAATTCCACGGTTATTGAATTATGTGACGAAACTTAAAATAATCAATATCATTGATCATTATCATGCAACAGGAAAAAAGAGACCCATAGCAAACAGGCATTAGCTATTCATTGAATCCAGCTCTTTACCTTTTAGCTTCACTCCTGAGTCACTAAAGCAGCAAGGTAAGTCAAGTTTTTTTTGAAAGTCACTAAATGTATGAACTATCTACACAGAGGACAAAGACATTAACCCATTGAACGCAATGTTCAACACAAACCATTTATAATACGCCCTGTGTATTTATTGATTTATGCTAGTTAGTGATGGGCTTTTTGCTTTAAATTTCACCAAGCGCAGTTTTAATTAAGACCTTTGTGCCGTGTGTTTAAGATGTCTTAATATCTCTACGTTACAGTGCACTAATTGCCGATCGGCTATTTCTCCTACAGGTAGTCACAAAAAATATATATAAATTTAATCAACTGTCATTAGGGTCATAATTTCCTTCTGTTTGAATAAAACACATACAAAGAGGGCAATAGTTTGTATGCACTTTGTGTCACTTTCTGGAGATGCTCTGGTTGTAGTAAGTGTCAATGTTTGCTTTGCTTCTGCTTCATATAGAGTTCCCAAAGTAGGTGTCAACAAAGGTCAAAAATGTGAAGCTTGGGAGAAGCTTAGGAGATTTAGGAAACTAAACCTCGGTCACTGTCGAGCTCATTAAACCAAGGTCGTGGACCCAACCGCCAACACAAACGATGTATACCTTTTGCACTTCTTTCTTTCTCTGTTGAAAGTAACGACCCTATCCAGCACATGTGGTAATTGTTTTGAATCTTTCTCTAATGGAATACAAGCTTTCCTCATTATTTGAGTTTATTGTTTTATCTTGCTTCTTTAGAATCAAATGAGCTAATACTGGGGCAGCTTACTTCAAATCTACTAGAAACTGTCAGAAAACTGGCTCAGTGCTTTTGTACAGATCTGTGTGTAGCCTTAACCTGCCTTTTCAGAAACGATTGAAATTGTGGTTGTTCCGGTACTCTGTTACTCTGTACTACATTTTTACAAGCAATAAACCTACTTTTTGATGTATTAGCACTTTTATGTGAACATTCAAAAAAGCAAGATAGGGAATGTTCTCTATTGACCATATGTTTGCATAAAGATGAATTTTATGAAATATTTTTCAGAATGGCACTGAACTCTCCCCATGAGATCTCATAAAAGGGCACTTTCTATGAATTTGCTGTAAACCTCCAAATGGGACAACTAACTCCGCGAGGGTCACTCAGGGGGCCGTTTGCTCATAGGAGAGTCGATAGAGGGGCAATCGGTTGTAAAACCCCAGTTTAAACATCTTTTATTCAGCCGAGTGATGGTGAGGACATGCTGTAAAGCAGGAATTATTCATCACTGCCCGAGTCTGCTGCAGGAGTCTGTCCAAATACAGCTCAGAGGAACATTATATCCCTGTCACCGGAGGATTTACAACTCTCTCAAACCGCTGATATGTGAATACCTATCGCACAAGCCTCGGAAGAAATTGCATTGCAGCGCAAATGTAATTTTTCACTCTGATGGCATAAGGCTGCTTAAAATATTCATACACAGGCATAGAGGCCAAGCCCACGAGTGTAAGAATACTTTATCCATTTATATCACCACCATATGAGACTGGGCTGGAGCGATGGGACTTACAGCTGTCTTTACCTTGTTAGCCTAAGTCACCAGGGCAACCATGGCAACTAAAGCAGCTATAGTTCCCCTTTTATTTTATTTATTTATTTATTTATTACAATAACTACACACAAGAATATAGAGGCAGCAAAAACAAAAAAAAAAGTAATCCCAAATATAATATAATATATATGTTGTCTCGTTAGTCTTTATCTGTGTATATTGTACTAAAGTTGTGCTTAAGGATGTTGGATTCTGTGTTGTCATGCTAGAAGCTATAGAATTCTAGGTTATAACATCAGCCCATTTCCACAGAGATCCTGTTTTAATGGATGTGTTAGGATCCAAAAGCAGCAACAACAAGGACACATTTGTAACAGCTTTATTTAATAAGAAAGACAGCAGGAATACCAGGAGAGCTTTAGCAGAACCCAATGGCTAGAGGTTGATTGCAGACAAGCAGCAGGAGGCAACAGGCATAACGTTAATGTTAAACGCCAGGATTTATTTTTGCATAATTATGTTGTCACATCCTACATATTCTGCTTGTTTAACTCAGCACTTCTCTGGTTTAACTAGTGCCACAACTTATCCCAGGGTTTATCCACCGGTGAAATGAAAACCCAAGCCCAGAGAAATCCATGCAGCGGACAAGTGTGAAATCCAAATCCCAAAAAGCTGTCTCTGTTAAAAAGTGTTTGAGGATTGTATTGTGCTCCTTGGTTGAGTCACACTGCAGCTTTCCGTCCCACGGTTGTGGACTCCCAGGCTTTAAATCGCCTCATACTCCATTGTTTTCAGGGCTTTACGACACCAATCAGTCTATTTACCACGGCATTGATTCTCTGGCCAGGACCTTCTCACAAAAATGAACAATATTGATCACGGAGGAGAATCAGTGCAGTGAGCAAGATGTGACCAAACTAATGACCTCAGTAAGGCCTACAGAAATAAAACAAGAAAAATGAAATTGTAATAATAAGCATTACTGACAATACAATAACAATAACATGGTCTCACCAAAATATGTGCTAATGTTAAATTTAATGTTACATTGCCCTAAGCTTTCTTTCAAGGTTTGCTACATTTAAAGCTGCATTACCTCAAAGATTCTCTCCAAATGGTCCAAGTTGTTCAGTAAACACTGATGTTGCAATAAGACTAGACAATCACCAACACAACACAACTTTATTAATATAGCAGCAGTTACAACAAAAAGTCATCTAAAGGCACTTTACAAGAGCAATATCCCCTGGGCAAGCACAACGGCGACAGTGGAGAGGAAAAAAGGAGTGTGACTGTCTGTGAAGACCGGTTGGAGGACGCAAAACAAGTGTTTTGTTTAACATAGTAAATATTCTACAGATGGACTTCAGATCCAGTATGTTAGCTGCTGTATTATTTACAGTTAGTGGATGCAGCAAGATAGTTGACAATCTTTACTCTTTGACATATTTCTGTATTGTCTTAATTGACCTACTAAACACTGAGCCATTCACTAATGTTCTCTACCCGCTCACTCACAGCATATTGCCAGAAACCATTTTTTTAGTTGTAGTTGTTGGTGTTGAATGCCTTTTCTTTCATTGACAACATATGTGGTCTGTCATTGCCAAAGTACAGACGCAGTTAAAACAGTAAAGGTTTCTTTATTGAAGCATATATTCTGTGGTGAAAGAGTTTGTGCACGACAAAGCTGTGGAGAATTTACTGATACAAATTAATTCAGTAACCGAGGTAACATTTCTTCATCATAAACTGTAAAAATCAATATATTTATGTAACATTAGAAGGTCTGAGGAAATGTATTCCATTATAATGATATACAATAGGAATAAAAAGACGCGCACATTCAACACCTGTATTTTTAACATGTTTAATGACCGGCCTATTTATATTCCCAGTTGCGTTTTACAGAAGCAGATAAAAATATTCCCCTTTGGAAGTTTGAGGGTTGTGTTTTCAAAAGCAGAGGAGGCAGAGCAGATCAAAGATGAATTGTTTTTTAATCAAAACCCACTCAGTCTCTAGTTTCTCTGCTCCAACTCAGAAATACTGCTGCTGTTGCTTAGCAACCGCTTCACTGTGAAAATATGAAGAACACAACGCTGTCATCTCCAGCCTCTTCAACAACAACCACTCACAGAAACTGGGACTCGCAGGTTCAGGTCTGGACACCGTAGTCACAATACAAGCCTGTTTCTGCAAAATATTCAAAACAACAAATACAAAATGTGTCAGAATGATAAAATAAGGCAAATAATATCTGAATTTTGTTCATTAGCTGGTCAATTCAGTTCAGGTGTGGTTGTTGTAGAGAGTTCATTACCACAGTAACTCAGCACTGTTTTGCATATTATCATGTTTTTCGTTTTTTTTTTTTAGCGCCTCACTTAAAACCAAAATATTTTAGCATGTTAAATGTTTTGTTAAAGCTTTGAATTCTGCAATGACCGCCATAGCGTTGACATCAAAATCTAATATTTAAACAACTGGGAAGGGAATAAACTTGATGATGACTTGATACACAGGAGAAGACTACTGTTCCCCGTTCCAGAGCTACATAGTCTTATATAAAACCTCACACTGTGTCTGTGCAAAGTCTCAGGAAAGTTGTCTTCCCTCAGTACCTTATATTTCTGCAGAGTAATCTAATCACTTTGATAATACAGTACAGTGGTGCTGTTACTAATGTAGCCACACTGTTGTCCATATAGACGTGGACCACAGAATGTTTTGTTAGAGTTTAATGGACTGCTTTTATACTCAATCAAACAAACCATACCGACAATAAAGCGAGCAATGATGCATACCCGTCCTGAGTTTGTTTTCATTGGACCAAAAGTGTTAGGTATGAGGCTGTTGTGTCTGTTAATGTCCCGGGCTGAGATTGACAGTTTTCCACAACGCTCTGGGGAAGGACAGCCGCTAGTTGAATGGGGGTCAGCGAGGACAGGGGGGTGCGACAGAGGGACGATGGCGTTTGGCTCGCCGGGGCTCATCGCTCATCGAAGGAACAGCCCTCAGACACAAACAGAACGGTATATCTCACACAAAGCTAACTTAATGTGACATGTCTCTGAAACGCTCGCCCAAAGCCCTGAAGACAGCGACCGTGTCTTTTCTCACTGTTTGTCTTCTTGAGTGGTGTTTTACTGGAGGCAGACGGTGATCGACAACGCATGCCCCGAACCTGGTCCCAGCTGGACTCACTTCCTTTTGGCAGATCCTTTGTTGTCCTTTGAAAATTCGCAAACACGAGACTTATATGTGAATTTAGATGGCTTAAAGAGACACTCGGTTATTATTTTGGGCATTCCTAATAAAAAGTCTTTCTCAATTGTTGATTCATTTCTTGGTTTGTGAGGTCTGAAGGCATATACCGTCTACTCTGTACTGGCTAAACTAAACTCAAGGTAGAATACAAACTGGATCCTTCGTAAGTCTGTTCCTCACATCTTCTCTTTGGCAGTGGCCAGACTCTGATTCTAGACCCTTAGTGCAAAACAACTGATGTCTTGACACAAACGTTCACCTGGTGAGGAACCTGAAAAGTCAGAGGGAACAATAGCGTCACACGGGGATGTGAGGAGAATCACATCTAAACTTTCTTAGACTTTCAGGTGGATGTAGCAGGATTTGTGTTCATACATGTCACATATTAATGCACTCTGGAGATTGTATTGTCTGGAGAGTCCCACAAGGATCGTCTCGAGAACCAGTTCATAGAAGTTAAAAAAGACAAAAAAGGCTGTAAATAGAAACCGTGTTGGATTAATCTGTCATTGTCTTGTGTCCTGTGTCGCCGCCCTGGACCCCACAATTGTGTGTTTAATTCTCTGTCTAATCCAAACACACGACGGTCTCAAAAGCCAGGGCCGCGAGAGTCGATTGGGCTCTAAGTAGGAGACAAATTGAACCTTGTTGAGGCCAACGAGGCGAAATGATTTCTCCGACCGTCCTCTTTCTTGTACAAATGAGATGGCCGTCCTCAGCGAGAACAGCCACTCGAGCAGAAACACATAAAGCCCTCTGAAATGTGACTAGAGGATATGAACTGGAACATAACCAAACCAATGTGGCAATACACACATCAATGCAGCTGGATTTTGTGGCTGTGTGGTAAATTTAAGTAAAACAGTCTAAGTTTCCACTTAGAATTTTAAAATATGTTTTGTATAATGTCATTAAGACAACCAAACCTGTAGCTCTTATCTGTATTTAAAAATATCCTTTTCAAGTGTCCAGGCATAGATTGGATTGATGACTCTAAAATGATCTGGGGCTTCATTTGTAAAGCTTTTGTGTGCTCAAAGTTAGGGTTGAAACGTGCGTGCACCATTTCCCACGCCAAAGTTTGGCTCAGTATTTTTGAAAGTAAAGCGGTTCATAATGTTTGCTGGAGCGCAATGGCACATGGTCCACTTGCAGAGCACGGTGTAAACCAGCGCCTCCAACACATCTTTACACCACCACTTTACAAGTAGCTCGCCAAAGACTTAATGAATTAGTGATAAGTCCGGTTGCGACCTGGTCAGACCTGTCGGTCCCCTGTTGCTCCAGAGCAAAAGCCCACTATTTCCCAAGACGGTAAAAAGTTCAGATAGCTAGCTTGAGTTAGCCACTGCAAACTTGCGTTAAGTCAGCTGTTACAAGTGTAATTAGGATGTGTTGAGGTAGTGAGGCTCTAAGAGAGGTAAAGACACATGTGGAAGTTCGACAAAGACCCACTGGATTATACAACCCCGCGCCGTGGTAGGCCTTCTCCAGTAATGTGAAAATCAAACTCCTAACACTTTTCTCCAGAGAGTTTGTGAGAGTTTTTCCTGCTGGTTGTGCCAATATGAGGGCACTGGTGGCAGATTCTTCAGTTTCTTCTTCTTCTCTGGAATTGACCTAGTATAAGAGCCAAATTACAGGAACAAGGGGACCACCAATTTGGAAGAGGCCCTAATTATTACAGGCCTCTGTGACATGGCTTGTGAGACCCTCCGAAGTGACTATACCTACCCTCCTGTCAACTCTGTTCCCAATGGTAAACGTGCCACTGCCCTGGTGAATTCTATTTCTGAGGAGGCTGGCTGGCAGCGTATAATGGAAAGACTGGCGGGGAAGATGAAAGAAATGAGAAAAGACATTAAGAGCCTGTCAGATAAAACCTTGTGAGGCTTTTTTTGGCTTAACAGGTGTTACTGGCTGGTGGAAAAGTTTTCTTATTTTGTGACCAAGACCAAGAGAGCTCCTATCCCATACATAAGCAATGTCAATGCCAGTGTGGGGGTCGGAGCTGCCCGTCCTGGACTGAGCCAAGAGGGTGTTGACCTGATCCCAGCTGGTGTGGGCAACGTGTGGACAGAATCCCTGGAACTGACCGCCTGCTGTCTCCTCACAACAGCTATACCTCTACCGGGGAACGGAGGCCAAGTACAGCCCGGGGAATCTCCTACATCAATTCATCGAAGCGTCGGGGGTGAGGTTTCTGTCCCCAAGTCGAGAGGATCAAGGCTGCCAGCAGGGAAACAAAATGTAGCTGTCCCTCCAAACTGGAAGCCTCCCAGAAACCGCCTTTCCCAAGTCACGTTGCTGCCCGGCCTCCGACTGTTGTGCAGCGCTCCTCATATGTGCAGGAAAGCATTGAAGGTACTGAACTTAATATCCTAATATATTCTGGTTCCACTGAATCGTATTTGTCAGTCCATCCCTGCTCTGCGCCAGCAACCTCTGAGCATTAATAATATTGAGGCCAAGGCTTAAACTGCAACTGCTTTACAATGGTTGCTTTTAACTTAAGATTGTAAAAATCTGGTCCAAAGTCTCTGAGATCATACAAAGTATATTTAAATTTGCTTTATATTTGATAAGAAATTGTGATGTGTAAATAAATCTCACAAATGCAAGCCAGTTTTGTGTTTTTAGGCGTGACATTTTATGCAATATTCCATGTTATTTTGTAATATAAACTAGACTTTGCTCCAACCAGAAAGTAAAATGTACCCGTGCATGTCTTGTTTTTCATATTCATCCAGATTCAGTTTGTCATGAGATGCCAGAACACGTCCAGGCTGTAAACACTGGCTATTACATAAAAAAAAAACTCGCAGTAGAAGAAGTGTGACTCAGAGCGGCATCTTCTTGGACGACAGCAAATTGCCAAGTGTGCGGTTGCCATGACGATCTGGAGAAAATGAACCCGGCAACCACACAGAGACCGGCACAAAAGGCAGGTGGCTGTAGATGGAGGGAGGCTGAGATGTAAATTATAACAATCACATTTGAACAGCGCTGTTCCCACGCACACCCCCGTGAGCGAAGACAGTAAGGGGTCTTCAGTCAGTCAATAAACAGTCAGCTTTGTTTTAATGTGTTTTACTCTGTGAGACCCATGAACGTAATATCCGCTCACAAATTCATTGAACCACAGACATATTTTTATTTGCCAGTGGTCAAAAGAAGAACCAGAATAACCCGATAAATGTCAAAAATAAAAAATGCCGGACCATGTGTTTTGGTAATGGATGGACTACAACATGTTAATGTAAGCCAAAAAAAAAATCTATATAATATGCTCCAGATTTGATTTTTTTCATAGACCTCCATGTAATAGAGATGCCAGGCAAGGCTACAACGTCCAAAATTGTCCTTAAAGTGACAAAAAAAAAACTTTTTTATATGAGGTCATTACTTTGTTACACCATCAGCCTGTGAGTCAGATAATGTGAAAAAAATACTCTTAAAGCCTAAATAAATTGAAAATCAACAGTGGCCATGACTCATTCAAGATTTTGGTGTAAAAATGAAAACATGGTTAAGTTTGTAAAGAGAAAAAAGTTATTGACTTTCCAATTTATAATAATAATAAACAAAGGTAATTTATAGAACAGATTTTATATGACAAATATAGACTCAAATGTGCTAAATTTGTAGTATCAAACTTTTAATTGTAACTAGCTAGTTTCATTAAACATAAAGAAATATTAAGAATGTGTGTGTTCCGCCTTTAAGGCCCAAAGTTGCTGGGATAGGCTTAACCCCTAATGGAATTAAACGGAAGGAAATTAATAAATGAAATGTGTGACTGGTACACAAGATAAATTCTATTAATCTACTGAGGACATCTTCATAACTTAATAACCTGCTGATAAGCGCTAAAGAGTTTACATTTCTGTTGTGTAACGGGTTTGCATCCCAACAAAAAAACTATGGTCTGAACCATCGGGATCAATAAAAATAAGTAAACTGTGACCTTTTTTTTTCTTTCTTTTAGTCATTTATTAAAATAATTATTAGTAGCAATTGTAAACATTGCCTACTGGAAATGCAATGCAAAAATTTTACACATTATGTCTGCAGTAATTTGTGATACAGTTATTATGTTTGTTAGACAGTAAACTCTTTATTATCTATATGTATCATTTATTGTTTGTTGAAAACAAATTGTACTGCATCTTTCGTATTGCATATAACTGGATTTTGCTGAAGAACATATAAATCAGATTTGTTTAAAAGGAGGCCAGTAGCTGATAAAAACATTTCTGACATCCCTTATTCTTGGCCTGGTAGTGGATGGTTGATAAAGACATCCAGACATGATTTACTGTGAGCGGTATGTGGATATGTGAGTTCCTATGTCTCCTATAATTCTCAGTGTGTTTCTCCCCCTCACCGATCGAAGAAAGGGGGGGCGTGGGGCGGTCGTGCCTGTTGCTAGGCGAGAGTGTGCTGCGGTGATGATGCCTTCGGATCCTGAGCCAATGGGACAGCTCGGTGAGGTGTGGGTTCCTCAGTTCTCAATGGGGTTCTTAAACTGTGTCTGACTTCAAAGCGTGGAGCTCCGGTGTTCACAGTCAGCCCCCCTCGGTCTCTTTTGGTCTCAGGGCGATTGCAGATGCTTTTTACCAGGGTTTAGACGACAGTTACCCTGAAAATAACACGTCACTAAATTCTAATTGGACCATTGTGAACATTGTAAATGAATAACATATAATAACAGATCGTTTTTTCTTGGTGAATGACTTTATCTTAGGTCAACTGTAAAATATCTCTTATTCAACTGTATTTTTTTTTTAACTGTAAATTTTCTGTCGCTCAATACAACATATAGACCAGGGGTCTTCAACCAAATTTGCTTGAGGGCCAGCTTGATCCTTCATGGTCTGCAGAGGGCCAGACTTTCAAACTAATATATGCAAATAAATACATACCTTTGCTTTTTAATTTTATTAGTTCTCTATTAAATATCTTTTATTTTTTGACTGAAAACCTTTTCATGTTTTCTGATTTGGATAATGCAGGGCTCCAGACTAACCTTCATTCAGCCAGTTCAACTGTTCTGAAGTGAATGTCAACTGTCCTCATATTTATTTAAAATACAGGCTAATATTTGTCCATTTATAGGAATATCTTCAATAAAATCGAATTCTACATGTGTTTACAACACAATGTTTGGGTTGTTTTTATCTAGATAGATAATGATTAGGTAATTTGAATAAGTGGATATTAACAAAGTTTGCTTAAAATCCCCAATAAATCTGCCTCTGATGGATTTAGACCTTGTAAATTATTGTGTGTTTATTAAATGAGTTCTTATTAACTTTAGCTGAGACCTAAAACCTCTTTAGATCAAACCTAATAATAAACACTGGTCTCATGTGTTTCACCAAAACAGTAGAACTTTATCAAAATGGCTCAGGGGCTCAGTGGGAGAGTGGTCGTACCATAACCGGAAGGTAGGTGGTTCGATTCCTGCTCTCCCCACAGTTCATAATGTTGTTGTATCCATGGGCAAGACACTTAACCCCCCTTACCTCCAGTGGTGTTCCAGCTGTGACACTGGTGATTGGAAGCTTCATGTATGTCACTTTGGATAAAAGTGTCATCTAAATGAGTAAATGTAAATGTGCAAAGTTAAAAATTGTGCTGATATTGTGCACATCCACCTTCTGAACTGATTCTGTGACAGTGACAAGAGGGAAGTGTGTGTTTCACCCTGAGGTTGTACCGAGGAGCATCGTGGAGTCCCTAGGATGGCATTAGTTTGGGGGCCGGATGGAAAGCTGTGGGCTGCCAGTTGATATTCACTGATATATAGACCCTTCCACTTCAAAGAAGTTGCTACCCACAGCAACAAATGCAAGATTTTCCATTTTTGTTATACAAGCCCAACTTAAAGACGTTTGGAGGATGTCTGCAGAACTGCCTTCACAAATCCCTAAAATTGAATGTACTGCATAAGTATGGGCTGCAGAGTATAGGGTTTCCGGTTGCTCTGTGCCCTCTGCTTACAGCACCAGTCACACAATATAAACGTCACCAACACGCACGTCTACACGAGTGGTTTAACGTAACCCTAAAGTAGAAAGTATTGTACAAACAGGCTGCAGAGCACGAGTCGTCCACACTCTGTGGCCACCGCTTATAGCACCAGTTAACACGCCGTTGTTCATACATGACACCCACCTGGAGAGTGCCAAGAGGATATTCTTCTGAGAATATGAAGTTGATGGTGTTTACACCTGCAGCCTCTCAAGTTCTGAATAAATTCCACAGGATAAAACATGTGTGGAAGGAGCATATATTTAACAAAGCTAATATTCAGTTAAAAGTGACCCAAGCATATGGGCATTGTGCACAATTGAAATAAATAAATACAAGTATATTTGCTGCTGCTTAGTTTTCCGTTGGCACATGGCAGAAAAATGCTAAAAAGTTCATGCTCAGAAGCCTTCACATATCTTTGTGTGCTATTTACCAGAGTTATGTTTATCTAATAATGTAAGTATACAGTAATGCCTTAGCTGATTTTATGTTAATCATTTGCAGTTTACCAAGCTATTCTCAGATTAATAGTCTTTGATGACAATGCACAGGTTCTAAAGCAATCTCTGCATAACTCTTGGTTGTCCATGTGGTGTTATTTGGCGTTCTGTACACGTCCAGCATAACACTAACACTATGTTAAGCATTCAGTGACTTTAATTTTTAATTGGTAGCTGGGAAACACTTTGTAAATTTCCCAAGAAGCATGAGGCCATTTTGTTAAAATAGGCTTCATAGCTTCATAAAAACGATGTTCACTTTTATAGCCTACTCTATGTACATCAGATATGGCATTTTACTTGGTGAACCATGTGGACAATTTTAAACAATCCTGCTGTGAAACGTCCCATGTGATGTTCTTATTTCATTGTCTTTCCCCTGTTGCGCTGTTGTCACTTCTTTTAATTGGCACTTGGCTTTTTCCTGGTGGTTTGTTTCTGCTTGGTTGAATTCAATACATCGTCCTCATTTTCTCAGCAGCAAACTGTCAGTGCTGCTGACTTTAAATATTCAACACATTATGCAATATTATAAGGAATGTAAAAGCAGGCATATGCGCACAGATTATGGGAAAGTATGAACATTTTTATATTATCTATCTGACCATGCACATCCAGCAGTGATTAACCATATCCATTTTTAGTCACTTGTCTCAGCAAGCATATCTTATTATATTTTGATCCACACTAACCTTCTCCAACCAATCATACAGTAGCTATCTAACATTACGTCTTTACAGTCAAGTACATCTTTGATTTTAAACATGTTCACATATATGCAATTTCATATACGGACAGGCTCCTTGTATAAACATAGTCCACTCATTTTTGTTTTACCCATAGATTGTAAATAAACATGGATGTAATCCGGCCATAGGTCCCCTATTTAACAAAACTGTTGTTATGAAAGTGCAATAAAATGGTGGTTACATACGGGCTTTTCCGCTTTTACTCTATAGTAAACTCAATAGTCCCCCCCCATGTTTTGTACCTGGCTGTAAACATGATTTTTACACCTGTAAAGTCGCCATTGGGTTTCTCCTTATATTTCCACTTTTGGAGCCTGCCCTCTGCCCTCTGGTGGACGGCGGTATATCACTGTAATTCATCGTATTTCGCCTTATGGTGGCACCCTTACTCGAGGACCGTTTAAGAGGTTCCATGTTAGAGGCTTGGTTTTTACCTAGAGCCTAGTTTCCACTGGGAGGTCCAGTATAAGGTGGGTCAGTAGCCTACAGAAGTTTAAAGTAACCCGTAAGAGGCTCACACTTGTACTGGAAGCCTACTTTGAGTAAGAGTTGAGTTACCAAACCTGATGGACCAGATTGTAACAGAACAGCCTGGTCCATCAGGTTTGGTTTCAGGGGAAACTCCTCCCTTTAGAGATATAAGCTCAGCTCTCCTACAAGTTGATCTCAGAATTAATAAAGTCTCTGAATTAGAGACAAAACATCTTCACCTTGAAAACTGAGTCCAAATGCTTTTACTTTAACCTTTTCTTCAAGATGTCCTGGATGACTGAGAACTTTCACAGATATATTGTGCTTTTATTATTTTTAATACTGTAAAACTTTACAGCCACCAAAAATGTATGTGAGAAATACCTTAAAGTCCTGGAATTTTTATTAGAAACACTGCCTGGTGCCCTTTTAACATGCTTCATCTTTTATCTTCAAAGCGTAAATGCTAAATTAAAGTGCAGTTCTTGCCAATATAATTATCTTTCCACTGATGACTGCAGTGGAATATTACCATCTGTTCTCATTTATTGCTTTAAAGGAGAGCAGCTTCCTTCTATTTAAAACAAGGGATTTAAGGTTTATGAGGAGGCAACGCCAAAATGGGCTCATCACATTATGGAAGTCAAACTGGTAATTTCATAAAGAGGTATTTCTGGAATAAAATATTGGCCATTAAAGTGAAGGATGAAAGGCTGTGGGCCAAAATAGACAGTCCTTGGATAATTATGGTCATTTGTAAAATATTCAAATTAAGGTATGACTTGTTTAATTATCGGGTTTAGAAAAAAAATGGAATTTGAGTGTTTTATCCGTTACATTCGGCTGGAAATGTTTCTCTTCAAAAATTTGCAAAAAGGATAGCAAAAAATAGCAATTTGTTTATTTGATTGGTTCGTCACTTTTAAGTGAAGGCTTTAATTTATTTTCAGAAACAAAAAGAAAGGCTTCAACTGTCTGCATTGTGTGTGTAATTGCAACATGTCAACCTTCTCTTAAAAAGAGAATAAAAGGCTTTTATTTCTCATCATTGTTCTCCAAATGCATTCAGACATCTGTGTTCACTTCTGAGCCTCTGCTTGAAGCTGTCGCCTGTATTCTTCGCTAACAGCAGTGCATCTCGTGAAAAGGTCCGAACATCTGAGGCTTTATATGTTTGTCACAGACACAATGAGAACTATTTTTGGGAATGTTTGAACTAATACAAGAATAGAAAAGTCAGAATGAAATACTCACCTTCCAATTATAATCATGCCTAGATGACTTTAAAGAGCCATTTCCAAAACTGGAAATGGCCCCGTACTATTAACTGTACTATTAACCGTACTATTAATTATTTGGTGGGTATTACTGGACAAGATCCTGAATAATTAATGGCTGTCGTTGATTTTTAATGTATGTAGCTCATTGAAGACGGCAAACAAAGCTTCTGGGTTTATTTCTGCTTGATACAGCCCTCACACATGCGGTCTTGTTTTTTACCTGCGTCACATTCCATGTGATTGGTTCTGATCCTTGAGCTCAAAGGTGGGACAGTGTGGTGACTTCATGCATTTTTTTTTCTTTTTGCCCAATTTAAGGATTTTTAACCAAGAAAAGTGCCATTATATAATAATACAAAATAAACACTTCAAAGTTTCACCATTTTGGCAGTCGTAGGTGCTGTCAGCCATACAGCACGTGTGTAACATTGCATTTTATCCTTTCTCGGCCACATGGGATTTGTTTGTTGTGATACCTCGAGTGTTTACTGGTGGACTTATCAGCAGGGGGGAGGGGCGGTACCCCATCCAGATCTTATTTAACTTTCATAGCTACTGCCTCCTGTTTCAAGATGAAACTTAACCTTACTCGCTCATGTCAGCACTGCACCTTTTAGGATTAGGTGAGACGCAAAAAAAGTTATATATTGCTCAGTGGCTCAGTGGTAGAGCGGTCGCCCTATAACCGGGAGGTCGACGGCTCGATTCCCACCTTACCCAAAGTTCATTCTGTTGTTGTGTCCTTGGGTTGCACACATAACCCACCTGGCCTGCAGTGGTGTTCCAGCTGTAACACTGATAAATAGAAGCTTAATGTAAGTTGCTTTGGATAAAAGCCTCAGCTAAATGTAAACACACTTGTATTGAATGATTGACTATATTAAGTTTGTTGGTAGCATATACTATAATATTAAAAGTAAATTAATAAAAAAGTAGAATAAAGTGTTTGGAGTCAATTGTTGTGATTTTATTGTTGCACCATTTTTACAAGTACACACAATGTCCAAATGCACCAGTTTATTCTTTTTTTTTGAGTGGTTTGTTGACAAGCGCCGTGTCGAATCGTGCGGGACAGGAACATATCCACTGGGATCATCACGGATACACTCCCACAATCAGACATTTATTGGATTTGAGTTATTTCCACTGGGACCAAAAAGACAGGACTACAGATTCACTCAACCACAGACATGCAAATTTACCGAGTCACAACGGTGATCCTGGGACATGTGGCGATCTGCTGGCCTGTTTATTTTTTAATCTGCTACGAAGGAATTTCCGTGGAATCGCCGCGTGTCCCTAGGATCAAACTGAGAAATGTTAGAGGATGAAGGAAGTGGTAGGGAAATGGTCACATAGAAGCAGACAAATAAGCGGAGGCTCTGTGCTGACTAGAATGAGTCTAGTATAGCACTTTGCGCAAACTGGGTTTGTTTTAAAAGTGCTTTTAAAATAAACTTTTGCAATTTTTTTATTTTAAATAATTATAAACTATATTTAGACTGACTTCTGACATGTGAACCACAGCCTGTATAAAAATAATGGACAATGGTTGTGTATCATTGCCTCTATCGCCCCCTTGAGTGCGGCTGCAGTACATGTCATAAGCCAGGCCTTTTCTTTATTATTTTGAAGAGACTTGTTTGTTGTGGTTATCTTAAATAACTTCAGTCCAAGTTTAAATCTTTTACAATTTTGTTCTTCTGTGTTATGTTTATTTTCTTTTCTACAATTGTTAAAATCTGTAACTACAAGTGAGCCCTATTTTGATCATTCACATTTCTCTTGTATTGAAGCTAATGTGCTACAGTATAATAACAGTTCTGTAAAATTTCAGATGATTGATTTGATTGAAATTAAAAGTAGCAAAAACAATTAGGCAATGAAACTTGAATGAAATTTGTCAAAGCCTAAAGTCAAGCATATAGCAAAAATAATTATTTCTTTCATTTGCTTAGAGCAAGAACAATAGCGACCACAGAATTTCTTTGCGATTTGAGTAAAGTCTTCACATTGCTCAGCCGCCTACTTGTCCAGAACATATGTGATGTTAGTGGGACGAGGAAAATGAAAAATGGATGATTGAAATCAGGGGATTCTTTCATGTGTGACGTGTTTTCTTTCCAATAAACGGGCCATTGTGATGTAGAAAATGATGGCCGGACATCATAAAAACTCAAGATTTCTATGTATAATGGTGAAAATTAGTCCTTAGCAAATACAGACTATTTTCTGCACTTTGTTTCCAATTTCTCCTTCAAAGCCTCTAAAAATCTTGATTGAGCTAAATATAGAGAAGTTTAGACTGATTTTGACTAATTGTGCAAAATCTATTTTAGTTTTTAAAATTCTACTTAAAAAATCTTTCTTTTCTTGTAAAAGACTTAACAGGTTTGCAGATTTAATTACAAATATTAAAAATCTACTTGTAATGTTTCCGTAAAAAAATCTATTTTGAAAAATGTCTTTTCATTTTTATTGGTCTACATTTGGTTCTGTGCCCAAGTGTCTTTCTTGTTTTAAGGGAATTTTTATTTCAAATAATAAAAAGTATTGAGGAGAAATCCAGTGATGAATACTGCTGGTAAAATTGTAAATAAATTTGGAAAATTAGACAAAATACATTTTCCCAAGTTGAGATAAAATGGTTGAAAGTTCAAAACAAAGGCCAGGTGAAACCTTTTGAAAATAATGTGTGATTTTTGTCAAAAAGTATAACAGAAAATACTTGACAAAATTCACATTTCCACAAATAGATAAAAATTTTGAAATATCGCATTTGATTTATTTATTATTTTTTCATTTGCTTGCTTTTCATAACAGAGTTAATGCAAATATCTTAAACGTGAAAAATATTTTCTTTCAGATGACTCAAGGCATATGAAAGAGCATGTATCTTTTTAGTTATCCACAGAAAACGTAGGAAAAGCAATATTTCTTATCCTCAGGTTTCTGCAAAATATAATTACAACCTTGAGTCTCTGACGTTCGCCATTTTTTTTTTTGCGACATTTCAAAATCTTTCTTTAAATTACATGAAAACACGATTATGATTAGCAACAATCAAGTAGCTCTCTTACTCAAAAGTTTTATTTAAAAATTGAGATGGTCAGTAATACTATTTTAGGTTAAAATTTGGTTTAGATTTAGAGTTTCGTTTTAATTTCCAAAACAGTATCCGTTCATTAATCGGCTTCCGACTGAGATGAGGAAAAGGGTTTTTGATGGAAATGAAAAAAAAATATATAAATGGTCAAAACACAGACTCGTATCAAAGTTCAAATACTACATCAGAAAAATAAGTAAAATCATAACAATAATAATAGCAATAGTCACATCTGTAGCTTGTGGGAGTCGCCTCCAGGTGGTCTCTCTAGTCCAGTTCTCTCAACACGTCCATAGATTATTATTATTATTGTTATTATCATAATCAGAATATGCATGGGCTAGTTATTCATTTTCATATTTTTTTTTTGTTTGACGTTACATTGTTGACTTAATTTCCCAAAAAGAGCTGTCCATTAATCTTGAACTGCTACGGTTTGATCCTTGCTTGGTGCCTCTGTGGCGTTGGCCTCCTTGGCGGGAGGTTCGGCCGCTGGTGTCGAGCTAGCGCTAGCCTCTTTAGCCGGTGCACTAGCTGCTGCTGCTGCCTCTGTGGGCTTGGGTTCGGCTTTGGGTGCTGGTGCCGCCGGGGCCTCAGTCTTTTTGGCCTCGTCTTTGCTCTCCGCTGCTGCTGGTGGCGGTGCTGCCTTTGCCTCGGGCTCCTTGGCTGCTGGTTTCTCTTCGGCTTTAGCAGCCGGTTTTTCCTCAGTTTTAGCGGGCTCAGTGTTGGCGGCAGGTTTCTCCGGTTCTTTTTTCTCCTCAGTTTTGGCCTCGGAGGAGTCGGCTGCCGGTGCATCTTTAGCTGCCGTATCGTTAGCTACGTCATTAGCGTCGCCGGCGGCTGCAGCTTCGTCCTTGTTGTCTTTCGGTGCTTCACTCTCCTCAGCGGCCGCGCCCTCAGTTTTGGCGTCCTTGTCTTTGGACTTCTCATCGTTCACATTATAGCCCTTCTTCTTTTTGCTGAGCTTGCCTCCCATTTTGGATTTCTGGCCTCTAAAACAACAAGAAAAAGCAATTTTAGAACGTGACTTACAAAAGTAAGATTTTATTCATGATAAAACAATCTTGAAAATTTGAGCAGCAACATTCAAATTCAAATCATTTAATTGGAAGTTTTTTTTTTGTGTGTCCCAGATCTATCTGTCTCAGATAGTTCACGCAAGAAACCAACCCAACTCTGATTTAGTTTGGTCCCAGTTAATGCCCAATGGATGTTTCACCCCAAACCTTTTCACCGTTTAGAGTGTCACATGCTCTGGTCTGACTTTCTGGGAGGGCGTCTAGAGAAATTCTTTAAGTTAAAATTATAAGATAAAACATTTTAGATAAAACGGCCACCAAAATCTTTTATTATCACTACCTTCCATGCATAAATGATTAAAATCTGGATAGCCAACATTTATATGTATTCTAAACATTCATGTAGTAGTTGCAGGCAGTGATGCAGAGAAATGGGATTTTATCTGTAGAGGAGATGAAATAAAATATCACACACACAAAAAAACAAACAAACTAAAAACAGTTTCTCATGGCACAATTTTTTTCATCAAAGGCACCATCTGCTTGCTCCGTGGGGATGGGGCCTGCAACATGGCAACAAACCAGTGACCGAAGACCAAAAAAAACACAGAAATACTGACTGACTCAAAAAGGAAGAGAATGCGAGAAAGAATGAACAGCCACTTCTAACAAAAATAGACCAATCAGAAAAGATGACGTTCCTGAATTTCAAATTAAAATAATATTTAGTTGTTATGACATAAATATACTGAAGAGAAGTTGAGCAGTTAAGCAAAACAAAGGTAGTTTTTGGTTTTGAGCACCCCAAATTAGCATCCTGTACCATAATACTCAACTTTTGAGTCCAACACTAAACTGTAAAAATTGGGGGTAAACAGTGCAGTCTGCTAGTTGGCCAAAGGAAAATTCTTACTCAGACAAAAAGGTTTTCATAAAAGAGGCTTGTCTTGTGATAAACAATCATATTAAAACAAAAAAAATGTCAAATGTTGGACAGAACAAAGCCAGGAGCTAACTAGGTTTGTGCATTATAAACATTGTACTTAATGTCTACCATGCAACAAACATGATTGAGCCAGACTTGTGACACTAACCAATAAGTCCCTAAAACTGATCCATCACGTACAGCTCACATCGGCCGAGTGCAACATTAACATTAACAGTTAAACTGAGAAAAATGGCTTCATGTACATTGGTGGTAATTTATTGATGGAATACACTGTCTAAAAAGGTAATTCACTTAACCCCTTAAAATGTAAATTCTGCACTTTATTTCTGACTGTCCTCAAAAGCAAATATTGTGTAAGAGGATTACACCATGTATCGACCGTAAAATTGGCAAAGTTCGACTTATTTCTCAGATATTAGATATAACTAAGATGAAACAAAATAGCTGTGACTTACACATCAGCTAATCAAAAGTGCAGTACATCTTGAAAATCAATAGTTGGAACATTTGAACTGCAGTTACATCAATGAGTCCTAAAAATTTGTAATATAAGAAGACCGTTTTTAGTTTAAGAAAGAGAGTAAACAATTGCTTTTTATTTTATCAAACTTCTATGAAACATTTACTTGCCCCATTAAATATAAAAGTGGAAACAACTCCTGTATCATTTATAACCACAAACATCCCTGTTAAAATATTAAAATAACTAAGTCAACAACAGCATCATTACACTGCAGACTGATTTCAGCTGTTTACCAATTTAACTTGAGGAGAATGTTGTCTTGTCTAACAGTGACTCAAAGCCATTTCTCACACAAACATGCCCGTGAGTGCACAAAACCACTGCTGATGCTAATCACCCGCTCCGAGCTGAATCACTGTCTTATGAAGGGCCGCTGCTCCTGCCGCAGCGTTACACGGCCCACACTAGAATCACAATGTTTGAACAATGACTCGCAATCATCTGAGCTCACAAAGGCTGCTTTTAAAGTTGGGGCCAGTTTCCACACTGCTGGGCGTGCGTTTCCAGCGAGTGAAAAGCTGGGGCAGGATCCTAACAACCTGGAGAACATGTTCCCGATGTCACAAAGGGCTTTATCTGACCCTAAAAACTGCAGGGCCACCAACAAAAGCACTCTCTGTTGAGTCAGACAGTGGCAGTTTATGAAGTCAACTTTAGACATGAATGAAAGCAGAACTTAAGCAATACTTTTGGCTGAACACTAAAGAACTTTAGGAAATTAGGCAGAAGTTAGGAAGTGCAGTGGCAAATATATTTCTACATTTTTTGTTCTAATTAAGCCTGTTTCAGGAATTACGGTATATAATTAGCTAATTTAAACCATGGAACCTCCCCCCTCCTTTTTTAAGTGTTCTCTGTCAAAATTATGACATAACTTTGAAAACCAAAAGACAAAAAACACTTTTTTTGTAAACATAAAGAAACCCTTAATTTTGTGTAAATGCACTCTTTGAGCTGCAATAGTAAATGGGTAAATATGGCCCCTGGTTTAGTTATAAAAATGTGCCCTTTTCCTGACAATAACTTAGGTCTTTCAGCAGATGGTAATGCTCAGCCTGAGAAGACACACTGCCAAGTCCTCCACCATAGCTAATACACTATTTGCCATTTACAACACTACTTCAAAAGTCACACCAGAAACCACTGCACTTATATTTGGGATGTATTTGGATATAACAGGAGTGGGTGAGGTCTAATCCATGTAAAGCTCAGAGAAAGCAAATCTTCTCTTTGAGTTTGATTTATTCATTTCTAACACATCTCCACACCTGTTCTTCTCCTCTACTGCGTTTCTCCTGTGTTCAGCACTAGTTTTATTTAAGCCACAACTAATGATGGATCACCCAACAACAGCCACAGCACAGAACTAAAATTACGGTAAGAAAACCTTATTAAAACAACTCAGAGTTGTAGTGATCTATGTCTTGAGAACTTGAACGTGTATATTTTGAACTGTTTTTTTTTTTTTTTTTACTCATTTTAGTCTCTGAGGTGTCAGGAATTTAACACAAGCCAAGACATATTTATCATTAAATATGTATTTGGGTCAAAACTTTATCTTATTTTTTCATTATTTCAAGTCCCTTTAAATCTCTCTTTTGACTGTAATGTACCAGGAAAATAATTGAAGACTAATCTGTATTTGTTTGACTCAAAATGTATTGACAACCATTATTACTACATATTTTTTTTAACTACAACAATTATATATTATATATTTATATATTATATATTGTATATATATATTAATATATATATACAATTTTATACAGTGGCAAGAAAAAATAAGTGAACCTTTTAAAATTTCATGATTTTCTGAATAAATTTGTCCTAAAACGTGATCTGATCTTTATCTGAATTAAGTGTATTGACAAACAATGTGTCTAAAAGTAATTACCCCCCCCCCCCCCCAAAATGTATTATTCTCAATAAATTCTCTTTATTGAGAACAACCAAAAAACCTCATAGTGCTTGTGGAAAAAGTATGTGAACCCCTGTTCTATTGACCTTAAAAAGCTAATTGGAGTCAGGTTTTTGCACACTTCGAGTCTCTAAGATGCAGCTATTTTTACTGATAAAAACCTCTTAAACCTTTGGAGTTTGCTTTGCACAAGAAAAACACACTCATGTGACCCCTACCGTGTAAAAAAAGAGCTTTCAGAGGAGCTACGATCAAGAATTATTGTTTTGCATAAAGTTGGAAAGGGTTACAAAGTTATTTTAGAAACTTTAGAAATCCACCAGTCTACAGTTTGGCAAATAATCTACAAATAAAGACGCTTTGGGACTGTTGCTACTCTACCAAAAATTGGGCGCCCAGTCAAAATGACATCAAGAGCTCAACAAAGACTCACCAATGAGGTAAAGAAACAACCTGAATGACAGCCAAAGATTTGGAGGCATCACTGGAACTTCCTAACATCTCTGTTCATGAGTCTACATTACATAAAACACTGAACAAGCAGGGTATCTACAGCAGGACATCACGAAGGAAGCCACTGCTTTCTAAAAAACATTGCTGCATGTCAGAAGTTTGCAAAAGAGCACATTGACACTTCACAGCGGTATTGGCAAAATGTTTTGTGGACGGATGAAACTAAGATTGTACTATTTGCAAAAAACACACAGCGCTACATCTGGCGTAGAAAGGGATGATGAAAACATCATCCCAACTGTAAAGTCTGGTGAAGGAAACGTCATGATTTGGGCCGGTTTTGCTGCATCAGGGCCTGGCCAGCTTATATCATTTCCCAATCAATTCCCAAGTATATCAGACAATTCTTCAGGATAATGTGAGGATGTCTGTACATCAGATGAAACTGTGTAGAAGGTGATGCAACAGGACAACGACCCAAAACACCGGAGCAAGTCTACAACAAAATGGCTTCAGAAAAACAACATCTGTCTTTTGGAGCGGCCAAGTCAGAGCCGAGACCTCAACCCAGTAGAGATGCTATGGATTGTCTTGAAGAAGGCCAAACATAGGAGACGTCCAAAGAATATGACAGAGCTAAAGCAGTTCTTTCTGGAAGAATGGGCTAAAATTCCTCCTCAACAATGTGCAGGTCTGACCCACAGCTACAGGAAGCACCTGGTTGAGGTTATTCCTGCCAGTTATTAATTGTAAAGGTTCACTTACTTCTTTAGGAGAGGCTTGATGACAGCAGTTTTTAAGGCCCTTGGAAATGATCCAGACTGTAAGGAATTATTGACTATATTAGTGAGTTGTGGTAACAAACTGCTTAGGACTGATTTTAGAAATCTAGTGGGTCAAACATCGAGGCAGCAGGTGGATGAACTCAGGCTGGAGACAGTTTTTTCAATTGTTCTGTCATTAATGGGTGTAAAATATGTAAACTCAACCAAAGGTCTCCTATGTGGCTGCAGTGTTGTTGTATGCTCTGTAGACTGGAGCATGTTTAATGCCTTGAACCTTGTCGTTAAAAAACAATGCAAACTCATTGCATTTTGTGGTGGAAACTAATTCTGTAGGAAATGGAGTTGGAGGGTTTGTTAATCTGTTCACTGTAGCAAACAGGACACGTGAGTTGTTACTGCTGTTGTTGATGAGCTCTGAGAAGAATATTTCTCTTGCTTTTTGCAAACTTTGATTGAAAATGTTTTGTTTGTATACCTCATAATGAATCAAGAGTTTTTATTTATGCCCTTTTTTCTTTATTGGCATTCCCTTTTCTGTGCCCTGACAGAAGGAGCATTGCTCCACGAAGTCTTCTGCCTCTTCCTCATCACTTTAACCTTAACAGGAGCAATGGTGTCCATAACATTTAAAACACCTGAAGTATAACAATTCAACAAATCATCAACTTGACCTGATGAGGCATTTTCAAACCTGATTGCCTCCATAAACTGTGTCCTGGTGTTATCATAAATGTGCCTCTTCTGAACAACTGTAGGTCCAGCAGCAGCTTATGGACAGATGGAAGAAGACACAAGAATGATCAGATAGAGCAACATCAATCACAGTGACATCTGAAATATAAACACCCTTAGTAATGACCTTTTATGACCTTTATAATCACAATGGAAGCATGCACAGACATAAATGGTCAATACTGTTACACTGTCTCCTGTGAAATAAACTTCTTTAACCTAGACTTATCTTAAGACAGCCAGAAGTAATTTTGTTTCATTGGACAAACCAACATAATTAAATACTGTTAATGTAAGGGTTTTTTGGTTAGGGTTAGAATGAAAATATGATCAAAACATGATAATTCCTGGTGATAAGATTTTATTGCATTTACTAACGCATGAGTCATGCATGAAATAATGCATGAATTCAGGATAAAATGTGACCCTTAATCTAAAGAGTTAGCAGAATATTAAAGTCCTGCCCCAATCCTGATAGAATTTGACATGTATTTAAAATCCCTTAAATGTTTTAAAATAGTAATTATCGTAATTGTATGATAATTTGATGTTTACTAAATTTCCCACTTATATGAACAGAAAAAGCACAGCTGATTCTCCTTTATAATTATGTAATGTATGCCATGGCTTTATTTTACCTCTGTTTTAAGACATTTATGATATTTAACTTAATGTTTTATAACAGCAGAATGTCCCGTTTCCTTCATATGAAAATGGAATTGCACTATTTGTACTGCCGTTCTTGTAAGTTACTTAGGAATGGAAAGATTTGGCCTGTGTTCGAAAAAGGAGCACTCCCATTGTTCTACACTGGCATTCCATATGACGTTCCAGGAAGTTCAATAACTGCACGAAATGTTTAAAGATGGGGGAGATAACTGCCGTCCTGGTGCTAAAGTCACAGCTAAGCTAATGCTCGGCTCTAAACTTCAGTTTGGTGTAATAAATTATAGGTACGGTTAAAACATTTTTAATAAAAGAGAAGCAAGAGCGGTGGAATCTGAGACAGGGATGGCAACAAGTAGTGGAGCTTTAAGGAAGCCATCTTTAATAATATTAAGGATATGGTTTTCATACTAAAAACCATCTCAAGTGGCTGTATTTTGACGTTGCAGTGAAGTAAGTTAAATTGCTCAGTAACAGTGCTTCACACATCAGAAAGTAGACCTGACCATGACATTTGTTAAGGTTAAAGCTTGAAAAAGAAAAGTGCTGTTTTGGCTCCTGTATATTTCAGCTTACATATTCTCTGCATATTAGCTGTGGTCAGATGGTGCCCTTCTCCTAAAACAGATGGACGTCTTTGGGAGGTCTGGACCACAATGAGTCTCATCCAAGCTGTTTGAAACGCAAACATAACAGCTCACAAATGTAATCAACCACAAACAGTTGCAGCATTTTGCAGCTTTACATTCACTAACCCCACAAATAAAACCACTAGCCTGGGACAAACTGTACAAGGGCTCACACATTCACTATGTCACAGTTTTCTTTGGTTTAATATCTCAAGTCTGTCCGTGCTGACTGTGAACTCCCAGGATGCTTTGCTCCGGTGTGATGCAGAGTGTGCAATGAGTTTTTTTTATTTGTGTTTGGGCCAGATTTTCTGCTCCATTTTCCTCCTGCTGCGGTGGGACAGAGTGTGGTTAGCTTTGTGTGACATGCCCCAATCACACATTCAGCTGAGATTTATTAGATCTGTTAGCTGTCTGTTAGACGAAGATTCCCACGGTGATTTTACTAATATGCACTTGTCTCATTTAGTTACACTTTAATGTGGAACCCTATATCACCATTCATTCATTCTCAACAACATTAGAAAAATTAGACCTTTCCTATCAGAGCACTCTACGCAAATCCTAGTCCAGGCTCTTGTCTTGTCCAAACTGGATTATTGCAATGCTCTTCTGGCTGGACTCCCTGCTGCACAACCAAACCTCTGCAGCTCATTCAGAATGCAGCGGCAAGAGTGGTCTTTAAAGAACTGAAGAGAGCGCACGTAACTCCTCTCCTCATTAGGTTACACTGGCTCCTGGTTGATGCCCGCATCAAGTTCAAAGCTATGCTCTTGTCCTACAAGCCCACCACTGGCTCCGCCCCCTCATATCTTCACTCACTGATACAGACCTATGTTCCTACCAGATGTTGACGATCAACTGTAACAACCATGACATACTTTAAACACATTCCCATTTACAGCAGATCCCTCTTTATCTCATTACATGTGCATTTGTTTTGTGTTTTTACAACACTGATTAACAGTGGTTTGGTTCACTTCCTGCCTTTGTTTGTTGTTTGATCTGCATGGCATTCTCACCTCAACCCAACTCCACCAGTGTTCACTTTGGAAGAGCCAGACCTGTGTTTTTATTAAGACCGCTGTGTTTTTTTTCTTTTGCACCAGAGTTGTAATGAACTGGACATTGAGAGGAATCAAACAGAGGTTCGATTAAAGCAGACCAAAAGGCTTCTTGGTGGTTCACATATGTAAGTGACACGTGGTTCAATTCCAACTCTGGTCCTTGTGCTGTGTCCTGTCCTTTTTCTGTGTCTAATTTTACTGTCTTCGTCAAATATAGGAAGAGGAGCATGCATAATTGCAAATAGGTGTAGAAACGTGTTTCTAATGAAGGACTCTGCTGCAGTGTGAAACGATGTCTGCGGTGAGTTTGAGGCTGCGCTGTAAGCAGAAACTCTAGCTCCCTTGTGTCGATGCCAGCACCAGTTATTTCTGTCTCACAGTAAACAGTTTTCAGTCCAGCTTCCAACTGCTGTGAATACACAAAACCATACTTCATGCACCAAAGGCAAACTGTTTAATGTTTTGTATCAACCTGATTTTTCCAACACAAATGAGCAGATCTGCTTGTTGCTTACTTTTGATAAGGCGGCTGGTAAACAAATGTGTCATGGTTTAAATACCTTTATAAAGACTAATTCAGTCTTAGACACCATTGTAGTATTTTGTATACTTATCTAAATACCAATACAAATACTGAGACATGACACTTGCTAGAATTGGAGCCTGTTGTACTTGTTTGACCTCCTTCAATATTGCTTTAAATTTTTCGAAGGAATAAGTGTAAATTAAATTGTTGAAAACAAATGACTGGTAAAACATCTGAAAAAAATGACCTAATTGTTCCAATAATCATCTGTGAAAAAACAAAACCTTCAGACGTCTTCTAGGCTTTATCATCAAGCCATTTAATCCATGAAAATGTTCAGCGTTGGCTGTTGGGCTACACCTCTTGTCAACATTGAATAAATGGCAGCAGAATAGTCAGAAAATGTCTATTCCAGCCCTTTCTCCCTGCTTAGAGAGGGAAAAAGCACTAAAATAAAAATAAGAGGAAATAAAGCATGTTGCTGTAGCGGGGTCAAACAGTGGGTAAAGTTTGTTTTAAACAAGGGACTAGTGTCGCCTAAGTTTGACGCAAGACAACGCTCCAGCGGCCTCTGAATGTGATTGGTTGGTACAGAACATATCTGAGGAACTGAGTGGCTTATGGAACTCTGCCAAACTGAGTTGTTGTTTAAAGAATATACAGAGCGTTCATGTCAGGCTGTGCCATGCTAGCTTCTACTGCCCAAATCATCTTGAATAATGGCCATAAAGAAGACTTACAATCTCCAAAGTAAAGGTATTCAAATTATGTCTGCCTTGGTTTTTGAAAGTTGACAAAATTTGTAATATACGCATATAGTGTAGCGTCTGTGTTATGCATCATATACTATACATTAACTTACAAATGAACCATGCTTTTTGATTTAATAGATCTTTTTGTGTCTTATACAAACTCTTTATTTAGGAAGTAAATTATACCAGACCTGCTAAATGGAGCAAGTGGGCTAAAATAAAAAGGGATCCAACCTTAACTTTAACTACAACATCAACTACTTTCCTTTCATGCCCGTTTATGTCGTTATATGCTTTAAAATTTAAAATGATCTTCATTTTCTCCAAATGTCTATTCAAATTACACAGGTTGCCATGGAGATCTGAAACTCTGTTAGCCTGTAAAATTCTCCGTCAATCGTGAGGACATTAGAATATTCTCTGACAGACAAGCAGGAAGTGAACTAAATGAGTCCCCATGTTGTGGGGCTCTAATTACCCACAATGCACCAGGAATCAATTCCCAAATTGACGGAGCCTGACCAAACTCTGTTGCTGTAAATGGTTATTGACCGGTGCCGTGTGTCCACTCAGTGCTGATGAAAGGCGTTTAAAACCAACAAACAACGCTCACGGCACTTTGTCAGCAGCGGAGGAAAGAGTCCGTAGACAAAAACACGACAGACAAATCAGATGCTCCGTCTCTGTGGGTTTGCTGGCATTTCAGTCTGTCAACACCGCTCTCAACAAACACGGCCTCCATCTCAGAAACAACATTCAGACTGTAGCAAAGTCACCAAACATCTAACACGCCACTTACATCCATCTCAAAGCACCATGACTCTAATGAAAGTGCAGCCGATTCTTCTCATTCATGGACAAACAACTGTGCTTTTGTCAG
Source organism: Neodontobutis hainanensis (assembly GCA_024349245.1). NCBI lineage: Eukaryota > Metazoa > Chordata > Actinopteri > Gobiiformes > Odontobutidae > Neodontobutis > Neodontobutis hainanensis. Next base: position 145,794 of record JALDNG010000360.1, on the reverse strand, counting down.
TGGGGGTTTTCAGTAGGCATCTGGACTTTTTTTTTTTTCTAAAACCTACTCAGATGACATCTTTTTCACAGCTTAAAAAAAAAAAAGTCCCTCCCCTTCCAATTTACTCTGCTCTGATTGGTCATTTAGGTACTTCTCTGTGATCAACTGGAACATGTCCTTTTTTACATCTACTTTTATCTACAGTAAGTATGAGTGGTCATTAATGACATGCATAAACAATGAGTGGTCATTTAAAATTGAAAATCTTTAACTCAAAAGTAAATTTATAATTTAAAAATGATACATTTTGTGACATGTAAAAAGAAAAAAGTGCTGAGATACAGCACAAGTGTCATTACTTAATATTATAGTAGCACTTTGAGCTAATTATGATGTTGAAACACTGCTAAAGCTTTGGAAAGTGTTTATTCCCAGTGAGCCGTGTGAAGAGGCATGTTAGGACCTGTCCCGCTGCTCTTCCGGGACATCTTTAGTGAATCAATTTAATCATTGCTATGGAGAAGAACTCACTGTTACTGTAACCTGGATCTACGTTTGTTGTTTGCCATAAGATTGAGGAAGTATACAAAAAAAAATTAGTCCTAAAGCTGTAAGCATGCTACTTTGCTTTCTATGTTTGTGTAATGTCCATGTCTACAGCTGAAATGTGCATTTTCGGTTTTGTGGGTTCATGTGCATCCTAATCTCATCAGGCAGTTCTTAGTTCAACAGTATCTGATGAATCTGATGAGAGACGATTTGTTTAAAACTCATTTATGTCATGATATTTGCTTGAAGTTTTTCCCAGTGTAATGTAAATGCTAGGATATATAGAGCACTTCTCACTAATGTTGTCTACCCACTCACTTACAGCACATGTGTGTAGTCCGTTTGGAGCTCGTTAGCAATTGTCAAAGTCTTTATGTTTCTGTAGAATTTGCAATTGTTTTGAGATTATGTCCTTTCAACTTTTGGAAAAGAAATTGCAGTTTACGTATTGCGGCTCATGTTGTTCAATGTTTTTATTGTGGTAATATGTTTTTAAACCAAGCGGGCTGCAGCACGGGTGGTTGTGGAGGCAAAAACTCGGGTCTGGGAGGAGTTCGGTGAGGCCATGGAAAAAGACTATCGGTCGGCCTCGAAGAAATTCTGGCAAACCGTCCGGCGCCTCAGGAGGGGGAAGCAGTGCCCTGCCAACACTGTTTACAGTGGAGGTGGGAATCTGCTGACCTCAACTGGGGATATTGTTGGACGGTGGAAGGAATACTTCGAGGATCTCCTCAACCCCACCGTCACGTCTTCCACTGAGGAAGCAGAGGCCGAGGGCTCAGAGGTGGACTCGTCCGTCACTCAGGCTGAAGTCACTGAGGTAGTTGGGAAGCTCCTCGGTGGCAAGGCACCGGGGGTAGATGAGATACGCCCTGAGTACCTCAAGTCTCTGGATGTTGTGGGGCTGTCTTGGTTGACACGCCTCTGCAACATCGCGTGGCGTTTGGGGACAGTACCTCTGGACTGGCAGACCGGGGTGGTGGTCCCTCTTTTTAAGAAGAGGGACCGGAGGGTGTGTTCCAACTACAGAGGGATCACACTCCTCAGCCTCCCCGGGAAAGTCTATGCCAGGGTACTGGAGAGGAGAATGCAGCCGATAGTCGAACCTCAGATCCAGGAGGAACAATGCGGTTTTCGTCCCGGTCGTGGAACACTGGACCAGCTCTATACCCTCTCCAGGGTGCTGGAGGGTTTATGGGAGTTTGCCCAACCAGTCCACATGTGCTTTGTGGATCTGGAAAAGGCATTCGACTGTGTCCCTCGTGGTGCCCTGTGGGGGGTGCTCTGGGAGTATGGGGTCCGGGGCCCTTTGCTAAGGGCTATCCGGTCCCTGTATGACCAGAGCAGGAGCTTGGTTCGCATTGCCGGCAGTAAGTCAGACCTGTTCCCGGTGAATGTTGGACTCCGGCAGGGCTGCCCTTTGTCACCGGTCCTGTTCATTATTTTTATGGACAGGATTTCTAAGCGCAGCCAGGGGCCGGAGGGAGTCTGGCTTGGGGACCACAGGATTTCGTCTCTGCTTTTTGCAGATGATGTTGCCCTGTTGGCTCCATCAAGCCAGGACCTTCAATGTTCACTGGGGCGGTTTGCAGCCGAGTGTGAAGCGGCTGGGATGAGGATCAGCACCTCCAAGTCTGAGACCATGGTTCTCAGTCGGAAAAGGGTGGCTTGCCCCCTTCAGGTTGCTGGAGAGCTCCTGCCTCAAGTGGAGGAGTTTAAGTATCTCGGGGTCTTGTTCACGAGTGAGGGAAGGAAGAAGCGTGAGATTGACAGACGGATCGGTGCAGCTTCTGCAGTAATGCGGTCGATGTACCGGTCTGTCGTGGTGAAGAAGGAACTGAGCTGTAAGGCAAAGCTCTCGATTTACCGGTCAATCTACGTTCCTACTCTCACCTATGGTCATGAAGTTTGGGTCATGACCGAAAGAACAAGATCCCGGATACAGGCGGCCGAAATGAGCTTTCTCCGCAGAGTGGCGGGGCGCTCCCTTAGAGATAGGGTGAGGAGCTCCGTCACTCGGGAGGAGCTCAAAGTAGAGCCGCTGCTCCTTCACATCGAGAGGAGCCAGCTGAGGTGGCTCGGGCATCTGTTTCGGATGCCTCCCGGACGCCTCCCTAGGGAGGTGTTCCGGGCATGTCCCACCGGGAGGAGACCTCGGGGAAGACCTAGGACACGCTGGAGGGACTATGTCTCTCGGCTGGCCTGGGAACGCCTCGGTATCCCCCCGGAAGAGCTGGAGGAAGTGTCTGGGGAGAGGGAAGTCTGGGCTTCTCTGCTTAGACTGCTGCCCCCGCGACCCGGACCCAGATACGCGGAAGAAGATGGATGGATGGATGGATGGTTTTTAAACCTATTTGTAATTATGTTTATTTATTGTTAATCTTGTACAGCACCTTGGTCAATCTGTGGTCATGGTAAAGCGCTATATAAATAAATTATTCATTGGTTGATTGATATGGGAAACTCTGACAAACAAAATACCAGATATTACAAACAATCAGCTTGTATATTTAACTGTAGCTCTACATGTTGAATATTCACCTGTAGAGTGAATATTAAGTGTTAGTTAAATTGGTTTTGTGTGTAAAATGAAAAAAACAATAGAAAATTTAAGCTTCTTTTTCAAGCACAAGGATGTCAATAACTGCTTTACACCATTATATTTAAGACAAGAGCAAAGGAGAAAGTTCCCAGTCGAGAACAAATGTCTCATTCAAAACTAATTTCACAATCACAGTACAGTACATTTCGGGGGTTAATATGCGGATGTTTGACTTTGTGCTCACTGTGTGTGTACAATGGTTTGTCACAATGATCCGTATTGACTCAGTTTTAATGAAGAGAGATAAGACAGGGCCACTGATGTGACTATTACAGTCGAATATGTGACTTCCATAGGGAGCCGGTCCCAAAGAGCAAACACCAACTGAGCTCTTTGTGGTCTCAACAAATATGAAGAGCTTTAGGCTGTTTTTACATATGTTTGTGCACACCGTGGAGCGACCTCGGAGCAATCTACAGCACATGGTGTCATTTTTCAGTTAGTTCGGTTTGTGTGGCGTTTGGAGTACGGTAAAAAGCACACTTGTGAACACGAACCAAACCAACTGAAAAACAATGTTTGTTAGATTGCTCCAAAAACAGCCATAGGACCTGAGCACCTCATGAGGCGAGCAGCAAAAGCAGGTTCAACTGAAATTGTTGGGAGGTCTGGGGTTCCCCCCAAAATGTTTTCAACAAAATAGGTGTACTTTTCTGTGTTTTGGAGAATTTTAGAGGATGTAAAAATAAGACTAAATGGTGTACATTTTGAAATAATTAATTTCTGACTCAGTGTCAGCTCCACTGACTTCTCACACTTACATTTGTGTTTAAAACATAAAACTACAGATCTAAGCTCTGAGAAAAAACTATGGTAATTTGAAAATGAGCCTACCTTCATGTCTAAGAGTCAGATTTACACAGAAGGTGAATGTAACCTGCTCGTTTGGCTCCTGTCTCTCCTTCTGTCTGCTCTGTCTCTGACAAAAAATGTTTTATCAACACTGTGTAAAAAGTCTCAGATATCTGTATTAGCGGTACTGTTAGCACTGTTTAGCAACGTACCTTACTTTCTGCTGTAAATGGAGCTAAATCCCTTTTGAGTTTCTTCATTGAGGCTGAAGTCTGTCAACACTCAGACGTCACTAACGTTTCTGTCCAATACATGGTTTCACTTTGTTTCTTAGTTTTTTATTCATTATTACAGCAGCTAATTGTACAGATTAAACTCTTAACATAGCCGCATCTCCACAGTTTGTCTCAGTTAAACTCGTGCGCCTCTGTTGAATCACAATCAGACTTTAGCAGCAGATCTGAGGTCAGTTTGGTGCCTTGTGAGGGACAGAGGAGGGAGAACAGAGGCAGCGCTGAAGCACAAACCAAACAAGCGATTAGAAAGAATTGACAAGTTGGACGGCGTTTGTCTCAGAGGGAAACACTTTTAATTAGATAAATAATAATTATCTACTCTTTGTACCTGCAGTACCAGTTATGTGCATACCTGTTTAGTCTTATATTTTTACCAAGCTCTGGACTTGGTGACCTCATAGCTGGCTACGATCATGCACATAACCTGTCTTTTATGTTTCAAACTGAACCAATCACAAAAACTCAAACCTTCAAATCAATCAAATGATAAAACAAAGTAAAACATTATCACCTATTTGTCTGTTATGGGGCTTTACGCGATGCATTGTTATTTTGATTGATTGTGTTCATCCAGCTGCTTCTAAAGACCATTTATTCTTGAATAAACCTGAAACCACAAAGTCCAGGCTCATGAATTCAATACCTGTTGCCTTTTAGCTCATGGCTGCAGATGTAAAAAATCTGAAAGTCAAATACTTATGAAATCAAGTCATCCTAATGATGGAATAAATGGTGTGCATTTATATATTTATTCAGGCCCCCAATGCGCTTCCATTCACACACATTCACACCTGGGGCAGACAGAGAGGTGTGGGGCTCACAGCCTTCTCCGACCACCACCAAACTCACCTCTACAGTCACACAGTCATACGCCAGTGTTACAGACACAGGAGGCAAGGAGGGTTAGGGAGGGTTAAGGGCCCAAGGAAACAACAACACTATGGCTTATACTGGACTGGATATAGAAGATTGATCTGATTTGTCCTAAGTTAAACTCTACCCACAAACACTGCAGCCTGAATGCTCAGAGGAAGCAGTTTACTGTGAGGAACTTTACGGCCGTCTGTTCCGCCGTTAAGCTCTGATTTAATTTATGGCAATAATGCGCTGCTGTTTGGCAGGCACCCATTTGCTTGTGGACGGATCGAAGCGCTGTTTTGTCAAGCTGCCAAAACCATAAATGCATTAATACACCTTGCAATACTAAGTCAAAATGACAGTCTCCACAGACCTGAAGAGTGAGGTAGAAACAACTGGATTGTAGGGTCAGAAAAGTTCAATATAATGGACACAAAGAAACAGACCGTAGGACATTCACACCTGTAAAACACCTGTAACCCTGGAAGCAACAAAATCTAAGAAGCTAACGACCATGTTTTTGGGTCAAAATCAAATGAAGCTGTTTACAGGAAATTACCAATAACCACATTCTTATGCTTTGGTTAAAAATACGAGAGTAGATGTGATTATAAAAGGCCTGGTTGCACCAACAAAGTTTATATGATGAACCAGTTTAAATCGTGGTTAAGCTTAAATTTCTTTAGCATATGAATTTAAACCAATTTTCTAACAACAAACAACATTAAATTTAATCTGACTCTGGAGGAGGATCCACTTTCAAATTGCTTGTGTTTTTTATGTTTGCGAGAAGTGTCTGTGGGTGTTTGTGTTTTTGTTTGTGCTTGGAGGCTGGTTGCTTCTCTCCGACCACAGAATCCATCTCAACTAACACTTCACAGGTGATTGTAGTCGCACTGTTTACATTCATCAAGTAGTGTGAGCGTGCATTACGTCACAGTCGCAGATTTTTTGAAATTCGAACCTGAATGCCCAAATGAAATTTAACATACTGGCTAATTCAGGAAACCACATTGAAAGGTGGAAAAGTAAATTTGTTTGTCCCATTGAGGTGGGTTCATGAATATGTCAAAAAGGAACACATAGCATAACTTTTTTTTTGCCTAAAAGCTACACATAGTACCTTTTCTAAAGTCTTAAAAAAGCCTTTAAAAAAATAGTCCTTGACTCCCATTCAAAATGCATTTTTCAATACACTACCATTCCAACGTAAATTATGTTTTTAAATGTTTTTTTTTTATTTCCAGGGGTTCCCTTCTTTTTTTATTTAAACATGTCCTGAAGTTAATAATGACAATCATAACACATATAATTTCTATGGCAATCTTTAAAAGAGCATTTTTTTTGTGTCTTAGAGAGAAAAAAGTTAGGGTTCAATTGTGTGGAATTGCTCACTTTTTAAATTGTTTAACCTTGCACCAACTAACAAAAAATCATTATATATAGCTGCATTACCAGCTTTTATACACTTGAACCATTATCTCCTTTTACATACTGAAGACTTCTTCTTCCTGTCTCTGTCCCACGAGATGTTTTTTATCAAAAGCCCAACACTTGTGTTTATTTGTAAACGTGCCGGTCCCTTGCTGAAATTTAAAAATGTACCCTCAGTGTAAGTGCAGACAGATGTGACTCACTGGGCACTAGCCTCATAAAGAGTGAATGGATTTAAAACGGTGAATGAGCCGACAGCTTCAGGCCGCTCTGAGTCATCGCTGCTTCAAGAGAAAGCATTAGAATGCGCTGGACGCTGCGGGGCGGGATTCCTCTTCGATGGTCAACTCATGAATGAACAGTACAAGTTAAAACCTGACTCATTCTTACGGCTCTGCGGCGGGTTTATGGTGCCGCGGCTCAGCTTTAGATTTATTCAAATTACTGGGTCTTGACCTTAGACGATAAAAAAGATGGACACTGTCACTTGAGAGTTCTCAAATGCTTTCTTTTAAATGTATAAAATGTATATTTACAGATATACTTACTTACAGCTTGTATAAAAATGTATTGTTAAAATGAATGGTTAAATTAATATTTGTATGTTTTTATATTTTAGATTGCACTAATATATTTTTTTAAAGCTTGAGCACAATGTGACCTCAGCACCAGTCATCATCTTAATGTGGTGACTGACAGGTGTTAGGGCCCCTTGTAATACAGACTAATGGGGCTATATTTAATTGGATTGATAATATGGCTTTTTAGCCCACCCAACATCACCACCAGCCAAAACTGGTTACTTAACTTTATTGTCATTACACGTCAAACAAGTCCAAGGCGATGAAACTGAAAGACATCCAGTAACTTGTGGAACTATCTATCTAACCAGATGGATGGAAAATAATGACTCCAATGTCTTGCGGCAAAGTTCTAGTTTTACGCTGCATCCCATGCCCCTACTAAACCTTCTCTCTGCCCATCAAAGAAATCCCTCAGATCACACAAACGGTATCCTGACATGCTAAAATATAGACCACGCTTGCAATTTATATCAGCTTTTGTCTGAAAAAATAGGAATGTTTTCACTTTGCGTTTATTAAAAACTGGAGCAGCACATTTGCGTTTGTCTCCCACTTGAGCTCCACTAAACCACTTGACATTTTATTATTACACTGATTCACTTTCACCTTTTTAAAAGCTACAAAATTAGACCTTAACAGCTGACAGGCCACTCTAATGCACCAACCAAACCAAATGAACCCCCCTTATCTTCTCATATGCTTGTCCTTCAATTGCTAAAGTGGTGTTAAACGCTCAACATCGTCCCGTTATACCTGATAAATGTCACAACGTGGCCTCAACAAATCTACACCACCTTCAGCGCGGAAAAGCTTTTAGTCGATGCCCTTCAGAACACGGTTTGTTTGTATGAGGAGCATTGCATTGGAAATAAAACACTCCGGAGTCCTTTGACATGAGTCTGAAAGACACAAAGTCCTTGACAAAATGCACTTGATCCAACTTTTCCCCAGAAAAAAAATCAACCAAAAAAAGAAAGCATTTATTTTCCCCAAGTCATGAAACATTGGCAGAATCCAATTGTAATTCTCTGCAACAGTTTTATAGCTGAGAAATCCATGTAAAGACCGGTGCTTTTGGATGAAACACTGTGGCCTCTGGGGTTTGAAATGTTCACTCGGTTTGAGAGAATAACTTCAAACAAGAGGGAGGATTTCCTCTAACTTTGAAGGTGTTTGAGGGCGATCAGAAGGAAAGGCAAATGAAAAAAGATTCATTTTGAGTCGATTTGTGCGTAAAGGTGGGAATGAATACAACATCAGACAAACATTACACTGCCAAAGATAACAATAAAATCATGATAAACTAACACTAGTTAGTAGTACTAGTACTCTTTTAACTGTGAAACAACAGTGAAAAGAAGAATAAAATAAAATGATGCATTTAGTGATGCATAATTTACTTCACTGTTCAGGCTTTCAACATGCATTCAAATGATGTACAACAAATGAGTTTGGCCATAGTCCCTTTTTTACACAATTGCATTATCTTCATGTTAAAAGAGCCACCATTCCAGTGGACATTCTTATAATAATGTATTATGACATATACCTAACAATACACAGTATTTTCCCTTTTTGTTTTAGATACTGAATAAAGGACAGTTACATGCTCATTAAAGTGTCTGCATGTATGCATATAGAAAATCGACCTTCATTGGCGTCAGAAAAACAGCATCTCAGTTTGAATCGCACGCATTTGTGCCTCTAGCAGTCATTCAGATTTCAAGTTTGATTCAAAATAATTTTATTTTAAGTGTGCACGCTCACACACACGCACACACACGCACACACACGCCTCATTTTTGTTTCCTGTGTCTTTTGGTGCACTCTGCAGGTCTATGTAAATGCTCCCAGTCTCTGAACCTAAAAACTCATTATGTTGTTGTGGACGGACCGACTCTTATACCTAGTTTGAGAAAAACAACCAATCACATCAAAGTGCAGGGAATTATTAGTCCATTACTTACGGCTCTTACTAAAGTCCAGAGTGGGCAAACTGAGCACAGCTGGAAGAGAAGCACAGCTGCATTTTTGAGGGCATTTCCACAGCATGTGTGGCTGCAATCCAACAGTGTGCATTACTGGAGATATGCAGCAGTTTTATTTTGTGCAACAGCGGAATCAGTTGGCATCAATCTGCACAGATCAAACGGCACCAAACAGGAAACTGAACAAGCACAACATCCGGATTATAAATATACAAACTCATTTTCCTTTTCATTTGAATATTTATATGTCTAATTAAGCATTACGTGCAATAAGATCTGCAAAAACAAAGCATCACTTCAAGGAATAACTCATGAAGTGATGTTGATGTGAACAACACCGTGACCTCAAAGTAAACTGGTTTTCAGGTCCTTCTTCTAAATAAACATTTGTTTTGGTCCGACACACATCTTTATCACTGGCTTTTATCGCACCATCTTGTAATTCCCGGGCATGCTCTTCTGAGCTGCTCGGGGCTGCGCTCTGCGGAAAATCTGAAACACATCCAGTGGACAAGGGTCTGTGACGTTGGTTGCTGAGGCTATGCAGTGGAAATTGGGAGTTAGGATTCACCTTGGTTATAACAAAGTGGCTTTGAAGACCTTTAAATAAGGTTAACATAGGTGTCTGTTAAATTTTATCATCATGGAATCATCGCTGGGCCCAACCCCAAAGTGGAAAGTGTAGAAATGATGCTTGGGACCGGGATCACCTCAAAGGTTTTTATTCAGATTCTACAATTATAGGCATTAGCTTTTGTTAGTTTTAAGACCAGGGAAAACTAAACCTTTGTAGTATTTGTTTCTTTTATGAAAGAATATGAGCTGAAATAATTACAGTTCAAAAAACTCAATGTCCTGTTTCACAGTGTTTTCCCTAAAGACCCATCTCCTTTGAGGACGTTTATCTGCGGCTATTTTTGTCGCTCTGGCTCTAGAACACGAGTTTAATTTTCATAACTGGGAAAATAAACACTTCCTTTATGAGCTGTGCTAGAAAATAAACACCAGATAGTATTAAAATCTGCTTTATTACTGGTCTGGAATCAGGAGAAATCATTTAATCGAATTGAATAGACTTGCTGTCTTGTTTAGCATCTCATCAGCAAATGAACTATGAAAACACACTTCATGGGACAAATGCACATAAGTTACTTTTTTAAACCACGAGGATGTGAAAACTCTAGTATCTAAAGATGGCCAAAATACTGTTGTTAACTATTACTTATGTTGTAAATTTTGTTTGCACTAGAGTATAACAGTCCAAAGTGTAAGAGTTCAAAGTTACTCAAATATTTTTTTTGTAAAGTAAGATAACCACTGACTATGACTACACTTGTGTGGCCTTAGCTGTTCCTTAAGCCTAGCTCACACTACATGATAATCCGCCGGCTTTGAGCCTGAGTCGGTCCTTGTGACAGTTGTGGGAGTGGTGAAAGCAGATGGAAGAAAGAATAAAAGCTACAGCCTCCTCATATTTTGCACTGTTCCTAAAGCAATCTTGGTCCTAGTGTAGCAAAAACGAGCAGCTAAAACATTTCTCTCCCCACCCGACAGCATGCACATGTAGCTGATTGTCATCTGTATTGTACGTGTCTTTTCTTAAAGAGAAGGAAATGATGTGTGACATGCAATGTCACTGGGGCTTGGCGAGACACAAAGACCTGTCCAGTGCTGGAGAGAGGGAAATGCTGCAGATCTGAGTCGAATATTTAGGTGATTTTATAATGTCAACCCAGTCATTTGACACAGAGAAGCATGGAGTCTTTAAACCATAATTTGCCTATATAGTGATTACTGACAGTAAAAAAGTGTTCTCTCAAAAGTCAGTGCCAAATTGAGGAGAAGCACAAAACATCCATTAAGCAGCACATTTAGATGCCAGTGCTACTACACTGCTGCTGCTTTCTGAATGTGAGAGAAGTCAGACTAAGACCTGGGGGCCACATGCAGCCGTTGGGATGTTTAATCTGGCCCGCCAAGCATATATTAACACTTTATTAATAATTAAACACTGCATGCATGCACATGCTCAAAAAGGTAACAACCTTTCCTAAAGCTAGCATCTCTACTCTCAGTGATAGTTTTCACTGGTTTTAGAACAAACAGTAAAGAGTGGATCTAAAACTGAGGAGGTGCAGATGTGACTGTGGTGTTGAATATATAGTGTTTTTTGCACATTGTTTTGCCATAGTTCAAAATTTAAACTATAGACAAAATAAATCTGTTTTTATTGAGCATAAGTAATTTTACCTTGTTGGCTCAGCCCTCCACAAGAGTCCCATATTATAATGTGGCCCTTGGGAAAAAACTATTGGCCTTTCCTGCTCTAGTAGCTGCAGTGGCAGTGGCGCAGTGTTTAGCATGCCCAACCCCTCAACAGGAAGGTCCAGGGTCTGGAGTGGAGTTTGCATGTTCCTTCCGTGCTCGGGTGGGTTTCCTCCGGGCACCCCGCTTTCCCCATCAACATCAAAAACTATGTTAGGCACCACTTGGTGTGGCTGGTGACTAGAAATTTTAAATAAAAAGATGATGCCACCTGATGCCATCCGGGGTGCACATGGCAGAGTTGGTGAGGGTGTGAGTCCCCAGTCAACTCTGGCCTTTCTGTGAGGAGTCTGCAGGAGTATTATGTCTAAGTGTCAACCTGTCCAGCATGTTCCCCGGCAGTCACTCGCAACTCCTAACAGGACTAAGTGAAAAAAAAAATGAATGAAAGACCATCTTGTTGCAAAAAAGATAATAAAAATAATCATTTCATGTTTTTCTAAAATAGGGCAGTCAAATAGAAGCAGAAGAGCAGAGTACAACAGTAACGTCCTCCACTGGCCTTTGGTTAATGGACACAAGAGGAAGTGCTGATTCAAATAACATTCTAACAAACTCTGACTCATAGAAATCACAACAATAGAGGAATTAAACCTGATATTTGTGCACCACTGTCACTGTTTGAGTCAGTTCATGCACCCCCCACAGAAATGTTCATGAAGAAAGATTAGCTTCACCAGGCAGGAGGAAGGTTGAGGCGGGGGATAGAACAAAAAAACAGGACATTGTCAACTTATTTGTGTTTGTCACATGGGTTTGTATAATGCCTGTATTTAAAATTGTGACATGCATTTCATTTTAATATTGGTTTGGCTGCTTTGCAAATGTGTATTCTAAAACAATTTGTTGGTATTTTTGTGGTATTCTATACGGATCCAGCATTTCAAGATCAGCTTCTAGTGACCTGTAGCTCGTAGCCTTTAGCTGGTCAAGCCTAGACCTTTCGAATGTTTTCAGTGATTTGTTTGCAGAATTACCACTAAATCTTCCAGAATACAATCTGTATTTTCCCCAAACATCTCAGTAAAGTGTGGAGAGATAATTCAAGCTCTCAGCTGTGTCTTTTGCTGCCGCTGCCAGCTCTGTGAATGTTTCCGTCCTGGCGTCCTGCCTCGACTTTCACTAAATCACACAAAGCGCTGCAGTCCGCTCGCTCTGTCAAAGGCTTCGAGTCCTCTCAATTAGCAGAGCTGCTGCAGAGAGAAGCCAAAACATCCCTGTGTTTGCATACCACAGACACTGCCAATGCTATTTATTTATAAGAGCACTCCATAGCAGAGTCATCTGGTTTTCAAACAAGAACCAAACACAGGCAGAAGAGCTTGGTGTGACACTGAAATTGGAAACTCAAGGCTAAATTATAAGAAGAAATGGCATTTAGCACAGTAGCATCAGTCGTCTAAACACGTACCTGATTTTTATTTAGTAAAAAAACTCACTAACGGAAATGTTTTTCCTAAAACTAAAGCTATTTCAAACTGAACTTAAACGTCACCTTATTGTTCACTAGCCCTAGGTATGAATGTGTGTGAATGGGGTGAATTTTCTCGGGCAATCTTGGACGTTTTGGGTGCCCTGGAAGGGTACAAAAAAGTGCTATATAAATGCACACTATTTCCCATTTCAATTATTATTAAATAATTGTCATTTCAGGTCACTACATAAATGCTAAGAATAACAATACTGCAGTGACAACTAAATAACTTAACCAACTAATGAATAGGCTACAAAAGCAACTTCCATTGATTAAAATGACCACCATTAGACCACAATTTTTAGATTTGGGCTTTTTCCGAATCAACACATTAATCACTATATTGTGCACTTTATTGTAAGTACGCTATATGCTTAGTGAATTGTAGTGCACTCAAAGAATGAATGTGTATGTTTAAGTGTGACTGCTGAGTGAATGAATAATGGACTCCATTGGCAAGCGCTTTGAGACCCCTGAAAAGCACTATATTAATCTAATCCAATATTATTATTATTATTATTATTATTATTATTATTATTATTAATAATAATAGTTTTACCCTTTGTGGCAGCGTATTCATTCATTAATTGTTATTAATGAACCGTCAGGATGTAAAATCTTACATGAGAGCTTTCCTCTTGTCAGTTTTGGTCATTAATGTGAAAAGATTTTTTGAATCAAATACATAGGCCTATTTATATTAATACCTAATTAAAGTCTTGTTTATTAGAGATCAGCGGAGTTTAGCTGACTTTTTGTTACATGTACACCAGAGTCACATGACTATTGGCAACAGAAAATCATTGTGTAGTGTCCAAAACCAGACTAAGTGTGTGCACTATAAAATCCTCTATTTAGTGCTGGACTATATAGTGATTGAGGGGTTAAAGAATAGGGGTTTAGACACAGCCTTGGAGTCAAAGACTGGTGTGATCCATGGCTGCGGGATGCATAGTCTAAAAGATCACTTATAAACAGTAAGAAAAAACAATCATCATTACTTACCACTCATGCAAACAAGGAGCTGGTGCTTTTAATGTCCACTGAGTTGATTAAAAGACCTGAATATGGTACCGGCCTCACTGCCTTGTCACCAGTTGCACCAGTGGTCACTTGCTGTACTGCACAGTACATGATGTCACTGCCTTGTCCCACCCTCAAACCCATTGGTCAGAATGGATTACATGGAACATAAGACTGAATGCACAAAGCATGTGGTGCCTTTGTACAACTGAAAACTGTTGGCCTTGACTGACTATTCAATTATATACTATCTATAATTTGTTTCCAATCCAGTAACAAAGACAGTTTTAAGCCCCTCCCTCTAAACTCAGTCTGATTGGTCAGATAACCCACTGTGTTGTAATTGGTGGAAACAATAGTGGTTCAAACAGACTCTGATGCAGTTGCTCTGTTAGCACGGTTCTCTTGGATAAGTGTGAAGGCTCCAGACAAACCTCAAAGCACACCAAACATGTGCCGAACTGGTTCAGTTCAAGTGTGGACCTCACGTGGACCATGATAGATGTGCTCAAACAGGAAGAGCGTCAGAAATTGGCGACGATAACATCACGTAATGCTTAGTTTCCCTGAGGTTTGAAAAACAAACAAAAACAATATTGTTCAACTAAACAAAATGACAAGAGGTCTAATGTGAAGCACTGAGGAAAACCTCTACGGTAACATGCCTAGCATTAGCATTTGGGCAACACCATCTAGTGTGTTCCCAAAAAATCCTGGGATAGGCTCTAAGCGGAAGCAGGACCAAGCGGAAGAAAATTAATGAATAAATATTTTAACATTGTCCATTATCCAGATACAGTATTTTTTAAGCATAAAGGAGGGGGGAAAATGCTATTTACTGTTGTTATTGCAGTTGTTGCTGTTGTACGGTACAACGTTGGTGTGTAGCTACGTTGTTTACAGTTAAGCATGCTGTCTAACACATGCAACAAGTAAATAGCTTGTTGGTACAGTGCATTCAACTTTCTTTCTCACTCTGACAAAACATATTAAGTTTATTGAGCAAGGATTTATTGTCCTACAAACAGATTTAAGGACCTACGGGAGTCCAGTCTGTTGCATTTTTATTGACAGCCTACTGGCAATGGGTAGATCCGTCGCAGTTACAACAACAGTGGAGCTACAACATGGGTGTTGCACCTGTGGGGGATGTGGGTGTTAACACCTACACTTTTTACAGTGAACAGGTTGAACAAACACACTTTTTCTGCAATTTTGCTCAATAGGTGTGTTTGTTGTGCCAAATCAGCAACAAACTTGCACGCTCTCACCGCGTGCCACGAAGGTAAACAGTGGACGAAGTAAGCAAACTCCCGCACAACAAGTATCTGTGGCCTGTGCGCAGTAAATATTTATTGCAGATGTCCCGTTGGGGCATTGGGAAGTGAGCTGCAGGTGGCTGCCTCTACAGCCCTGTCATAGCCTCGATGTGCCAGTGCCTCTTGTGCCTTAGTGCGTATGGTCAGCTGTGGCCTACAAAACCAGTTAAAACTGTAGCCCACATTAAAAGGTGAAAAGTAAAAGCTCTCCTGCAGTTTTAGGTCTGCGTGTGTAGTCTTCAGTCTCTTTTTTTGTGGACGAGTCGTCAGAAACAGAGCTCCTAAACACAGATGATATAAAACCATAAATAAACCATGTTTGAACGATGGTCCCCAGAATAAAGTGTTTGCAAATGTTTTACTTCCTCTTGAGGCATTGTTCTATACTGCTTCTATTGTTCTAGTGATCTGTAAACGTTGTTCAGACTGTGATAACATTTCTCACTTTTAAGTCCTGACTTCAGAGAGGGGCCACTGTCCTTAATCATCAATATTTCACACAAAGGTCTGTAAAAAGGCTGAAGCTGCAGCCTGTTGAGGGGAGTTTGTCAAACAGAGGAGGATCAATGTGATGGGGTTTCAGGGCAATAGCCCCCGATTTAAGAGGGCCACATGCCATAGGAGTGGCCAGTCAATTTTTGTGACCTTCAGGTCGTAGTGTTAAAATTTGGTTGGATGGTTTCTTGAAATAAGAAAACATATGTAGCCAAAACATCAGCAAATCTATGCAGCAGCTACAATACTTCTAGAATATTCCTGAAAAGTTTGCATATTCAAGGTCATTTTTAATCTTTATTTTACATAGTGTTATTTTAAAGTAAGATTGCAGTTTAAAATGTTGAACAGAATCTACATAAAACTACTAGTGTGACATCATTATTATGAGTCCATCTGGGCCTTTGACTTAGGTTATAAATGACCTCCCCAAAGACCCAGTGTATTATTTAGCCACTCCACTACATAGGAGCCAGGCTGAGCATCCAAAGCTTAGAGAAATAAAATCTATAAGAGAAAACCACTCCATCTGATTCTGTTGCCTTTAACAGCCTCCAATTCAAGCTTTTCCATTTAACTTGAATGCATCATGAGAACGTCTCTGAATGAGCGTGTTATAGCGCGCACTGATTTCAATGAACGGCCCCAGCTGAATACAAATGACGCCGTATTCTTTACCGTAAAACATTCAAGCTCTATTGATATTCTCAGCACCACACTCAAAGAAATAATAAAACCTTTAATTGGAGCCAAACTCCCCTTGAACACAGCTTCAGCACGTTTATACTTACTTACGTTTTACTATACAGTATGTGACAAATTCAAAATGACAAAACAGCAAACTTTATTAAATAACCTTCATTTATTGCTGTTGGAAAGTTAAATGGACCAGAACAATAGCAACTGACATGCTAAAATACAATTCCAATGTATTCTTGAAACAGATTTAATAGAGAGCTGTGTGTGGATTTCTTCAGAGTCAACTACCACCATAACACATGTATAATGGACGAATGAAATGGCCACCAAAAATCTCAAATTGATAACATGTCTCACTATGACTGACTGTATGCGTGTGCTGTCAGTGAGTGGGTAGAGAGTGGCTCAGTCATTGGCTGCTCTATTTGTTTTTTTGGACCCATGCTTCCTCATCAATGACTGTTAAACTGAGACCTGCTAGCTGCAAAACCTATATTAGGGAAAAAACACATTGCCATATGCATATTGGTTAATATGAGTTTTGGGCTATAAAGAAATACATGAATGCATATGTCTTACTCCGATTCACAGATTATGTTTTGTTTTTTGGTTTGTTTTCAAGTGTAAAGTATTCAGCTAAATGAAACAGTGTTTTCTCAGTTGCTGTACTTCTTTGCCTTTAAAACCTTTCCATTCAGTTACATTTAAAAGAACTGCCTGTTTCATGACATAAAAGATGATGTCAGTGTTTAAACAAAGGCATGCATAGCTTCATCAGTTAAATCAGATTAACACTAAAATGCACAAAAACTTCCAGAAATGCATAAAATGCATGTTTTAGGTTTTGGAAAGTCGATGTGAAGCTGTGGAGCTAATGTTCCATGATGCTTAGGTTTTTTTGCTGCCTCTAGATACTCTTTACTGATTGTAACTTGTGCGCTCATATAAGTAAATGGTTTATATTTGGGAAAAGATTTGTTTGAACTAATGTTCAAATCAAAATATTCTGACCCCCACAAACTGTGCATTTATATTCTTAATCAAACCTAACCCTGCACTACAACTAAACTAAACTTTGTATTTTCACATGTTGCAAACTCCAATAAAGGTCAACTTCCCATTTAAACGTACACTTCCTTTAAACTTGGCCTAAACTAACCCTTTTCTGGCACACTCCTGGACGTTAAGCTGCCTCTTGCCTCAAGTCTAAATCCAAGTTATTCTACTTAAATAATTAGGGCTTTGCCACCATACTACAATGACTTTTCCTGAAGAATAAGCTGTCAATGTTGATATATGGTGTGTTGGATATAATCTAACTAAGACACAATGTTGAGACAAATGCATATCCTCTTCCACTTTCAGAACATAATAAATCACACGTTTAGACAAAAGCCATCTTTCAAACTAAGTGCGGTGTTGTGATGTTGTGATGTTGTCTGCTGCTGTAACAGACGAGCTACAAGGGCGAACGGATGTCAATTAAGAGCTGCACCCATTCGGAGGAATACGAAGAAGTAAACCCATCCATCTCCATGAAACATTTCCTCAGTTTGTCCTCATTGCTTGGACCACAATTTAATTGACGATTCGTCGGATGTCTGGTAAAATACAAAAAAAACACATCAGTCTGTTGCAGCCCAGTGTCAGATTTTTGGACTTTTGCTGAATTCAGCCAAGTGCTCCCTAAAAACTGGATTTTTTTCACACTAGGTTTATTACTAGTGTTATTTTAATTAAAATTGTTAACAGTTTTAGTAAATGGGTTACTAGACACATTGATGCAAAGTCACAAACAATTTGCAAGAAATATGTCATATTCTGTTCATGCCATTAAGAAATATATATCATGCACTGTTAAACTGTCAAGTGGCAACAATAACTATTGGTAAAAGCCCAAAATAGTACATCAAGTAGTGAGTACAATAAATTCCCACACTTAAAAAAAAGATAATATAATATAACCCAAATAAATAAAGTAAAAGAAGAAATAAGATAACCTGGATAACCTAGTTGTCTAGTATCTAAAAGTGTGACTTTTATTTATTTCGGTGCTGCTTTTCTGGGGTCTCTAGTTAATTGCAGGTCTAACACATAGGGACATACACTAACAACTACTATGTGTCATTCTTTTCTTGTGAAATTAAACAAAAATAATATATATTCCCTCTATTTTTGAACTCAAAAAAGTTCCTAAATGTCACTTATCTGCCTCATATGTCTCGCTGCCGCCATTTTGAGCCTTCTGTAAATATAAAACAAGCTCCACTAAAATCCAAACCAGCAAGTCTCAAGTAAAATGGACCCTGAGCGCCGTGAGACGGAGCAGTGTGGATAGATTGGACGTGTCGTTTCAAAGCGTCTTGTACTGGAGCGAATGTGACAGGCGGCTTTATCTCCCGCTCCATCACAGCCCCCTGCCAATAACTCCCCCCTGTCCCGAGTGCACCCTGTTACGACACACGGCTTCAAGTGCTGTCAAGAGTGCTCTTCTTGTCAAACAACAATACATCTCCACTGAGAAGGTTTGGAATTTAGATTAGAAAGGAATGTATAATCCACCTGAGAATTCTGCGGGAGTGTTTTGTGTTTCATTCTTAAATATTGTGCCCTGTCCATGGTCCTGGACGAGACAATTAGTGAGACTTGTATAGACAATTAGGACTTCAAGAAAATCGTTTGTGTTTGTGTTTGTGTTTGTGTGTGGTGTCACTTTGTGCTGCATTGCAGACTTTTGTTTTGAAATTCTATTCCTTTGGCCCAACTCTCACGAAATCTCTTGTGATAAAATGTGGTTTTAGAGTAAACCGACATGGCGGACTACAGTAACAATCCGTGTCCCGCCCCTGATCAAAACCGTGACTTTATCCAACCTTTACAAATCTGGCATGGTTTTTACAGCTCTTTGCAACTCTTTTATTCATAAAAGAGTTGCAAAAAGCTGATGTGCACAAACTATTTCATTACAAATGAAGCCAAATCCTTTGTCTTTAGTGCTGTGATTGATTTGCTGCAAAATATGTCTGTGCTGAAGCGACACAGAAACGGGCACACAGTACAAATATGATGTTTAGCTCAGAGCAGAGGCGAGAGTCCGTGTCTGGGCATTGTCACATCAGATCGGATTAATAAGAACAATACATGCCGTGTGTTTTCAGCTGTGTTTGCATGATGTTGATATTAAACCCCTGCTTTGTTGAGTGCGTGATTTGAATACCTTCCCCCTCTTCGGACAGTTTTGAAACACGCAAACAGGACAATGGCATATATATACAAGTCCACAGCAGGTGTTCAGCACATATTGGCTGTGTTTGTTACATAGAAGCATCACTTTTCATCCCAAAAATATTAATTTTTCACTCTCATTCGGATGTTTCTTAGAAATCAAGCCTATCTCACTGATACAGCTGGACAGAAACCTTACACAGCTTCAAAGAATTGTATTTGTACAAACTACACTAAAATGAAGACATGTTCTTTTTTTCCAAACTTGCCTGTTTGGATTATCTCCACTTGTAAACAAATAACATATGTGAATATGACACTTTCTCTGTATTATTGATAGAGAATTAATTCTAAGTTAAACAGCCAACAGGAATTCTCATCTATTAAAATGCATAAAAAGTAATGCCTAGCTGATGTTGTAAACTTTCGTTTTTTTCACTGATGATACAACAAAAGATCCACGTTCATCTTTTTAAAGTTGTCCAGTACCAGAACTGCTCTGCTTCATGGTCAGGTAACCACCTTGATTTCTTTCCCATCTTTTAAATTAAAGAGGTATTATTTGGTCCTAGATACAATATATACCTAGTGTATTACATGGACTACACTGAGTCTGGCAACCTCTCCAGACTGGAACGAATCAAATACAGGTAATACATTAACTACAGCACATAGTCCTACTTCTAAAATCCTGTAACATCACGTTAATAATCAGATGTTAAGAATTGATCTAGCAGACACATTAATGCTAAGTTGGCGATAGTGCTTTGAATATCAAACTGACTTCATGACCGAGTTAGATAAGATGTACTTGTTTTTTCCCTCTGAAGACAGACCACATTCTGCTCATTTCATTTGGAGATCAAAAGAACGGAGATATTCTTTTTGACAAAGACACATCTCCGTCTGCTGTAATGGACTCAGATACAGCTGCATGAACACTCTGCTTATCTGCTGATTCCTATTGTCCAACTGCAGGGAGACAAATGTGGACATAATACAGGCTGATACAATCAAACCCGCCACAGAGTTCAGCTCAAATTTGCTGGGGATTGTTCTACAGCATTGTTTCTTTTGCGTTAGTCTTTGTTCTGTGACACAGGGCTCTATCTGTGGAGCTAATCGATAGCACTGCAGCTTTGAGCCACTACTCGAACAGTAGTCCCTCGTGATTTACTGTACCTTCTACTGTCCTTATCCATCTTTGTTTCCATCTGTCTCCTCGGATCCACAGTGGGAGCCAGTTCCTGCATCAATCAATTTCACTGGAACTCCCCACGGAGAATATTACATCTCTTGGGAAAAAAATAAACCAATGAAAGGGGGCTTTTATAGATTCATTGCATTACTGTCCAGAGAAGAAAAACACATTCTTCTTTCTGAGGTGTGGGGCAATTATAATAGTGATTATATTTTAAGTGTTTTAAGTAAAACCATCGGACTTTTTTTTCTTCTGATCTTGTTCAGAGGCAACAGCATGTCCCTGCAGGGCTACCGTAGCTGCTCGCATGTTATAAGCAGGAGCAGTGTAGGTGACAGTGATACTCACATTGTAGAATCACTCACATTATAGCTCATTTTCAACATGATTTGAATTTTCACAGGTCACAATTTTCAAATCAGTGCTGCCCGTCAACAAGCTTTTAGCCTTTCAGATCCTGTGACGTGGATACCCTCTATTTTACCCCTAACTCTTTCTAAGCAGGACAGGCCTTTGAGGAACAGACCCTGTCCTGTGTTGGTGATAAACTTGTCCCTTTCACTCTCTCTGAGCTCACAGATGAAGGTAATAACTCCTGGCTGTTTAAGGGAACATTTCAACCAGGTTTATGATGCGCTTTACCAACCAGAGCCTCCAGACCAACGCGGCAGAAATACAGCGCGCCTTCGCTGCAGTTGGCTCTAATACTTCTCCATAAATCTGAGGCAGAAAGAGCAGGAAAACGTGCCCTCAGATGTTTGGAGAATCAGTTCAGAGCAGTGTTGCAGCCCACGCTCTTCTCCATTTTAAAGAGTCTCTCACAGGGTTTTCAAAGCAGCAGCAAATGCACAGAAGTATTTTTTTTTTCTTTATGATAAATAAGCCTAGTTTCTCAAATCCAATGTATCTCTGTTACAAACCACTTTAATGAGCAATACTGACCTGAAAAATATGCACCGTATGTACATTCAAATAAATGCAAATTTTGCACATGGTGTTATCAGATTGTGGCTGTTTTTCTGTTTCACTAATGACTAACACCTGGTTTAAGCAGCAATCGGTGCTGTTAGAAGACACCGGAGAATTTAGATTTATTAGATCCGTCCGTTACAAACGTTATTACAAGTGATATCTACGTCAGCTCCAGTCTTATGGTAAACGACCTGTAGTGGGAGTTAAAGATTTCTGCAAATAAGAAGATGAACTAGGTGAACTAGTAAACTAGCCTTGTTTATTAGCATCAGGTTAAATGTTAGCTTGCACCAGCGGATCATTGTGGACTGAATATATATTGAAAATATGATGACAAATGAAATGTATCTATTTTTTAACCATTCACACTGACAAATCATGAGGGCAAAGTCATTTGTCAGCAAAATGTCTAAGTTCTATTGATTCAAATTGAACTTTCATGTTGGAAATCTGGCTCAAAAATGTTTGAAGATTGTACAAATGGTGCTTTAACACAGGCTTTATCAGCACCAACAGGACAATGATCGAATGTTGTTGTACTATAAGTTGGAATATGAATGTGTTAATATATGGGACAGTGTGACATTAACAATATGTGTCATTCAGGCTTATGGTCATGCTACTCCATCTAACTCCACATAAGCACCTTTAGAATAGTGTGCAGGACGACACAGCATTTTAAACAAAAGTCCCGCATTCCACAATCTGATTCTAGGTCCCGCGTTTTCTCTGGCTGTAGAATATTTATGAAAGACCCGTGGCTTTGCTTTGTTGTCCAGTTGTAACAAAGCGGGGAAGACCATCATCACAGAGCTGCCAATCAATCAGCAGTATTCAAGTAACATGCGCAGTTTGATTGACAGCTCCAGTGCTCTGCAACAGCTCCGCCCACAATCCAAAGCTGGGAGTGGGGAACAGAATTTGTCTTATTTTGAACAAAATATAAAAAAAATATAGCTAAAAAAAAAGGAGCTGCTGCTACAATGAGGACAATAAAGTCTGAGGAGACTTGTTTTTTGTGAGCTATATCAGATGAAAGTCTCTGTTTCCACTGTCTGTGGGACATTTGTCGATTGACACAGCATTAGTAAGGTGTCCCGCATTGCCTCTCTTTGTCCCGCATAAACATGCTATTTGTCCCACATTTGGTTCGTTATGACCTGGTCCCCCTACTTTAGAATGCAGTTGGTAGCTTTGTCTCGTGGTACTTTCTGTATGTCAGCGATGCAGTTGCAGCTTTGAGCACAAATTGTCTTCCTTTGTCTTTCTGCTCTGTCCCTCTGAGCCTCACATCTAAACGCCCCAGACTCCAGAGAATGCCTTCAGACACAAATGGTCACCCACCCAAATGTGCACACACACTCTTCCCTTTCCCAGACAGTGGCGAGGAGACGGGACAAAGTCGTCTCTAAACTCTAGATAACCCCGAACAGAGCCACGGGGGGCAGACATCACAAACCAACACTGGCACAACTGTGGCACAGACTAAACATCACCACACACACTTTCCCTCACAGTGCGCGAGAGACTGGATCTTTTTTATGGTATTTTCTGGTGCACAACACATTAAGGCCCTGCAGCTCGGAGACAATAAACTGCAGTGATGTCATGGTTTGGAAAATCTTTCTTCACCATTAAACCAGATTATTTGATGAGTTGTATAAGACGTCTAAGTATCTTTACAGACAATTTGGATTTATATTAGCCTGGCCAGCTTAATAATTTTTCTGTCAACTACAAAGAATTAGTCTGGTCTTTCTTGATCTGAGTTTGATTTGAAACACCCTGATCTAAGCATTAGAACAACAGGGCCAGTTTCACTTCTTTATGATTCATTGCATAAGGCCCATCCATTTTTAGATAAACACTAATAATTGTTCAGTGTTTTTTGGTTTGGGTGGAAGACAGGTTCAATGGGTGGGGTACCAGACCCACTCAAAATCACAGAGGAAGTTGTGAGTTAGACCTAGCATAACCTGTTGGGTCTAGAACCGTGCTTTGTTGTGGTTGGTGAGGATAATAAGTAGGTACGGTGGTGCAGTGGCCTCTCAGCAGGAATGTTCAGGGTTCGACTCTTGGGTCAGACAGGACCTCTGTGGGTGGAGTTTCCTACAGATAGTGTTTACTCCCTCAACATAAAGAACATGCTAGGTGCCCCCTGATGTGGCTGCAGACTAGGAATTTCCCCACGGGGATAATAAAGGGATAATAAAATAAATGCTTTCTTAGTGAATGTGATTTTATCATTACAGTAATGATGCAAGGAAACGCTCTCGTTTGGCTGGGTCATATGATCATATGGTTTGCAGTAAGATATCAAAATGGATTCTGAGAATCTAATACTGCAGTGAGGTGGGCCACAGAAAATTGTGAATAAAAAAAAAACAACAAAAACTACTGCTGCTTAAGTTGGAAAAGAACTTTTTATGCATCGTCAATGATTTTTACAAATTATTAGTCTCTCTGAACTTTGGGCACATGAACACTGAAAAGATTCAGAAAAAAATGTCAAAATGGACCATCTGAGAAGCACATGAATGCGGCATTACACTTGTGCTTTAAAAATAACTATTGTCAATGGTGCTGCATTTTTCTATTCAGACAATAAGTCCAGGCGTCCAATAAAGGACCACAACTCCAGAAGTTTCAAACTGAAACCTTATCAGAACTCTCTGTCTTTGCATTCCCAAACTGAAAAATGGAGTGGAAAAGCCAAATTATCTTTTACAATTACAAAGTGTATGGACATAGCCTGAGCATGTGCACCTGACAAAAATCAAAAGTAGTTTGAAGCTGGGGTGACAATTTGCAGGATCAAAGTGATACTCTATCATCCTTGTGTTGAAATGTGGAGCAACACTTCTTATCCTCCTGAGCTTCTTCACTGTGAGTGCCACATCACTGTCACCTCCTCAGGAAACGTCAACTCACACTATATCTGATGTGTATCACTATAGAAGCAATATTAACAGCTTCAGCTCTTAACTCTCCTGGCTTTAAAACCATTAAACAAATAAAGACAGAGCCACAACGCGGCTATATTTTGACCTGTGTCGGCTCATAGAGAGATTTGTTCCTGAAGCACTTGAAGAAAAAAGACCAGAGTGTATTAAGGCAAGACTTTTGAGGATTAAGACAAGACGAAGATTAGTGTAGCTATACCAGGCTATCATTTTTAAAAAAAATATATATAAAAAAAGAATAAAAATAATAATAAATATAGCTGCAAGCAGAAATGACGGGGCCAAGCACTAGGCCGGCATTCAATCTCATGCCGACATAGCCGGCAGCATCAGACCAACGGCAGTAAGCATATAAAGAAATTTCAATAAGACTTCAGTCTAAATGGCTGAAAAATCATCAATACGGTCTTTAGCACTTTGATTGAATGGTTTATCACGGTCGACCAGTAACCAAACTGATGTGTGAAACAACTAGAGTGCTCAAACTCTGCAGGCAGACTCAATGTGTTGATGGCCGGCAGCATCAGACCAATGGCAGTAAGCAGTTAAAGACATTTCAATAAGACTTCAGTCTAAATGGCTGAAAAATCATCAATACGGTCTTTAGCACTTTGATTGAAAGGTTTATCACGTCCAATCCAGAGGCAGCGCTGTAACCAAACTGATGTGTGAAACAACTAAGGTCCTCAAACTCTGCAGGCAGACTCAAGTCATGATTGCCATAACAATTACTAAGTTTGGTTAGAATATATTAAAGCATTGCAGAGATATAGCCCGACTTTTATTTTTGTGCGCACTAAGTTGATTTCATTTGCGCAGTATTCGACAACGGTTTGATGAATCAACTTTCTTTTAATAACTTTTTGTCATCATAGTCTGAAGAAGATCTGGTTCAATTTTGGTGAAAATCGGACAAACGGTGTGGGAGGAGTTCGAAAAAGTAGGTTTTTAAAGAAAGACAACATGGCAAACAGGATGTTTGTCCGAATAGGACATATTTGGTATCTGTGCTCTCGGCTTGATCCAGTGAAAACATTAAGACCATTTGTTTTACAATAGGTTAACGTAATAAAAAGTTATTAGCATATTTATTGATTTGGGTTATAACTTTTGACCACAAGGTGGCGCTGCCCCAAAACCTTTTGAGTACCTTCAGGGCTTGGTCCCGAAGACACATACCAAGTTTTGTAATGATGCGGCAATGCGTTCAAAAAATATAGCACTTTTTGACAATATTCATTATGGCCGACGCTCAAAATGGCCGATATGGGAAAATTTGGTATCGCAGGACTCGGCATGACGCACTGAATCTAAAGAGACCAGTTTTATGATTTTTGGCAAAAGCGTTCAGAAGATATAAGCAAATAATTCACTTTTTCATATCTCCTGACCACTAGGAGGCGCTGCGCCAAAACTCTGCAGGCATCCTCAAATCTTAGTTGCAATAACACGTACTAAGTTTGGTTGGAATATGTTAAAGCATTGCAGAGATATAGCCTGACTTTTATTTTTGTGCACACTAAGTCGATTTCATTTGCGCGGTATTTGAAAACGGTTTAAAGAACCAACTTTATTCTCATAACTTTTAGTCAGCATAGTCTGAAGATGATCTGGTTCAATTTTCGTGAAAATCGGGGCTACGGCCTAGGAGGAGTTCGCAAAAGTACATTTTTTAGAAAATTCAAAATGGCGGAAAAACTATCATGGCGGAAAATGACGTCATAGGGTGCAATCGAATCGTCATGAGCTAAGGAATCAGAGGAAAAAAGAATTTTTTAATTCTAGGCCTTACGGTTCAAAAGTTATTAACATAAACATAAGTCCAACTTTGGACAGTTGGTGGCGCTAGAGGGATTAAGGTAGAAACTTCAGATTTGTTAGGATGACAGCTGACACTGTCCACTATGAGTGTACCAAATTTCACAACTTTTTATCATACGGTTCTATGGGCTGCCATAGACTTACATTGCAGGATAATAAGAAGAAGAAATCTAACGATTTCAATAGGGTCTACGCACCTTCGGTGCTTGGCCCCTAATTAGTCTGTATGTCCTCCACGTGTTACCGTGGGTTCTCTCCGGGTACTCCAGCTTCCTCCCACCGTCCAAACACATGCATGTACAGGTTAATTGGCAACTCTAAAGTGTCCCTAGTGAATGAATGTGAGAGTGAATGTTGTCTGTCACTGTCTGTCTCTAAATGTTAGCCCTGCGACTAACTGGCCACTGTCCAGGGTGTACCCCGCCTCAGGCCCAAAGCTGCTGGGATAGGCTCCAGTCACCCGCGACCCCTAACGGGACAAAGCGGTAGAAAATGAATGAATGAATGAATAATTATTTCAAAATAAAATATTTAGGAAGTTGTGACATACCAAAGCCAGGCCTTAAACCAGGACTGAAACCACAACTGGAGGTGAGTAGTACAATTCCTAAAAGGTGTCTTCACACTTGCCATGGTTGGTATGGTTAAGATAATCTCTCTGTTAGGTTCAAAGTCACAACTGGCAATGTCTGAGTTGTTTGTTTTTTTTAACTCCAGAAACATTGTGAAACTGTGATTCAGTAAAAGTCAAAAGAGGAAGTAAAATATTGCTAAACTGGTTTCTGGATCAAATGTTGTTAAATAGTAACTAATTCAGAAGTGCACAGTGGCCACAGAGGTTAACCACAGAATACCTCACATTCTTCTTCTATGTTTACTCTGATACTCTGGTCAGCTATTAACTTGGGAGTAGATTGTAGTTTGTGGTTATAAAATACTTTGGCTGACCAAGTATGATAGATGATATGACACTTAAAGAGGGATAAAAGCTCTCTAAACTTTATTTACTTTCCTTTAAACCATAAAAAAACCAAAGACTAAATTTAGCCCAGGATTAAAACCTGGATTAAGATTAACAATAATTGCAACAATTAACTGCCAAAGTTAAATTGAGGAGACAAAAATGAACTTGAAACTAAAGCAGAGACTAGACCAGGTCTAAATTTGAGACTTGAGAAAAAAAAAAAAGCAAACTTTGGTCAAACTGAAAAAAAGGTCTCTGTCCCAAGCAAACCGTGGTGTGTTTTTTGTCAAAGTGAAAATGCAAAACAAACAAAACAATGACCCTTCAATGTATTATTGGCCTACAATTCTGAAAATGTAATGGCCACTGCTGATTTTCAATGGATGTTGCTCATTCCAGGTTTATTTCCACATTATGCGGTTCAAAGAGCAGGCACACTGTGGCCCTTGTGCATGTCTTGTGTTGTACCTGCTGTCATGTTCCGTGTGATTCGTTCCGACCAATGAGAAGTGCTGTGACATTATAGAGGTTTTCTGTTTGTTTTTTAACAGTAGACAGTAAACAGAACAGAATCCGACCATGTTGGAAGTTGTGGGTGTCCTGTCTGCTATACAGCAGGCGCGTCTTTCCTTTCTGGGACGATGTTCAGAAGCTTTGAAGGCACAGTGTTTTTTTAATTGTATAAAAAATGGAAAAAGCCTATCTCTTTCTAAACCACCTTAAACCTATATAAATCATAAAATAAATTACTGACTAAACCTGGGCTTAAACCAGGACTAAACCAAAGACCAAGCTACTTATCTATTCACAAATGAATTCAGTGACACCAAATGGCTTTTGGCATTAGTGTCTTGTATTTCTTTCTTGGTTGTTCGTTTCTACTACTTCATCTGAGAACCACATCGCTTCCTCTCCTAACCAACTCTACACCACTTCAACATCAAGAAACACCAAAATAAACTTGTTAAAAAGTCATTCTGCGTGTCACTTCCTCTGACAGGAAGTCGAAACCTCATGCTTCCTTATTCCTGTCAGCGGCGTTTATCAGACTGCACCATGTGACTGTATCAGCTCCAAACACTGACTAATAGGGCCTTAATAGAGGCGTCACATTTCTGCCTCACACCTCAGTGAGCTGCTGCTAAAGGACATTAAACATCGGCTGCTCCTGATTCTTCCCTCAATACGTCGAATGACAGAGCTACCATGAATCCAGGAAAACCTGAGGAGCAGTTTTCACTCACTGAAACAATCTGGTCTAAATGTCCTGGAAAAATAACTGACCCTTGCATTTTTCAAGATTGCATTTGTAATTTGCCAATTATATTTTGAACCCTGATGACTGTAAAACAATGCAATGCCTAGTTTGACCCTTTCAGGTTGCTGTTGTTTGTGGAATTAAATTTAAAGCAATGAGGAATAGCCACATAAATTATAAATATTGAGGAACTGAATAATGACTTGAACTGTGAATTAAATAATAAGAGAAAATTTCCTGAATGCAGTCAAAATATTATATAAAAAACTTTGTCCTTCACCCTCCGCGGGTGGTCTCATCCTTCGAGCTCGGGTCCTCTACCAGAGGCCTGGGAGCTTGAGGGTTCTGCGCAGTATCCTTGCTGTTGTTTGCTGTTCCTAGTACTGCACTTTTCTGTACCGAGATGTCTGGTGTTTTTCCAGGGAACTGCTGTAGCCACTCTTCCAGTTCCACTGCCCCGAGTGATCCGATGACCACGGGCACCACTGTCGCCTTCACCTTCCAAGTCTTTTCCATCTCTTCCCTGAGCCCTTGGTATTTCTCGAGTTTCTCATGTTCCTTTTTCCTGATGTTGCAATCATTTGGTATTGCCACATCAACCACAATGACTTTCCTCTGCTGTTTGTCCACCACCACGATGTCTGGTTGGTTCGCCATTACCATTCTGTCAGTCTGAATCTGGGTCTTGTCTGGTGTGGTAGATCTGGGCCTCTATTGCTCTGGTGCTCAGGGCTTGTTCCTGTGCAGCCATGATGAGTGCCTCTGTGCTGTCCTTCAGTCCAGCCCGTTCTAGCCATTGGTAGGATTTCTTGATATCAGCCACTTCAGTTATGTTTCGGCGGTACATCCCATGTAGGGGTTTGTCCTCCCATGATGGTCCCTCCTCCAGCTCCTCATTGCCTGAGACATTCACTAAGCACATCATCTGTTGGGGCCTTATCTTTGATGTACTTGTGGATCTTGTATGTTTCATCCTGGATAGTGGCTTTCACACTCACTAGTCCACGACCGCCTTCCTTACGGCTAGCGTACAGTCTCAGGGTGCTGGATTTGGGATGGAACCCTCCATGCATGGTGAGGAGCTTTCGTGTCTTAACGTCTGTGGTCTGTATCTCTTCCTTTGGCCACCTTATTATTCCAGCAGGGTATCTGATCACTGGCAGGGCGTAGCTGTTTATTGCCCGTGCCTTGTTCTTGCCATTGAGCTGACTTCTTAGGACTTGCCTTACTCGTTGGAGGTATTTGGCAGTTGCTGTTTTCCTTGTTACCTCTTCAAGGTTTACATTTGCCTGTGGTATTCCAAGGTACTTGTAGCCATCCTCAATGTCTGCTATTGTTCACCATCATGTATGTGTCTATATATATATATATATATATATATATATATATATATATATATATATATATATATATCGCTAGGCCTAGAGTTGGCCTAGCGATATATATATATATATATATATATATATATATATATATATATATATATATATATGTGTATATTTGACATAATTTGACACAATTATTTGACATAACAACATATATATATATGTTGTTATGTCAAATAATTGGTACAAACTAATATCCATTGAGTTACATTTACATTCATATCTAATCATATCTAATTGCCACATTGCAAATGAGAAATGTCGCAAGTTTGTCTTCACTTGAAAATACACCACAAAAGCAGTCTACAGACCTCTCCTGCATCTATTTTATTTAAAAACATTTAACCAAACAAAAAAAAAACTCCACAAAATACTTAAGTTTAGAGCCTAGAGTTGGCCTAGCGATAGCCTAGCATTAGCTTAGCATTAGCGACCTTCTCATGAGGACGAAAACTATCTCTGCCTCCTTAAACATTATAGGATTGTATTATTATGCATTCCTTTTCTCTGGTGATGTTTTTTTTTTTTTTTTAGCTTTTCTATGTGTTAAAGACACTCCCTAGTCCTAGTCAAGTCAATACTAGTCCTAGTCAATACAAAATGGCGTAATCACTAAATAGTGATTATTGTGATGATTCGGACACAGCCACAGGGTTGAACATACACTTTATCGGCAGCTATTACACTTCCTGGAATGTCATATGACAAGCTGGTGTAGACCAATGAGAGCGCTCATTTTTCAAGCGTGCGATTGGCCCAGGTTGTTCGTTCCTGAGAACAGGTTCTCATCTATTAAAATCCCTTTTAATGCTACCTTGTGTTGTTTAAAATTGCTTCCATTGTTTTCCTCATTTGTAAGTCGCTTTGAATAAAAGCGACTTACAAATGACTAAAATGTAATAAACAGACAAAACAAAAAAAGGGCTTTATAAAGCCTGGATTTATTTTATTTTATTTATTTTCTTTACTAATGATTGCTTTTACAATATAATATTTAGAGTTTAAATCATTTTCACTTGAAGGAAAAAAAAAAGTACAGTCTGTTTAAAGTGGATTATTAAAGAAAAAAATTAAATGTGCATGAAATTAAATTGTGTTTTTATTTTATTATTTATATTCATATGGACTGTTTAGAAGTATCCTATAAGTTACTGAATATTTACTCTGGTCTGGGCTAGAGGAATATTTTTTTTGATAGGTTTATAAAAAAACTTGAGTGCATTAAACGGTTCTCTTCGCCACAAGATGGGTCTAAACACTGCAGAAACCACAGAGAAACATTTTTAGGATATTTCTTTGGAAGCGCAAAATTCTTTTAAAAGTTTTGATAGGCAATGTGTAGATAACCGTTACTAAAGGATTTTCTGCCGACGACGTGGTGAGTCGCGCAGAAGGGTAATGAGTGCAGCAGATTGAAGTGATGTAACGCTAAGTTCACCTACATGCTCGATACACACATCAACAGCTGTAACGCCAGCACAGATATTTAAAGCTTGGTTTGGTTCGTCTACATGTCTCTGATACATTCAGAGTTTCTATAAATCTCCACTTTGGAGGGCATTTTAAAAAAATCCTGAAAACTCTGTTTATGTTTGGACGAGAGGCACAAATGCACAAAATCCACAGAACTGGGGTCTGAGACTACTGCAAAACCTGTTGGAAAAACAGAGAGAAAAAAAATATAGATTTCTGTTTTCCTGTCCACATACTGATTGTCACCATGGTAACCCTTCATCATGTAGCTGTCAGTGATGAATGAACTATTCTCAGACTGATATTTATGGAAAGCGATCATTAGACAGTTTCCATAGTGATGTAACAATAGGACAATAAAAAAAGGGCATTTGTGTAAAACATCTGATGAAAAAATATTGTCAGTAATGTTTTGTATTGAATCAAAACAAATAATAAATGTACATTCTGTGACTTGATGTAGTTTTAGCCTAGACAACATTGACATTCTATATTTCGATGGTTTGCAGAAATGTCACAAGATGCATTTGATTCGGGAGACTGGCCAGTAGAGCGACAAACCGTCTGCAAAAAAGCCACTGGGTTCATTTCACCTCACATTTTTCCTCCTCTAACAACAACAAGCCACCGCTGAGCCCCCGCTGCCCCCGTTCTTTCTCCCCCATTGACAGGCAAGGTGGCGCGTCTCTCCTCCACACCCTGCCCTCACGGCGCATGCGCTCCCCGCCGAACAAAGGACCAGACGAGCATCGCTCACACCGTCCCACTCTCTGCTGTAATTTCACCGCGCACCCCCCCAGAAGACAGCAAAGACTTCAAGTGAGGATGTGGCTAATGTGTGGGCTTTCAAATACTACATCCATGCATCTATGCCTACATCCCACAATTCTCTGTCTTTCTCTTTTATCTGCTCCTCGGGAATTTGAGATCAATAATTCATCTGCATCATGACATAATTTGGTTACTGAGCGCCTGAATACTGAGAGTGTGAGTGCATTTCAAACATGTCACACCCCCGCTCATAGAGGAGGGGCTAGAAGAAGCATAACTGCAGCTAAATGTTCATTTTAATAATCTACTGATGTACTGACTATTTAAAAAAATGTATTAGTCATTTAAATACATTTTTTTATGTGCTTCAAAAATAACTGACTAAACCTTGGTTGCAAATGGCACTGACAGTAAACAAATTCAGACTGCATAGGCTTCAGACGGTTTTGACTTTAACCTAGTAATACTTTTAGCTGGTATAAAAATATTCTGTGGTTTATCCCTCGCACTTCCCACGCCTTTATCTGATGAAGTTACAGCTGTAACATGTGCCCTGTGAGTAACATTAATAGAGAAATATCAAAGCTTAAACAACAGCAACTAACTTTACTCACTAATTGATGGCAGTTCACAGCCGGTTGGGGGCTTGGGGGTCGACACTACAAAGTAGTTTGCATGAGTAGCTTGGCAATGTTTTGACGCTGGATGCACTTCCTGATGCAACCCTCTCCATTTACCCGGGCTTGGGACCGGCACAGTCAGCAGTTGGAGTTGCTTCCCTGGAACTCCTAATGTCCTGCCCCCAAACTGAGAGCACTAACCTCTCCACCACAGAAGAGCCTGTCCTTCTGTGACAACTCTGCGTCCGATTTCAAATGCTTTTCTTCAATTATTTAGAGATAATATATTGTGAGATACATCTACTACAAAAACCTTTTCTAATTTTTTATAAGCTGGAGTTACTAAGTCTTGCACACTCAAATTTTGGATGTTTGTAAAGGGGTTTATGAATGGTTTATATATGTAAAAAAGTGTCAACACTACAACACACAGTCAGATTAATTTTCAAACTAAAAACCAGGTCATCAGTCTCTGTTTTGGGCAAATAGTGGAGTAGTGTGAACACTACTTAAAAATGCTGCAAAAATGATGCATTTTTAAATCCAAAGTTAGTTGTTAGTTCACAGTTGGGATTGGAATTTCAATCTGAATACAAGCTTGTAACCACTGACCAAAAATATAATATCAAGTCTGCAAAGTTACAAATTCCATTGAGCTTAAAGGCCTGTGACCCTTAATGCAAGTTGGGAAAAGTCTTTGTTGCTGCCTCTAGTGTGGTGAGTGAGGTGAACTGCAGTAAGTTTCTGAAAATGGGAATGAGGCCGTCTGTTTATCTAAGTTATCTCAACGTCCTTCTGTCAACATTTGAAAGTGGGATATTTTCGTGGGAAATGCAAACAGTGGATTCAAAAATCAGAAAATATATAGGTTTTATATTCTAGTATATATTAATTGCCCTCATTTCTAAGTTCTGAAATAGTCTTTCCCACTTTGTTCTGTTGATGTGTTTTCAACACCTAGTCTAACTATTTGCATTGCAGTTAATTGCCACATGTTAGTTAGTAAAAATTTTATTAGCATTAAAGAAAAAAAATACCCAATAATTCTTCTTTTGCAAAAAACTGATGAATTTGGTTGGATGTAATGTATTAAGATTTTGAGGTGGCAAATAAAAACCTCGTAGGAAACCTCGTGGTTCTGAGTTGAATTTCCAGCTTGAACAGGTGTTCATGGGCATTTTACTTTTACATTTTTCCAAGAACCACATAAATGCAACATATTGTTATGACAAGACTTAAGAAAAGTATTAGTAATGGGTACACTTTCGATGGGGGCTGGTTCTATAATGCATCATGAGAGATGATAATGACCCCTTTAAAGTAGCATAATTGTATGGTCGTTTCTTTTATCACATAAGAGCAGTGAAACCTTTTACTGTGGTTTTATTTGGCACTCTAAATAACATTACTCATAACTGACACCTTGTTGCAAAAGACTGAAGTTCAGGTCACAAAAAAAGGTTAGGTGTGACCTGCGTCTGAGGTGAAATTCTACTTACACATCCACCTCTATGACCAAACGTAACACAAGGCTGCAGTAAAAGTGCTCAGTAGCAGGCTGTCAACATGTTAGTTTCACTAGTCACCTACAGGTTTGTACTTTCAGTGCCTACCCAAGTTTTACACCAGAACTGTGCAAAACATATTTGTTTATACAAAGTGTTGTTCATTGGGTTTCATTTCTATTCTTACACATGCCCTTTTTTTCTTCTCGTGGTTTACTCATGGTTATTAGTCATGTTGTTCCTTTTTCTCTCACTTTTTGAATTGTCCTTCTGGGCAAAGGTCAGTCATCCTATACTGTTTAATATACTCGAGTGATTTAAAAGTCTTAATCCACTGATGAAGTTAGGGCTGGGATGGTTTTCTACACCGTCTGCGACATAACACACAAAATGTTTTGAAAATGGGGTACAAATGGTAATTAAAGCAATTTTTTTAAAACTTAGATATGTTGCAGAGGAGATACTGGGAGTGTTTGACTGGATTACATCAAGTTGAAGAAGCAAGGTAAGTGTTACAGGTGCTCTTCAAAGACAGAAAGAGCCACAACTGCAAAGGCAAATAAAGAAGAGAATGTCTGAGGCACTATGATGAGCTTTTGTTTTTATTTCAACACCAACACATTTCGACTCATTGAGCTGAAACGCCACAGACATCCTCCTCTCTGCTAGAATCAAGACCAATGGTCGTCAATTGCATCAATAAACGGCAGCTGTTCTCATGCATTTTGTTTCACGTTTTAGAACACAATATTTTCATGTGACAACTTACTTACTGCTTGTCTGGTTCTAATATAAAATGTTTTCAATCCAAGCAAGCAGAAGTTGAAAAAACCCTACTTCCTCCAGGAACAGCTGTATCATTCATTTAACAGACTGCTCTGTTTAGCTCCACTTTTTATTAACCATACTGCTATAACCATACTGAAATAATAGAAACAATTTAAACTACGTCTGAATGCGATTGGACACACATTCAACCAATCAGAACTCAAGAGGACGGTTCCAACATTCATTCATTCATTTTCTACCGCTTTGTCCCGTTAGGGGTCGCGGGTGACTGGAGCCTATCCCAGCAGCCTGTGGCCTGAGGCGGGGTACACCCTGGACAGTGGCCAGTTAGTTGCTGGGCAGACATTTAGAGACAAACAGTGACAGACAACCATTCACTCTCACATTCATTCACTAGGGACACTTTAGAGTTGCCGATTAACCTGTACATGCATGTGTTTGGACGGTGGGAGGAAGCTGGAGTACCCGGAGAGAACCCACAGTAACACGCGGAGGACATACAGACCTTCTGGGATATTTAATTGATCCACTTTGTACTGGATGGAGCGTGTTGATTTCTAAATCGATTAGAAGGTAATGTCTTGTGAAAGGTGAAAGAAAAAACCTTAACCTGTACTACCTGCGAGAAAACATCAACAACCTTTGGGAGCACCATCAACATAGTTTTTAAATATACGTGCCATATGTTAGCCAGAAGTGGGCAAGAGTAAAACAGCCAAGACCTGGAGATGAGGGCCACGGGCCTATAGGCCTATTTAAAATACATTTTAAAAATAAATACATTGAGATTTACTACTTTATTGTCATATACACTTCAGTGCACAGCCAGGGTCTGAAAAACACAGACATCAGTTCTCAATGCGCTATTAATCTGAAGCAGAAGCAGAATCAGAAATAATAGTTTAATAATCGAACAAAAACAAAATAATTACTTTCATTACAATTTCAGATAACCTATACATACATGCAACTTATTTAGATACAACAAATAATATTACAACAAAATATAATATTAATCAAACTTCACAATAACGCTAAAACAATGCAACCGATTTGGTCAGCTGGCTTGAGTCACACGCAACTCTATTAACTCCAAAATCTTTTACACACACCACAAGGAAATAATCTCTGACTATTTAAGAATTTGTTTATTGAACAGTTCTCCACATCCATTACGCAAAGAACACATGCACAATATAAAGCTTTCCTTCTCCATCTCCAACCTTTTTACACAAACCACAAGGAAATAATCTCTGACTATTTAAACGTTATTTAACAGTTCTCCACAACCATTACGCAAAGAACACACGAACGAAATGCTACTCTCCATCTCCATCCGCACCACCTTACAAAAATACTATAAATACTACTTACAATTGCTTGGCTAGTCAAAGCTGATCCCACACTTGTTGCCAAAAAAATAAATGTTACAATCGCGGCAGCACCATGCTCTTACCTGAGCTACATGCAGGCGGGGTGCCCTGGTTACAGGTGTCCAAATGTCTTTTCTGTCATTAAACTATGTTAATTTACTAGTCAGCTGCTGCCAAAGATGTATGTATTCTGGCAGAATACATACATCTTACATCTTATCGCACAATACATCGCTCGTTCCATGCAGAATAATTCTGCATGGAACAAGCGGGAAACCTCTTTAAACCTGCCTGCCTGACATTGACAACGTAACTTCCGAACCTGTGTTGATTAGGCCTCAAAATATGAAATTAAAATTCAAAATATACATAATAGCCTACGTGTGTCAAAATAATTTTCTAAAATATTCACAAGGAATTTATAAATTGTGCAAAATATTTAATAGGCCTACATTTTTTTTTATCTCCCTCTCGTCACTAGGGGGTGCTGCAGCACCCCCAGCACCCCCACCTCCCTTGGCCATGGTCATGTATGGTAAACAGTACCTTGTTTTTTTTTTCTTTTGTTTTTTTCTTTTCTGTTTGGAATTGGTTGGTGACGTATGCTAACCAACGTCACCGGCTGAATTCATATTTATCGTCATCAGATCAATAAACCACCGAAAGAAAACCCTGGCCTTGGTTGCCATGGCTACACGGTCAATGAAATAGAACTGAAATAAAATCCACAATGAGCAAGTCTTAATGTCACAGACATTTACAACAAATGTCACCTCAAGATGCTTAACTATACAAAAAAAAAAATCACATCAAATTTTCTCATCTGCACCAATGGACAACTTTCATTTTAAATAAAGGCAGCCATCTTTGATTCACTAGGCTGGATTCTGACTTAACCATACATTCATTTTATATGCCTTCATCATTTACATTTACATTTACCTATACCACACAGCAAATGTAGATATTAGATATAACTTTTGCACCGCAGAGCACCCTTTTCTCATGAAGCCCGGCTCGTTTTCTTTTCTTCCCTCATCAAAACCCGACACATTTCTCATTTCTCAGTGTTGCGTCTAGGGCCTTGTAAAGCTGTCTCTCACTGCACAGATATGGACAGATGAATAGCAGCTAGTGCAGCAGAGGCCGCAGATATGATATAATGATGAGCGTTTCCCTGTGATCAATAATGGATGGAGTGGGAGCATGAGGAGCTGCTGAGGCTGCCTCTCGAATGAACACACCCCTTTTTTTGAGGCGCGTGCACGCCCCGTCCGTCTATGAGCGAAATCTTTTTTTTTTTTTCTGACATCCACTGGTTGTGGATTTTATTGATGGATTTTAAAGCATTCTTACATTAACAAAAGTCACCATTTATACCTTC
This sequence comes from Neodontobutis hainanensis, assembly GCA_024349245.1. Taxonomy (NCBI): domain Eukaryota; kingdom Metazoa; phylum Chordata; class Actinopteri; order Gobiiformes; family Odontobutidae; genus Neodontobutis; species Neodontobutis hainanensis. The sequence continues at coordinate 107,670 of JALDNG010000360.1, read as the reverse complement.
TCACAAGCATTAATGATGCCCACACATAAAAGTACCTTCTAATGGGACTTTTCTGGTTGAGCATCCCACTAAAATCATTTTCTTTATTTAAATATGTGGAGCTAATAAAGGATGTCTATTAATAAATCCATATAATTATCTCCTAATCAAATCTTAGCAACAAAACGGACTTTTCAATCAAATTTTTGCTTTTTTTATTTGATAGCCATGTGTTAAAATATGTACAGACCTGTCTTTTCTGCCTATACACTATTTCACTCCAATGCTTTGTCTGGTTACAGAAGCAAATGAGACAAAAGAGGCGCACTGAGCCAAACAAAAGCGTCCGGTTGTGCGCACAAGAGGCGTACAGACATGGCTCTTACCGTGTAGCGTGTGGCTCGACGCTGCTTCCTCAGACACTTTCCACCCGGCTCTGTGTGGCGTTTTCTCCGCGGTTTAGTGGCTCCGCTGATGCTGCTGATGCGCGTCCTGCTCCGTCTCCAGATCTGCCGCCCCGCACTGCCTGCCTCCGTGCGCGCGCACATACGCCAGGAAACACACACGCACGCACACACGCTCCCTGGCTCGAGCACACGGAGCGAGCGGCGAAATTGAGAAGAAAATTCAAGTCAATCTACGATTGTGAAAAGAATTACGCCACTATTTTCCAGTCACGTGATAATGACTTTAAATGTGATTAAAAAGGGAAGCGTGTATGTGAGTGTTTCTCCAGCGATTTCACACAAAATCAAAACCAAATGCATAATTTACTGCCGAGCTAATGTCATGTGACCTTTGGAGATGTGTGGGGTGACATGTTCCTCTTTGTGCCTTGTGTTTATGTATTTTCTCTGTTTGCTTTGTTTTATGGACAGCCATGCCGCTTTCCGCATGTGGCCTTGTGTTGCCCTTGCGCGCCCTCTGCTGTTCACTGCATCTAACTACACAAGCAGACAAAGCTGTACCCATGCAAAAGGTTGCATTGAACTTTTTTTGTAGAACTTTTGAAAATAATTTTTTTAATGTGCACAACACAAAGCTTTGGCGGTTTTTAAAGTGTTGATAATTTTTCCCCTTCAGGTGTAACCCTGTAGTATTGTGGTTGAAAGAATTGAAATCTGCTACAATAGTTTACAAAAGAATAGTAATGAATTAAATTGTAATATTTATCACTAGTAATATATTGGATCATGGATTGTCTATCTGTATGTCTGTAAGTATATGTGCGCAAATATTTTTCTGTAAGTATGCACCAAAAAAACAAAAAAAACAAAAAAACTTTTAAACCTTTTCACTCAAACTACAGTCAGAACTTTACAGATATCTGTCTAATTTATGAGAAAATAGGACTACATCTAAAAAGTTCCTAAAAAAAATAATTAATTGAATCATAATATATCACCATATTAAATTTTTTCCTTCTAATTAGTAAAATGAATGAGCTACAGAAAACCAAAAAAATGATTACACCTATTATACCGAATGACCGGAGTCAGCCGAGGCTGTTTGAATCAGACAGGGTTTGAACTCATGAACTTCTTGCTGTGAGGCAGCAGTGCTAACCACTCTGTATATATGTATATGTATATATGTAATAATTATCATTATTTAAATTATTTTTATCAAATTATTAATTTAAAGTATTTAAGTTATTTTGAATTTATATTATTTGTTATTTATAAAGTATTATTGCACTTCAGCATATTTCTTAAAGACACTAGTCATGACATTTTTTTAATTGTAGCAGTGTTGTGGCACCTTTATGTTGTTAAATGTTTACCAGTAATACACATCCTCTTTTAGGTGCTACAAACACTTCCTTCTAAATTAGGGGTGCACATGGCTCAAACAATTCATACAAATTCTCGTCTGACTCTGGTCTCTCTGTGAGGAGTCTGCATGTCCTCCACGTGTTATCGTGGGTTCTCTCCTGGTACTCCGGCTTCCTCCCACCGTCCAAACATGTATAGGTTAATCGGCAACTCTAAAGTGTCCCTAGGGAATGAATGTGAGTAAGAGGATCCCCTTGAAAAAACAAGATGATTCACAAAAATCTGAATAAATAAATTTGCAAACATTTTTGGTATGTTGGTATGTTTTTAGCTTTTTATATTAATAACAATGTTTTTAATGTTTTAGTATGATCTGTAAATCCCATGTTGTGTACAATTCTGATTGCTTTTTTCTGGAGTCTGTATAATGTTTCTAAATGGCTCTTGAAGATATTACCCCAGACTTCTGTGCAGTAATTATTATACAGTAGAGTCAACAATATAATATATAGAAAGCATTATAAGGCATATACTAAATCAGAAAGCTCTGATTTCTGATTTAGTATATGCCTACCATTTTAGCGAGGCTTTTAGCCATTTTGGAACAAATATTAGCAATTTGTGGTCTCCAACTAACATTGTGACTGAGGATCACTCTGAGGGATTATTACTCATTAATTCTTTCTATTTTACTTTATCAGTTAGTATCTCTATCTGTTCATCTTTTCTAGCTTTCCAAATATCAACTTTTCTGTTGTTGTTATATCCATTCATTTATTCATTCATTCATTCATTTATTTTCTAGGGGTTATGTTTACTGGAGCCTATCCCAGCAACTTTGGGTCTTAGGCAGGCTACACCCTGGACAGTAGCCATTTAGTCGCACTTAGAGACAGAATGTTTGAGTTGGCCGGGGTTTGAACTCACAACCTTCTCGCTGTGAGGCAAGAATACTTATTACTGTTGAACCTATTCCTTCATTTTGTTTAACTCTGTTGTAATCTCAGTTGACATTAATTGTAGGTCCTTACCTGGATACAATATACTGGTATCGTCCACAAAAAGGATACATTTTAATTTATTTGATACAAAACATAAATCATTTATATAAAAAAATAGTTTTGGCCCCAGTACTGACCCCTGGGGGACCGCACATGTAATACTCCTCCATCTCTATATGCGTTCACCCACCTGTACACACTTTCAGTTAAATATGATTGTACACAGTTAAGTGCAATTCCCCTTATGCCAATTTGTTTTTCTAATTTCTTAGGGAGTATTGCATGATCTATTGTGTCAAATGCTTTCAAATTTTTTGTCAAAATAATTTGTAATTTCTTCAGTTAGATAAATTATTTCCAGTGCAGTTGTTAACAAGTGATATTCCCCTGTCTCAGAGTAATAACTGGTCTTTGAGTCAATTTAAGAGCGATCAAAGCCATCATTTGCGTCATCATTTGTCGCTGTGTGGTGGTTCACATTAATGTTTCTGTAATCACAGGCCGCGCAGACTGTAATTACCCACCACTTTCTGTTTGTGGCTTCGAGCTGCTTCACTGAAGTTTGTACCGAGAGCCTGTTATTAGCCACGGTTCTATTAAAGTAGTCAGGGCAGATGAGGATGGGAACATTCAACTAACATTATATTTGCATCGATATCTGTTTCAGGTGAAACAGGGCATAAAAAAATCTAATTCTAAGTTACTGTCTGAAGTAGAGGAGTTCAAGTATCTGGAGGTCTTGTTCACCAGTGAGGGAAATATGGAACCAGCCATTGTCAGGAAGATAAGCGCAGCGTCGACAGCAATGTGGTTTATGTGTTGGTTTGTTGTGGTGTAAAAAAAAAAGCTAGCAAAGCTCTCAATTTACCAAGTCTTCTGTGTTTATGTTTTATAACTCTATGGTTATGAGCTGAGGGTCATAAGGACAAGGTCTGTTCTAAACCCGCAGAAGAAGCCCTTGTACATGTTCTTCTTTTTGTTTGTGATATCTGTCTCAAACTCAGAGCGATGGCCTTCCAGGTTTCAGAGTCAGATCAGATTAAACATTTTAAAGAATTTCTGGGAATGTAAAGAAACAGAGAAGTACTTAATGGACTGTGTCAAAGCCAAAGCCACAAGACTTGATCTGAGTCCTGTCTTGAGAAATACCTGAAGACGACACAGCACATTTCCATGAGATACCACATCCAGCAAAATGGAAACTGGCTGCAAAAGCAGGGTTTTTGGGCCCACAACGTAACACTGCCCTCTGTACATGCTTAAAGTGTGTGTGTCTTTATTAATAAAATAAATGAAATTTGTTTGCTTGTTTTAAAGCAACAAAGAATTTTAGCTTTACATAAAGCTGGAAAGGGTTTTAAAATTATTTCAGAGACTTTAGAAATTCACCAGTCTACAGGGAGGGGGGAGTTTGGGCATCTTATTTCATGGTTATCCTGTGACAGGTCGGTGGTTGTTGGAGAGCTTTGGGTACAGCCTAGACATTCACAAGTTTGAGGCTGTTTACATGATTTTGCCTAAAACACAAAGATTCCACAAAAACTGATGATGTAATGTTGGCCGATAACATAATAATTCTGGCCATTTTAAATGTAATGAAGCCAGTATTGTAATAACCTGCCAGTAACGTAATAAGATGTTTGAGCCGATAAGGTAATAATCTTTTTCCAATAATGAAATAACTTATGATGTTATTGAAAAACATTATTGTCAGGTCATTACATTACTGGCTTTATTACATTTAAAATGGCCAAAACTATTATGTTATTGTCACAGTCCACAAAGTGCACTCCAGATCTTCCCTGTCTCCGTCATCAGTCACACCTGTCGGCACACCTGAATCTCATTCCCTCATCGGTCTTCTCTGCACCGAAGCAACCAGCTCACAGCTCGTCTCTGCCAGATTGTTCAACTGACTCCATAAGTGAACGTCCAGCTCTGCTTGTTTCTGTTCCTGCTAACCTGTTCGGCTACCTGGTCCTGTTACCTGGTCTATTTCTGCTAGAGTCCTGCCAGTTCATCAGGCACACTTCCTCTAGTGGACTCCAGCCAGATCTCCAGCTCCATGCCTAGTCCCAGCTCGGTCCAACGCTCCAGCTTCGGCTCCAGCTTCGGCTCCAGCTTCGGCTCCAGCTTTTTCTCCAGCGTCAGTTTCAGGTCCGGTCCGGTGCTTCAGTTCCTGCTCTAATCCTAGACTCCATCTCTAGCTCCAGTCCTGATTCTCTGATGTCTGCTATTCACTAGTATTAATAAAGTTTGTTCTGAACCCTCTCTGTGTTTGAGTCCTGTGCTACTCGTAACAGTTATCGGCAGATAATACCTTATTGGTCGTTACAATATCAGTTGCTACAAGGACAATGCTCTTACTTCACAAAAGCATAAACTCTGGGTCTGACCAAGAAGATATTATTTTATTTAGTTGCAGCAATAGCTCCGGCATTGTGTAGACTGTAAAGACAGCTTTGACAATGGCCAGTTAGTTGCTGGGCTAACATTTAGAGACAAACAGTGACAGACACCCATTCATGCTCACATTCATACAATAGGGACATTTTAGAATTGTCAATTAACCTTTACATGCACATCTTTGGTTACACAAGAGTAGAACAAAAATGGTAAATATATTAGTTTTTGTTCTTGGTAAAGCTGTGTACTGATGATAAATTACTGGTGATTCAAGAATAAATTCGTACTGATGCTTCAGAGTTTATCAGCACTGCTCCAGGAAATGCCAGGTTGTTAATATGGTATCACAGTGAAGGTATTATCTCTTGCATGTAATGATTGTGACATCATATTCATTAACTATGGTTCATTTAGATTCACCAATGTACCTGCACATGTATGTGTTTGCCCAGTAACCCACAGGAGCACGGCGAGGTCATGCAGATTACATTTATTTATTTCCACTATGTTAGTTCAGCTCAGAGGATTTCATGTCTTGGGTTAAATATTAATTCATGGCGTTGGACATTTTTCATGCAGCACAGTATGATGCCGGCAGAGGAAGTCTACTTTGGCCACTGACGCTGAAGAAGCATTTCCTGGCAAACTTATCTAATATCTTAGCTCTGAAATGGCCAGAGGAAATGTTTGTCTTCCTCTTCCTGTTTGGGAAAAGTGTGGTGAATTTGGCGACTAATCAAACACTAAAGAAACTAGATGCTGCTTCTAACCCCAGCTCTCTATAAAAACACAGTCATACGTTCACAATGAGGGTTTAAATTCAGCTCCGGAGGTTTGTATTTGTAATGGTTTAGATAATCAGGTTGGTTTAACTGGTCCAAGAGTGATGTGATTGTAGCTGTGGGTTCGATCTACAGTGAGATTGTAAGCAGCAGGTCCTTTAAGCCCTAGAACTTGAGAGGTATTAGGCTTGCAATGGGCACTGCAGACAGAGAGCAGTTTGAGTTACAGCTTTTAACATTTGTCTGAAAGCTGAAAGTCTGGAAGCTCAGCAGCCACAGTTAGTATTTTGCCAAACTTTGGACGCTAACCACAGCATTTCAACAATCAAAAATTTTTTTGTAAAATTTTAGTATTAAAATTATTCAAACCTAATATTTTATCATTTAAATTCACGATAACTGTTTTAATGAAGTGTGTGTTCCACATTAACCTTTTATCAACCTCTAATCTAGTTTATTAATAATTATGAATCCTCCTACAACAATCATTATTTTAACCATTAATTTTATATTGATTCTTTAAATTCTCAAAAAATGCTGAATGCCATAAGGCTTTGGTCTTAAGGTGTACCTCAGCATGCCCTGTTCTGTCCACAGTAGTGTAGTGGATCACCCAGGCCACTATGTTCGCAAGAGATATGAGTTCAACACATCCATAAACAGGAGGAGGTTTAACACATGGAAACAAATTCTAATTATTTAAGTTCAAAGCTATGCTTTTGGCCTACAAGACCACCACTGGCTCCGCCCCTTCATACCTTCACTCACTGATACAGACCTATGTTCCTACCAGATCCCTGCAATCTGCTAATGAACAACGTCTGGTTGCACCATCCCAAAAAGGAAAAAAATCCCTCTCATGTACTTTCTCTGGATCTGTTCCACATTGGTGGAATAATCTACCTGCTGCTACAAGATCAGCAGATTCTGTAGACATCTTTAAAAAACGCTTGAAAACATATCTCTTTTGTCAACACCTGACTGACAAACACTGAATTCTTAACTTCCTTCTATCAATTCCTTCATAAAAAAAAATAAAAAAAAATCTTTCCTATCCTTAGCTTTGTATGCTGTGCTAGGTTTTACCTGACTAGTTTTTAGTGCACTTATGCTTTTTGTTACCTTGTGTTGTTGAAATTGCTTCCATTGTTTTCTTCACTTGTAAGTCGCTTTGGATAAAAGCGTCTGCTAAATGACTAAATGTAAATGTAAATGTAATTAGATTAGATTTCCACAGGTGACAACAATGTGTGCGTCATGCCTCAGACTAACTGATTTTGAGCCCTTCTCATACAAGTTTCCCATGTGTTCACAACAGTTGAGTGGTCAAAGCCATTAGCCTGGCAAGCCAGACTCCTCGCTGTAGCTGCAAGAACTCTGGAAAAGCTCAATGCCAGCTCGTTTTCTTTAAGGCGGGGCAAAGCGACTCGGGGCCAACCAATCAGAATTGCAATGGAGATGACGTTAGCTAGGTGAAGAAGAAGTTAACAAACCAACGTGGCGGGCAAAAACACTTTGCAACAACAACGTTCACATGAGAAGAACACTTTGCATCAAACAGTAAAGATTAAATACAGTGCTTGAGTTTTTGTATAAGTGCAAACAACAGTCTGTGTTCATTAAACAAACCTTAGAAACACTTGTTGCTGTGGGTGAGTTTTTAATCCTCCGCTGAGTTTCCTCGCTCATGTCTCCTCACAGAAGTCTCCTTTCTTTGCTTCTCACTCCTTAGAACAGCATTAAGAGATTTGGGACAGCCTTAAGGATGGCACACAAAAAAATCATTTTTCGTTTAATGCGTAAGGGTTGCCCAAACTTTACCTTTGTTACAATTTGAGGTTCTGTCAATATGAAAAGCTTTACTTGCACCAAGTACATCCTACCCTCAGCCATTTGAAATGGAAAAGATAAATAATTTTCACTTTCTTTCATTTCAGCCAACCCATCTAGATAATGTTATTCTTGCTAGAGCTAAACAGTTTAGTCAGACCGTATTCAAATTTAAAGTTAACGCTTCTTCTTTGTACAATTTAAAGTCAATTTGGAAACAATCCCTAAAGCAGTCAGTGTGGGAGATATGACACAGGTGAGGGTCTGAGGAGAACAACCTGGACTGCTCTTATTCTCTCTTGTTGTATCATCAGTATTGTTCACTCCACTTTCATCATTATGACCTTTGACCTATCATTTGGCATTAGCAAGGGTTAATTACGCCTCTGCCCTGGTGGCTGCATGTCAGGACTCACTAAAGACTTGGTCCTAGGGGCTGATGGGAAATCACCTGTAGGTGTGGTGTGTGAGTGATTCTAATCCTGAGCCGAGTGATACTAACCTCCACAAGTCTCTGCTTGTTTACCACAAACCTTAGAACATTAACCTCTTCAGCTCCAGTCACATTTATTCTGACCAGGCCTTTGGTGTTTCTTGACCATCTCTAACATCTTGGCTGACTTTATTATAAATCTTCTTTTTGTCATTTGACCAGATGGAATTTTTCTTTTTTTGTCAATAAACAAAGGGCCTTTTGATATAAAAAAGCAATAACATCTTTTTTATTCACTTTTTATTGGCCGTAATATAACATAGTATGTAAAGAACATCTAGGAACATTAACACTTTTAATAAAGCCTGTGCAATATGCAGTCATTGCTAAACTGACCTAATGACTTCAGGGCTCTCATCTTTTTCCTGACTCTCTCATGACTAATTCTTCAGTGATTATTAATACATTGCTCCACAGCACTTTGTTTCTAACCACAACTCTTTTATTTGTAATGCACACGTCACAAATAAGAGAAAAATTACAAGATTACTGGAGAAACCCAAAATTGTAAAAACAGCAAAAGAAAAAACTATTATAAAGCATATTAATAAAAATAATTACAGAGTCTTGGATCATTCGGACATGGCTCATTTCATAGTTTTTAAGGTTTATTTGTTAACTCTAAACTATCTAAACTCAGGATGGAGTGAACTCATGCCAGCAAAGCTCATAACAGAAATCCTGTGATTGGGCGTAAGTGGGAAGAATCTCATCTACAGTGATAGATGACCTTCACGCTGCCACCAATCCTGTGCTTTAGTAGTAAATGTAGTAAATGTGGTCGATCTTACAATGAAGTGCTATAATACTGAAGAAATTGCCATTATTAAGAACACGCCAAATCCTGTGGTATGCAGATGAACGGTGTTAGTACGGTACGGGTCGACTCAGTGCGTCACTGCTTGGTTCTGTTAACCTCCTGAAGAGGCATGTGTTTCCAGTGTGCTAGGTCCAAAAGTTCTGTTTCTATGTGAGGTATTCAAAACTGACATTCAAATGTGGATGCATTGACTGGAAAAAAGAACGCAAATCCTGATGTGTACTGATGTGAGCAGCTGCAGGTACAGCTGTATAAATAAACATTAGATTGCTTCCTGTTTATTCTCAATGCCTCTTACCCACATTCTTACTCACTTTTTAATGTCATAAGTTCTGCTTGTGTTTAATGCCATATAGACAATAAAATGCCATTGTTTACTGTAATTCACAAAGCAAACAATAACCATATCTAAAACTCCAAACTGTTGATAAAAAATGCAAGTTTTAGCTCCCCCTCTTTTGGAAAGTGGACCACTCTAATGGAACCAAAGTGTCCCCAAAGCGGCACAGAATGGTTTAGCTTTTCTTAGACACTTCATACCAGTTTTGTTAATGCAGTCTAGCTTGTCCTGACCCGACCTGTCTTGTGATGTTCTCGTATTGTTATTTATTGTCCTGCCCTATGTTTTTACCTGCCTAGTGACTGCAGATTCAAATTAGCATTGTTACTATACTCTGGCCTATTGCTGTTTGAATAGATTTATATTATTATGCACTGTCCATAATAAATAAATAAATAAAAAACAAACAATCATACCGCTCCTGTGTGGAAAAATAATTAAATATGACAAATGTGTTAAAAAGATTTTTAAGATTTTAGGGTGTCAAAATGACACTCATGGCATTTCAATTTCGGTTACAGCAGGTTTAAATGTTGAAATGTACAATTCTAAAGATTTGACATTCAAAGATGTTTTATTGTCAATTAACTATATGTGCAAGACGTACAGAATAAAAATATTTAAACTAGAATATTTTATTTTATTATTTATATCATAAACTGGACTAAACCATTTTAGAATCATAGAGCTTTGCTCATTTTTCTAAAGTGTTCTGGCTGAGACGTGGACGCACGCTGACGGCAGGAGGAGCACGTGAGGCGGGGGCATCGGGGCTAAAGCGTAAAGGGGGAGTGACCTGTAGCCGAAGGGCGGAGCATGTGTTTACGCCGTGTGTGGCTCCGTGCTCGTGAGTGTTCGCGCGCCGCTCTGAGTGACTGGGGCAGACTGCGCTCGTGCTTCGCCGGCCGCTGCTTCACACTGGCGGCACGTTTCTCCCAAAAACAACACAAAAAAGTGCTGGAACACAAACAGAGCGCAGCCAAGACTCCGGGGAAGCAGAGAGCACAAGACCTGGTGCGCTTTGGAAACCTTCACGTCTTGGGGTTTACTCTACTTGGGATTTGAAGTTTTTGCTTTCTGTGGAGGAGAAGCCCATGAAACAAAAGGGTTTCTACTGTATCTGTTCTGACGGACTGCTCGCCGTGCGTAAACTCTACGTCCACTGTGTTATCTACTGTACTCCTAAACTCTCCTCTCTTTTGGTGGATTGTCAGTAGCAACACATGAGTGGCTCTGAGTGGACTCTGAATCCCCTGGGATTACAATAACGAGGCGATGGATAATTTCTTCACAGAGGTAAGTGGAGGCTTCATTCACACTCTGCGTTTGGATCGTGTGCTGCTGCCTCTGCTCATTAGAGGATGCCACAAAGTCTTTAAACTACTTCACTTAAGTGTTTCTTTTATCGCTGTAGTCATGGGCTCAACTTTTGTAAGACCTACAGTCTACCGTAGGCTACTACCGTTGCAGTTCTTTATTATGTAGTAAATGTCCTCGACCAAGCAGATTATGTGTAGACACTACCATCCAATAGAACGAAGAGCAGGATAAAAATCTCATGACGTAAACAGCACCTTTATTCTAACATCGATCATGTGCCTGCACTTTGTGGTTTTGTGTGAATGATTAATTGGGACAAAAATCATAAAGAAATTACTTTTATCATTTGCCTTTTTAATTTAAAAATAAAAGGCAAAATAATAACAATAGTCTCTAATCATATGACCAAAATTAGTCTTAGAATCTTTACAATGGTTTACAATGCCAATGGGGGCATGGAAAAATCATATTGTCATTGTAGTATATAACATAGTTATAGCATTTTGTTTTGCTAATATCATGCATCGTGGGCACCCCTATTTGCATTTTCTGAACATGGCTTTGGAAAGGTTGACTTTGGAGGTTTAAAGATGGTTGTCATGTTTAGCTACTTCTTCCATAATCTCACCTAATTTAGTTCAGTTTCCAAGTTTATTTGTTTGGAGAAGAACAAAGACAGAGCACAACACACAGCATCACAGAGACTAAGTCGTGCTCTAATTTGGACCTCAAAATTGCTGACAGCAAATAGTAACAATAACTTATGTACAAAATAAAACATTTGTTGGAATAAACATTATAATATACATGAAGTGTTGTGTTGGGCCCCCATGTACATTCTGCCTCACGCCCCCAATATCACTAGAATCACCTCTGGCTGTCTCTTATTATGCACTAAAGCCTGCGGTATATTGTAATTTTTTTGTCTTTTATATTCTTCTTGTTGGATGCTACAATTTAAAAAGGTTACATCTAGCTACGTTTTCTGAAGATTTAGAATAATAAAATTGCTCTAAACAGCCCCTGCTCTGCATATTCTCAACTGACATTGTGTGTTGCAAGCTGCTCTTACAGTGTAACATGAAAGTAGTGCGAGAGCGTCCCAGTGGATTTCTGGCATTTCCGCACCTCTTTTTTGGTTTGCTCCGAAGAAAAAACTGCCTTGTAAATCTAATAATAGCAGCGTCTGAATCTGCGTCCCGTCAGCGCAGACGCTTGTTGAACTTTTAAGTGATAAAGTTCAGCTTAGTGCCCTTCCTGCTGGTCTCACTGATTGGAAGTGTGGACTCACTCTGGGTTCTGCAGTGTTGAGAGCTGACAGGATTAGACTAAGATAAATTTTATTCACAAACTCTTACTTTATTGAGGTATAATCATTCCACTAAGATAAGGATAGAGTCACAGTGCTACCCTATCAATGAATAAGTATTTGTTTTTTTTTTCAAACAATATCTCTATCCATAGTTTTTCATCACATGACATTGGCAACTTGGCTAGCAATACACACCTGCAAGTTTGGCCACCTGAGATCATACAGCATCTGTCTTCATAATTCTGTTTTTGTAAATGGCCATACAAATTCCTAAACTAACTAAAAGTAACTTGTGACTTACTGCACTAGTATTTGAAGTCACAGTGGGATTTTTGCCATCACCAACAACAATTTTTTTAATCTTGGCTAAATCACATTATAGCTTAAATAAATGGTCATACTTGCACAGTGTGAGAGAATCAAAGACAAACATTCCCACAGTTGGATCACCAGAGACTTCCGCCAGCAAATATCTGACAGAAACAATAGACAATGCAGCTAAAAGCCATATTAAATAACAACAAACAATTTCTAATGGCTGTTCTCTTCATCCAGTGGTTTGCTTGTTTAGTTTGGGAGATATTTTTTTTTAAGCCGGATGCCCTTTCTGATGCAACCTTCTACATTTATCCGGGCTTGGGACTAGCTCAAAAGTTTGCTGGCTTATGACCTCTTGTGACCCTACCCAATATTAAATAGCCATATCCTTTCTTGGCAGTTAGCTAGATGGCTATGTAAACAAGCATATGCTAATGACTTACCTCAGGCTTTCTTTGCAACACTGTGACCCAGTTCATATCTTTTCCAAACCACAGACTCTACTTTATTGTGTTTCTTTTCTTAGGTTGACACTCTCTTGTTGCTGTTACTTGAATTGCAGCCTAACACTTACTCAGCACTTTTACTTAGTTGTAGCAAAATTAAGTCTCAGTTTCTTACAACATTTGGCAGATGGATACAGCCTACAAAAGATTTTTGATTCAAAGCGTTGCCTAGAGTGATTTCATTTTCAGACTTGACACCAAAGTCTTTTTGTCAAAGAGAGCCCTGGTCCTAGAGAAGCTCCTCCTGCTTGTGGTCTTCTTCAGTAAAAGTGCTTCCGATAGAATGACATGCCTAAGTTAAGTCTTTCATTATTTGTTCAGTTTCTCAGGAAAGACTAAGCAACAACATATGGGACTGATAAAAGATGTCCTGCTGACATTTAAGGTCTAGATTTACAATGAGACTCCCTCAAAAGTCCAGGTCTGACACTGCAAATCTTAAAGCACCTTTCTGAAGCTGAGCCCAGAGCTGTTTCCAGCAGTTCATTTTTGGCTTTGTGCCATGAGGAAACCTTTTTGTCATCAGACCACTGACAGGTCGCTGACAGAGTGCAGCTTGAAGCGATATTAAAACAGTTTAAAACCGGTTTCTCCTCTATAACGGTCTCAGCGTTTATTGCTGTCTGTTTAAAAAAGCTTTCCTGCTTCCTCATTGGCTGACTTTAATATTCAGAAGGCTGTGAGTGATATGGGAGGTCAAAGTTCACTCAGACCTTGCTAGTGCTCCTGTGAACGCTGGAGCTGAAGGAAAAAAACAAAACCCACTTTTTTTCCCTTCCAGAGCCAGTCTCATGACAACTACATCTGGACGCAAAAAGAGAGAAAAGGGGGGTGAATGTTTCAGCAGCACAATCGTCTCAAATATCAGCGGCTGCCTGGCGTTGTATCTGCCAGAGGATCACAGCTCGAACAAAGAGCCCAGTCTTTAAGGGAAAGGCCATTTGACAAGGAAGCGAAGCAGCGGCCATAGTTTTAGAGCAGAAAAAGGAATGTGAGGAACGAGGGACTCACCACTGAATCTAGTTTTCACTTTAAGGACACAAGACTCATCAAAAGCTTGATGTCTAGTTTACTTCTAGACTTTGATATACAAACCCCATTGGGCTGTTGATTTCTGTTACTTTTATGTAAGTAAATGTATAAGACAGACTCCTACATTTGAAGAGATATTTGTGGTATTTCACATGCTTCAGTCATGAAGTGGCACCTTTTACGATTCTACACCTCTTTGGAAAAATGCCAGGATTTGATCTTGTAAAAAATGAGGCCTGGATATTTACACATTTCATATAACTTTATATTTTTATATGAAGAAACAAAACTCTTGTGGTGAACAGAAAAGACAAACAGATCTAAATACAGCATTTAGCGTTAGGTTAAACTCCATCAAAATTTGCAAAAGTGCCCAAAAACCTTTCCATGTTCAGCTCTCCTTAGGTCATGTCAAAGGTTTGTAGTTTAAACAAAACAGGCTGAAGTTGTTAAATGAAATACACTAAAAGTACCAACCCTAGACACACAAACCAGACCAGGATTTTGGATCATGATTCTTTTTGCATGTTGAAATATGTGTGACCCTGAAAGTTTGAAAAACACTGCTATATGCAATGCACACTTGCTTTCTTCTGATTGGCTCCAATGCTTTTCTGATTATTTAATTTACTGTATCATTTACTATTGTAGCGTGCTGCAGAAGTTACTCTTTTAATGCTAATATAACTGTGTTTGAGTAGATAATGCAATAGTATTTTATAGTTAGAAGAACCAACAGCATATTCAACCATTTAACTATGGCTACTAATCGGTAGGTTTTCACTGCAAGCCAAGAGACATTAATGTAGACACTCCTTAGAGATCCAATCACAACTGAGTGATGTTGTAAGTAATAACCTAAGCTTTACCTGTCAACAGGTTAACTCGTGAGCCATTTCCTGAATCAGACGTCATGAAAGCAAAGGTGCGTCAAGTCCATGTCGTAATAAAAAAAGCATATTAGTCATAAACTAGTGCAAGATTTACACAGGCTTCAAGATGCCAGGATTATCAGCTAAACCGGCCCAGATAACGTTTATTGTCAAAACCCTTCCCTGAAACCTGTTCCACCACATCATGAGTCAGTAAATAAACCAAGACATAACAGACGGCTGGGACAAACTGCTGCATCAGGAACATGCTAGCTGTCATATTTAAAACATGCCCCAGAATAATGAGTACGTTGAGAAACTATGTGATTGATAGAGTTAGATAATATATAGTCATTTTATAATTGGTAAGTAACTGGTTCTTTTAAGCTCTGGGATTCAACATAGACAACAATTCAACATTTACAGCAATATATGTATCTTATTTTATAGTATGGTTATGGTATGATATATTTTCCAAATAAATACATGTACATAAATACATTTTCAAGAACTGAGATCCATATATTGGCAGTAAAAGTGTATTTAAAAAGGCAGTACTTATACTTTACAGTCTATTGATGCCATGATCTGGTATGCTCCTTCTGAATAGTTTTTTCTAAATAAGACACTTTAGATGCGATGTTGTTTATGTTTGTTTTATTAGCATATAGCCACGTGTGTGCTACTTTACCTAATGTGCATTTGTAAACACTGGGATGTATACGTTAACCTTATTGGGCAGATGTCAGTTTACCAGTCTTTGACAAGGACTTGTTTCTTGGATCCTTGAGCTGGTGACGCCCAAATGCTTGTACAACCAGAGCCGCTAATGATCGGGCCACTTGCTTATGTTCTCTACCCACTCCCTGACAGCACACACATGTAGTTAGTCGGCCATTTGCCCAGAAATAATCTTGATGAGCAAGCCTTTTTTATCTATAGAAACACCAAAAGGCCTTTTCATTATTACTCCTGTGTGTGGCTTTGTTAATTAACCTGTACATGTTTAAGTTTTGTTGCTAAAGGCTTTTACTATGTTCTTTATTGTCTTCCTTGTCTTAATGTTTTCTCATTTATAGATACAGTAAATACGGTGGTTTACAATGTCTACAGAAATACTGTAGCTTTCAGAAAAAAAGAGGTAACGCCGGCACACTTATTCCAAATATTGCACTTTATTGACTGACAACCTTTTCAATTCCACACAGATCTTTCTTGTGCATATAACTACAAACTGCATCACTACAGAAATAGCTTGAACATCATCTTTAAAAACTGAATTTTGTAACACTGACTGTGTACAAAAAGTTTAAGAAACCGTCCAATGTCTTTAATGTGTCTTTAAGCCCTTCCCTCTAAGCCCAGTCTGCTCGGATTGGACAGATGATTGTTGTGATTAGTCAAGTCCCACTTCAGCGAGACTTGAGCTTCTCTTCTGAGCTCATTTCCATTTTTAGATGCTCATTGAGTTACTTCACTCTGTACTATGTATCTACCTCACTATAACTTACTTAAAAAACCAAAAAGTGCCACTGACAGAAGAGTGTAAAGTGCATTGTTTTAAACGGGGAGGCGTTGACAGTGACACATCCTTTACCAAAGGGTTCCTGCTCTCTAATTACAGACTGCAGCCAAAACAGTCTGGGCCTGGCGTCCGTCTCCACTAAAAATAGTCTCAGTGCAACATCAGACACAGCGCTCATCGTTCTGCTGCAGCCTGGACTAGTTTTGGTTCTAGCTACAGACTCATGATCAGAAACTGTTGATTTATCACTTTATACTCATTTATATTAGTTCAAGCTTATAATGTTGTTCTTACAGTTTGAAGCAAAAAAATCAAAGGTCTGGTTTTCTAGTATTAAGTAAACCAGACCTTTTTACTTAATTAAATGCCACACCAAGCTCACAAGTGGTGTATCTGGTCAGTTTGATCAAAAGCATTCAATTACACTGTGCTTCATCCTGTCCTCCTGACTTTGGTAGTGTTGATGCATTTGCATGTATAGGCAAGATATTACCTGATTAAATATCAATATTCAACTTGTGTTAATTAAAACAGACTCTTCTTTTAATTCTAAAAAGAGTTCTGATATTTCCAAACCTTTAATTAGCTACTTATACAATATATTTACATTTATTCATTTAGCTGACGCTTTTATCCAAAGCGACTTACATTGTTCTACAGTAATTACCAGTGTTACAGCCACTGGAGGCAAGGTGGGTTAAGTGTCTTACCAAAGGACACAACGACAGTATGAACTGTGGGGAGAGTGAGAATCGAACCCCATACCTTCCGGTTGAAGGACGACCACTCTACTCATCTGCTCAGCGCTGCACCCAGGTGTATCTGTTGGAAAAGTTAGCACACTCACTTGATGAGTTGTATTGGTAATATATGTATAAATGTCAAAAAAGCACTACATCTCAGATTTCTGTGTTTTATTAATAAACAAAAACATGCTGCATGGCACTGATGGCTTCTTTTGTGAAAAACCTTCTCTGTGGTGGAGAGGTTAGTGCACCTGGCTTGGCTGTGGGAGAAAGGGGGTTTAAATTTCCTGGAGAGCAACTCCAGCCACAGTCACAGTCTGTGCCGGTCCCAAGCCTGGGCAAACTGGATAGGGTTGCATCAGGAAGGGCATCGGCGTTTGCCAAGCTATTCATGTAAACTACTTTGCTGTGGCGACACAAATTTTGATCTTTACATCTTTACATGTTAATTCTGTTAGTCGTGATAATTAAGGGCCTGGAACAGGAAGACAGACAATCGTTAAATCTGAGCGTTTCCAGTGGCTGCAGCTCAGTAGCATAGTAAACATCTGGTTGAAAACTATTCATGCAGTTGTTAGGAATCCCTTTCTGACATATTTAACTATATACTGCTCCCATAATCCACCTCCACTTCTGCATTTCTCATTACAGCCATTAAAACCCAACAGCTCAATTAGAGATGTTAATGTGCTCCCCAAAACAATCAAAACCCAGTCCTTTTTAAAAACATTTACAGCCCTACATTCTCTGCAGTGAGCCCTTTTCTCTCTACATTTGGCTGGAAAGCTCCGCTGTAACCCGACACCTGTGGAGCAGCCACAAGGAACCAGGAGGAATTTCAACAGCTTGCAGATTGGTCGTTTTGTGGCTGCTGTCATCAGAGTGCAACTGTGCTGCTGAGCTCGAATTCTGCCCGGTTTTTGGCTTTTGTTAGAGGCGGCCAATCAGAAGCAGAGAGCCTGGTGCGTCTATATTTGTCGATTACACAAGGCCTGGCTTTAAAAAGTGTGTTTGTTTTGGCTCATGACCTTCACTTCTAAAAATTCTAAAAGCTCTCAGTTTTAACAATTTATTAACTTTTCATTCAAATGCCCCATATTAAACCAGCCCTGTCTTTCAAAGCATATATCAATATATGTTCTGCCAGATAATGCAAGATCACCATTATATTTTTATCACACAACCAATCAGAAAACACCAATGTAGGTGAAAGTCAGCAAAAGTTATGCATTTTAAAAAGAAACGGTTTCAGTGTGAATTCCGCAGACTGCTCTTCCCATGTTGCTCAGTCTCTATGACTCTCATCCAGTGTCTGCCCAGTCATTAGTGTTATTATAGCACACGCACTCTCAGTGCCGGTCTGTGAGGAGCTGTTATTTTTTAGTTTCAAGCTAAAATGGAAACAAACTTAGAAAACACTAGCGGAGCATTGTCTCTGTTTGGGCTATAAGTCTACTATCGTATTCCTTTATTTGAACAGATTTGTCTAGACCTTGACTTGTGGCTTTATTACAACATCATTAATATCAGAGCAGACAAGGACGAAACCAAGGACAAAGTGAAGAAAGATTAGTAGAATAGTAAAAGAAAGTGTTGTTGAGAAAATAAACAGTAATGTGTTGATTCTACTTCTACTGACTGTAGACTTTAAAATTGTATGGTGAACTGCAAAACAAGACTACAAACGTACAGCTATGTTTTTTAAGCATATGACCTACAAGATACAGTCATAGGAAAAACAAAGTGTATACAGGGTGGTAAGATGAGACATACCACAAAATTGAATAAGCTCTAACGTATCATATATGTGACATAAATATGGCTGTTGTTGCCATATTTAACAATAATAATACTGCTTTAATGTTCTCCTCAGAAACTTGGAAAAATGTTTTCCTATTTTTTTTTAATTGCACATAAAAGCTTGCTGAAAATGGAAAAATACCATGGGTCCAAATTTGTTGCGTGACTTTTCCACTGGGTCTTATGTGTGTAAAGTGGTCTGATTAGTGTACACACTGACTCTTTGCCTAAACACAATTTACAATTTAGGATTACTATAAAATGTTGCTGACTTAAGAGTCACCTAGACTTAAATTGTGGTTATTGTCACAGCATGTAAGCCTTAACAGTCAGGTACATTAGCTTTAGCTAAATTTATTAGCATTCAGCTCTTATTTAGAAATACAATTTATGTTAAATCTAAGCACTAAAGATTAACATTACAAACCAACAATTTTGTGAATATTAACTTTCCAAGATGGAACCACATGAACATAATGAACTAAAAAAAACATTCTTTCTTGGAAACGCAGATCATCTGAGGACTTAATGAATGCACCATTAAAATGACCATGCTCATGTTTGTTCTGTGTTTTTTTGTGAACCTATGACTGAGGATAGACTTTAGCAAGCATAAACTACTGTTAGCATTATCACATGCTAACACCTTTTTGTTGAAGAGATCATGATAAGCGGGAAAGTTCTCCCCAGTTGTGGAACAGTGGCTAGCGCTAGAGTCTATTTAGACACACAAAAGCCTTTAAAAGCTCTATGCAGTTCTTCTGGAAAGTAAAGGCAGGTTGAAGAAGGAACTAGGTCATAAAACCAGACCAAAGTTGCAACCCTAGAGTTACATTTGACTGATTAAGTGGATAAGTTTAGGCCGCATGCATGTTTTGGTTAAGTTTAGAGGAGCGGCTGAACTTAAAGAGCTTAGAAATTCTAACCACTGCCGGTAAAGGTTTAATCCTGTAATCCTGAACTAGATCCTGAAGCACGAGCAGTCTAAAGATACAGTACGTGACCACACCAACAATGAGCCATAAGAGACGGGGGCTGTTTAAAGTCCAGACACCAAGGAACCTGCAGCATCTGGACACCAACAACACTAATCATATCTGCGCCATGGACACCACCGTCACCATTCGCCAACGACCACACGCTTCGACCTGAGACTTGGACACAATACAATACATGACAGACAGACCAACATCCACATTCACTTGCTGTGTGCAGTTTAGATTGACTGAGAACACTAGTTTACTGTAGTCTCTAAGCCTCGCGCCACAAGCCGACACACTTCTCAGATCTCTGACACAAAACAAAACTCAATTCATGTGACAGGTGACGAAAAATAAACCTCTGTGTGAAAGCTCCTCAGAGTCCGATGAACTCAAGAGCTGTCTGTGAAGATCGACACAAATTGTACAAGGACACGTTTTAGTATTTTATTTTTAGATGTACATTTTGCCTTTTGTTCTGCTCATGGTTTGGAAAAATCCTAGAAAAAATTAAACTCACATTTGTCAATTACGCTTGGAATTTGTGGTGCAATTTTGCATTAGTGTGATGTTTAAAGATGTCAGTTGTTCCTGGGTTCATTGCATGGTATGAACAACACTAATTACTAGATAGTCATGGTTTCCAGCTGGAAAAAAAACAAAACGTAATTAACTTTTTTTTTGCAATATTTGAAATTCTGTTTTTATTTGATAGAAAGAGGAATTTGGATGTTAAGGAACTCAAAATCATTACAGGGATTTACCTGCACTTCACTTGCAGACGCATAAATGGACCATGACAGAAAGACACCTGGCTCA
Organism: Neodontobutis hainanensis; assembly: GCA_024349245.1. NCBI lineage: Eukaryota > Metazoa > Chordata > Actinopteri > Gobiiformes > Odontobutidae > Neodontobutis > Neodontobutis hainanensis. Next base: position 87,014 of record JALDNG010000360.1, on the reverse strand, counting down.
CAATCCACAAATAGTTTTATTGACACACTTGCAGGAAGGAGGCCATTACTGCTTTCCCTTTACCTCGAGGCAAAACAAGACACAGGTTTAAAGAAAAGATATTTACATAAAGTCAACAGAAGTATGTGGCAGTTATGTTTTAGGAGGCAGACTATGACATAACAGTCACTGGGTCTGCACCTCTCAGTAAAGTCCGTCTCTGCAGGGATCTGATCACTTTGAGAAGGACTTTATCAGATGTTGGGAATCTGGACAGCAGCTTCCAGGAAAACCTCTCACAATTAAAACAACTATAAAACACAAACGAAGGAGAAGCACAACCAAACACTCATTTCCACACAGTAGCCACTTCTCACGCGATGTGCTGGTTATCTCAGTGCACTTCTCCTCAGCACTCGTATCAAGCTTTCAAATACTCTCAGAGAAAAAGTTATTGATCTGATTTAAAGCAGCAGATTGATTTTTTAAATGCAGTACTGAAATAAAAGTCAATCTTATGTCCATTAACTGCCACTGAAACAGTCAATACTTACTGTTATTTGACTTAACAGGAACATGACATAGTTGTGATGTTATTTTGCTGAACATGTTTATCCCTAGTCCTCTCTCCTTGCTGCATTAGTTAGTCCGCTAACACATATACTATATCAAACTGGAACAATAAAAGGTTGGTCATTAAATCTGTGTCCAAGGTGGGTTCAAGCTTCAAAACACAAATGGCAGCAATAGAGCAAGTGTCCTGTTTTAGTATAAACCCTTCAAGAGTAAAAAAAGTGTATGGCATTGCAAGCCTTGTTTTCATATTATACAATACTATAAGGTTAGGTCTGTATGGCACAGATTTGCCCAATAAACCCTCGATAGATATGAGTTTACACTCTGCTGTGTCCAGGAGAGTGGTGCCTGCTATGTCAACACTGACGTCACACAAGTACAAATAAAGTTGTGTTTTCTATGGAATAAAACACAGACTTTCAAAAGTTAGACATATTCCTAATAATTAGCATAAAGAAGAGAGTAAATCCTGATGTGTGGTGATGTGTGAGGCTGGAAGAAATTCCTACAGGGACTTCTGTTTGATGTTGCACAGTGTATTGATACTTCAAATGTATTGCAGTACAATGATACTTAAATTGATACAATATTGCGTTTTTTTAGGTATTGATATTTAAATACTTGGCATGTGTGCCATTAATGAGTAGCACAATGTTCTGCAGCTGCACTGCAGCCAGCTCACTGCAGAGGCAGGGCAGACCACAGATATGCTCTAAATGCCATTGTTTAAACATCCTTAAACAAATCAAAAACAGTAAACAGCTGCTGTTCCATATAACTTTACATTTAGCCTCTGTTGTGTCATGGGGGCGAGTGATAAGAGCGATGGAAGCTGGAGTTTAGCCCGAGCTGTGTCCTGTTCACGTCTCTGTGTCAAAAACCCAAACCACACCTTTGATTGTATGGCGTCAATATGGGGTCACATTAATTGAAAATGAAAGAAAAATATTTTTGTTAATGAAAAAGGCTTTTTTAGTAATATAAACTACATTTACACTCCCTATCCTTTGGTTTTACAATCCAAAAGTTACAATTAAGAATAATACTTATAACAAATAATAATCGCTAATAATAAATTATTCATGAGCTTGTGTTGGGGGGGGGGGTATGTGCTTAAAACATACAAAAAACAACAACATATTAATCCGATAAACAGTTGTCATCCTTTAGCTGTAATGTAGCAACAAGTCAAAGAAGTCTTTTTCAGTTTCCCTCCTTTAACCAGGTTATTCACAGAATAACTTCCTGTTCCTCTAACATGGTTCCACTCATGGCCACAGGTGGATTTGGTGAGAAGAAAATAATGTTATATGATATAGATAGACAAATGTTTTTCTTTTATTCTAATATTATAGCTCAAAGAAAAACAGAAAATCAGACATTTATTAGATTTTCTGTCTTTGTCTTTCAATCTTGTTTTAATAACGTTTCTTAATATCCAACAGAATTCACTTGAGAACAGTTAAATAAACCTCTCCTCGTGTGTCTGAGACCTTCCCAGAGGATCCGTGCTTTTATATCAGACTGTGAAATGTGCTGAATTAAACCCACTGTGGGCTTAACTGTAATAAAGTCCTGCTTGTTTACCAAGTCAGTTTCCACTAATTCTGCTCTAGTTCAGCTCCAGGCCACTCCAGATATGAGTTTGCCCAGTAGAGTTCATTCAGGGTCTTGACACATTTCCCAAAAAACCCAGCCATATCTTTATTAAAGAAAGTTTGCCATGCAGGGCTGATCAAACAGGAAAGAAATCAACGTTAGGTCGCTTCAAAGACTTTAAGAGTGAAAAGTAATAAAGGACCAAAGGCAGACATGTGGGTCATTGAGGCCACTCAGACATCTGAGAGATTCTAAACAGTCATAGATCTAGGCAGCAGAGGGTTTTACTAATTGCTAGAAACTTCAGTAAACATTAACCTGAAGAGGATTTAATGTAATGTGGAAAGCAACAACAGCAAATCATTTCTTTTGGAATTTTTTTAACAAATGGATCAGAAAAAATAAAGACATTGTTTTTATATTACGGTTTTTACATAATGACCCATATAAGGCCTGTAGCAGGAGGCACAATAAAAGCACAGTTTAGATTTCTACTTTAAACATAACTGCTACATGTTTTGTCCTCTTGAGTTTAATTTGAACTAAGTAACACTGTAACCATGTTAAATAAAAGACTGTGTTATAAATCCCTCACCTTGTCCTTTACCTTTGAGGCTCTGCAGATATTCAAAAGCCACAGTGAGTTACGGCTTGTAATTAGCTCAGTTTCTCAGACCAAAACGTGACCTTCTTTTTAAAAACCAGGCGCCTGTAGATCGTCCTGAAAAAGAAAAGCCAGGAGAAAGATGGCTGTATTCACATTGTGCCCCTTTTTCCCACAGCTGGACAACACATGGCACACCATACACACATATCCTGTCCCACTAATGCTTGTAACTCCAACACTCTCGCTTTCTCACACTTGTACAAACAATGCCTCAAACGTGCGCTCACATTCTCCACCGAAACTAGGTCAGGTGCCTTAAACAAAGACCGCTTCCCTCTTTTGAGGCTCAGAACAGGATTTCAGGTCCAGGATGTAGTCTAAACGCATGTAAGACGCCACTGAACCAGTTATACCCATCTAGCAAAACATCAAAAGTTTCTGCAAACAAGCGGTTGTTTCCTCCCAGACCAGAATTCCTCTCCTCATGTGAGATCGATTTGGCATCAAATGCTTTGCATGCCGGAGTCAAGGGCAGAAAAAATAGAGCTTAGCAGAAGACAAGAAAAAGCCACAAGAGTCCTGCTACATTCAAATCTCTCCGAGAGCAAATGGCTAAATGCTGAAAAAGTTCCTTGTTCCAGACAGAGGTGTTTCCAGAGAAAATAAGGGCCAAGCAGGAGGTACCCTGTGGCCCCCAAATCAAACTAAACCTGAGGCACAAAAGGACTATCAAATGAATCAACTCCTGAGTTGTTAAATAAACAAACAAAAAATAAATGTCTGTGGCCAAGAAGCGTCATAATTTGTTTCATTTTTCTTTTCAATAATTTTTTGTCACTACCGTGGCAACTACGAGCGTCTAGTGTCCTCCTGTTTTTTTATGTTGTGTGGGGAAAAATGACTCTATAGGCAGATGTTCTTCAGAATCAGAGTCAGCCATTACTAAAGCCAAAGCTTCATCACAGGTGTATTTTTTTATTTGCCATTTTTGCGTTTACCAGCTATGAAACCTGTCTGACCAATTAGAACCATTGTGGTTAAATTAAGTTTTGTAGTTTTATGTGAAAATTTGTTTCTTTGATTGGTAATGTATCTATCCAACTGAGTCCCAAAGCAGCTTCTTCTGCATCTGTTGGTAATGCCACTTAGGCGGGTCTAAAGCTATTTACAGAATTGAAAAATGATATGACCGGCCAGACTACTATTACCACTTTTACAGAGGCTAGACTTTGTCATGGCTCTGCTTCCAAAACCTGATTGTGGACTAAGATATGACTCCTGGTCAAGATTAAACCATATTCTTCCTGTCAACAATACTGCCATTTTTTTCCTCATTAAACTACCCTTCCTACCAGGCCTTAATATAAATGACAAACTTACTTACTGACAAAAACTAAATTGGATTTAAAAATAAAAGCTCACAAATAATCTATACCACTTGCCATGTTGTTGGCTGTTGTGCGATGAACAACACAATCTTTTGGCGTGTACAACAGGAGAAAGTTGGGTTCAGTCTGGTCTCGGCAGAACATAGTCGGTTCATGAAAGAGTGCTCTGTCTGCCCCGGGACAGCGTTGGCTTCAGATGTAGCTTACCACTACCAGTGTGTGACTGTGGTGTGATTGAATAATGGCTGGTCTTTAAGCGCTTGGTCCCTTGGGAGAAAAGCACAATATAAATCTAATCCATAATTATTATTATTATTATTAAGTTTCCAGACCCAAATCAGAGCTAGAACCTTAACCCAGCGCAGAACCTGGCTGCTGCGCATGGTTTATAAGTGACATTAGACACTAGTCTCAGCAAGCAATACAGCATTAGTTTTATGAGTGCCATGCTTTTCTTACTTCATTCTTTGTTGAAAAGCCTTACACCACATTACTGACTGGAATTTTGGGACCGATATGACCTGATGAAAAATATATTAAAGTAACCCCACTATGGAAGAAAATAATATCAAAAACAGACCTGGTTTAATAAAAAGTAAAATGACATGACATTGTGCAGGGTATTGCTTTGACTAATGCATCTGTGACAGGAAAGTAGCCTTTATTTAATCACAGGTTTTATTTCCTGGGATCTGGCTTTGTAAAATGTAGAGAGCAGAAACTCTAGATTACGCTCATATTTTTACGTACTTAGTAGTAGTCTATTTATTTACCGCTGTAGGAAGTATAGGGAAACATTTGATGTGTTATTGTTGTGACCTTGGTTCAATGTCCGCTGCTTTGACATCCAACATCAACCTCTAACAGCTTCCATAAATCTCCCATGACCTCGGTCAGACTTCTAGGGTTTTCCGCAACACCTCTCCAATTTCTAAACCCAACATTTAACTTTTCTTACTTTTAGGCATTTGATATGTGCCCTTATATAATCTAATTATTGTGTAATGTTCAAGAGGCATCAAAAGATATAAATTTTAGTTTACTTTTGCCTAACTGTTTTGGTAGACGAACATCTTTTTTTATTTTATTTTTTTTTATTTTTTCTTGACTCATAAGAGTAGTATTTCTTGAAGAAGACATTTCAATACTATTTAGTCTGGAGTGCCACCGTACAGCCCAGGTCAGTGTGTAACAGTTTTCCACAATTTCCGTATCATACCACCCTTGGTTGTGGTGGAACTAAACACTGCAGTCTGTTGATTGAAGGATAGAGAATGCTTACTTAATTAAAATACAATGTTTTCTCAAATGAAACGTGATAAATGGTCATATTCCAAGAAGAAAGAATGATAAATGTAGTGCTTCTTGGAAAATAAAGCTACTGTTATTAGCAACTGCAATTTCCAGGTCTTGGATTGTAGTTCAATTTGTTCATCAAAATTAATTCTGTTACTAAAAGGAAAGCCAGCCATTAGTTGTCCAATAGTTACAAAAAGATGACTCCTTTTTATGATGTGCATGGCTATTGATTCATTGTGATATGCTAACTTTCCTTGGAGCTAATTTTGATGTAGTTTCACACTGAACTTTTTAGCTGTTGTTGCACATTTCTCTAGCGCTGTTGGTTAGTGCAGAGTTGGTGGTTCGGCTCATTATTTTAAAGATACAGCATTACTGCATTGTTGGTCCTCTTTTTTTCAGTTCCTCTTGGTTATTCTACTATTACAAAACATACATTCATTCTCCAATCAGTTTCTACGAGAACAAGTATTGGATCGGATCTGGATTTGATTCTTGTATATCCTTAACATCGGTTTATCTGGAGTTGTAAGTCCCACGGCTTCATAGTTGTGGCTACAAAACATAGTTAGTATCTGTGGGCACCCATCCCAGATCCACTTATCCTTAAAAATCCAATCAATCACAGACGAGTAAAACGTTTAAAAGGTAAAATTAATGGTTCTTTTCAGGCTTCAGCTGGGCTTCTTTTTTTTAAACGACAGACTAAAAACCCAGTAGCTTTTTTTGTGGATGTTTGCATGTTTGCAGTTGAACAGAGGAAGCTGCCCTGTAAGCAGAACAGAGATTACAGCCTATGTTTGTGGCATTTACCACTGCTTTGTTCTGTTTAACCATGGCAGCCTAAAACAATCAGTAGAGAGGAGTTATTTTTTACCTTCCTTTAAAGGCCTTAGCTTCTGCCAAATGAGAGGTTGGTCATGTGTTGGAAATGTCTTCTAATGTCTAAATGTCTTCTAAACTGACAAGCCAGATTGTCCGCAGTACATAGTCTGTTCTGTTCCACACTACCAACTGGAAGGACTTCAGAGAAAGCGTTTGCAAAAGAATGAATATGTGGTCAGTAATTTGATTTAACATCTGTGAGTAATTGCAGTTTTATCCAATCCAAACAATGCCATGTAGTTTACATTACTAATGGTAAACGGTCGCTACATCTTCAAACCTAAAACTCGCCCAGACCTGTCAGTGCTGCCACATCATTGGACACTCCAACAGTCAGTTAGGTCACGGTTCAGCCGTGGATACTGGAGCAGTTCAAGATGGATTTTTTATGAGTTTGTAAAGTCACAAATGTTGCAAGAATCAAGGTGCAGCACAAGGTAAAATGTCTTCTTCTAAAGTTCAAAATTCTGAGTTGGTTGCTGTAGATGTTTTGGATTGCTAAACTTTTGGATTCAACATATATATTTAAAGAAGCACCACGTAAGCCCAAAAATATATTTTCTTAAAATCATTTTAATGGTTCTTAGTCAATGTGAAATAAAGAACATAATACTTAAAAAGTGAACAGCATGAAGTCAAATGTAGCTTTAGTTAACAAATCTGAATATTCTTATATTAATATTTATATTTTTATAATCATTACATTTCCCCATCAACTTGAGCAAGTCTTCATGTTATTTCTTCACTTTTTCCGAGGACCATTTTAGATTGTGCTTTATAGACCTGGATCCTAATAAAAATACAGTAAATGTTTTTGGCTTCTGGGTATACTTTATCTCCATTCACCATTTGAATTTTTCCACAAGTAAAGTCTTGTCATGTCCATTTGAATTAGCGCCAATTAACCTGATCTAACCAAATTGAGGACATGCCTTTAGCTTTAGCTTCTGCAAACCGTGTCTTGTTTCAAATGCTAACATTTGTTTTTAATGCTGCTAGGTACATGCTTAATGGCTAAACACTACCGTGTGTCTTTAGTAAACATCTGTTCACTCACACATAACAGTAAAGTCTTGAAATAAAAGCACTTTGCATAGTTAGCATTGGCTTGGACATCAATGTTTGGTCGTTCCCCTTGATCTGCTTGCGCTGATATAAACTGATGTGGATAAAAATACTCCTGTCTGAAAGCCAGGAAGGCCAGACAGGAAAAGCCAGTTTGAATTTCAACACTTCAAAGCTGTTTGTTTTCAGCAGCTTTCATGATTTTCTCTTTTGTTCATCTCTTTTGCATGGACAGGATAAAGGGTGTTTATCTTCAAAGTTGGGGGTTAAAAGTGACCAAGCATCTATTAGCTCTTTTGTTGGCTCTGTCTTTAAACAGGAAGTGTCTAATGTTGCAGCGCCAACCTCCAGGTGCCACTATTTAATACTGAATATAAACAAAGGGGAACGAGTGGGTTTTGCCATGCCAAAATATTTTATTTTGTATTTTAACTTGCATAGTCATAAATGAATGGGAAATTCATAATTTCTTTTTAGATTGTTATTTTTGTATTTCTTTTTAGATGTGTTTTATTTTGGACACTTTAAACATTTTTCTAGGTCAAGTGTTCTCCAAATTCCTCTTGTATCCCCAGCCAGACTTGAGAGCTTTGAGCATCCTAGAGATATTTATCAGTACAAGGGTCATGTGACTCCTGAAGTCACAGCAAACCAATGCCTTCATTCAGTTAGTAGATCTAATCTTGTTACTCCTGCGTGTTTATGAGTTTTTTTGTTCACTGAAGCTCTAGCGATGCGGTGTTTTGCAGCTGGTGGAAGGCAGCTCATGTTCCTTAGAAACATTGAGGTCAAAGCCATAATGGCACACACCTGTTTTCTCCATTGGCCTCCTGCCTCCGTCAGACGTTTGTTTCAGATTTTGGACGCACATTTGGTTTGCTTTAGAGCCCTTTTGATGCCACATTGTTTATTTGATTGTAATGAGTCTGACTCGTTAAGTGACCTGCATTCATCTCACTTGCTTTGTGGTTATTGTTATAGCCACGGTCTTGTTAGGGTTGGTCAGACTGAGAGAATAATTTTCACTTATTGATATTTGAACATTGTTATCAGTTCACAGACTGAACTCTAAGGCTATGATTATTTAAGCATTACTTAGATCTATCGGCTCCAGTCCCCTAACGGGACTAAATATAAAAGCTGTATATAAATGAGGTATGTGATGGCACTGTCAATTCTGACAAGCAGGGGCATCCCAATGAAGTTTATTAGATTTATGTTTAGAATATTTATTTTAATTTAGTGTTACGTTTTTCAATTTAAACAATGAGTTACTGGTAAAATAAATGTTCATATATCCATTATCACTTATATTCGCCGCATGTTGAGGGCAGAGATGGAGTATTTGAGTCCTGGAATTGGCTAATTTTTGTGTCACCTGACTTGACTCGAGAGAAAGCCTCCATGACTCGACTTGGACTCGGGCTTGCTTTTTTATAGCTCGAACTCAAACTTGGACTCGTTCTCAGACACAAGGACTCGTGACTCAACTCGGACTTGAGTACAATGGACTAGCAAGTCACGCTCCGCGTGCTCACAACCTCTGCCTGTTGAATGTGGTCATAGTGGGACAAGCTAATCTAATTTAGCCCCTAAATGTGACCCAGAAGTTGAACCTAATTAAATAAATTTCAAAAATACAGGCCTATATACTGTAGGCTACACACTTAATTCATATACCGTAATCAAAACTCCTTTAAATGTCATGAAATACGGATATACAAAACAAAAACAAACTCCCACAGGTTTCCGAATTGTAACTCACTGAGGACTTGAAAGTGACTTGGACTTGAAAATCGGTGACTCGACAACAACACTGGTTGAGGGTACCTTCTGTAGTAGTCTCCACAAAGCCTTTGCTGACAAGTAAAGATTTTTATTAACATTCCTACCATTGATTTAATCTTTCAGATAAATGGAAAGATTATTAAACAAGATACATGATACAGCAGCCATCTGAAGCACCAAGGCTACTTTCAACACAATTTATGCTTTGTTTTTATGTCATCTAGCGTTGCTATGACAAAACACTTTAGTGTGGACATAGCTCCAGTTTTACTTAATTTGGAGCAATTGATAGTACATAGCAGCTAACTTACATGCCCAGAGTTAGCATGTGATAGTGAAGCTACTTTTTCATCCTTCTGAGTAAGGTTTGTCTAAAGGATCTCATTTTGGAACCAAATGAAACAAGAGTTCTTTTCATGCTCACGTTTTCTCTCAGAAGAAAAAAGGTTTGCCAAAAGGTGTGAAATAGTTAAGCTACATTATCCAACCAGAGAGGCGTCAGATGCGTCAAAAAGGAGACACAGATTGAGACAGCTTGAGCTTAAAAAGGAAATGTATTAGTTGATGCATTAGTGTTTTGTGTTTGATACGCAACGTTTGTCTTTAAGACAATAAAAACACATTTAATTTTCCAGGCATTTCAAGCAGCGCTTCTGTATATTCCTTGCTCCCGATTGTGTAAAGGGCTTCTTTAGTAAAATATCACCAATACTCTGGAAGGGAGTGTAAAGGGGCGAAGGTGCTATTCTGATGATTGCTGTTTTCCTCAATATTCCTGACTCTATCTCCAACTATGCCCATGTGAAACCACAGACTGTTCACAGAGACTGAGTTTCCTTGTTTTTGCAGAAACTAAAAGACATGTGAACGCCGACACAGAAAAAAAAAACTGGCCTATTTGTCTAACACTGAATAGAATTTAAGGTATTTACTGTTGTCAATGTGCTCTTTGTTGAAGCAAACACTGAAAACTGAGTCACAAGCCTTCACTTTATTCCCATCATTATGAATCATTTATCTGTGTTGGAAAAAAAGCAGGTAGAAGACGATTCATTAATGACTCAGTGACACTAATGGGACAACAGGGATCTGTCGTCAGATGCTCATTGGACTGTGCTTTGTTTGGGACAAATAATCGAGCTGCATGTTTACTCACTGCATCGCTGACGACAAAGTAGATTTCCTTTAACAACACACAATAAATGATAAACAAAAGCCATGTTTTCATTAGGTATAATCTGCTGCTAGAACCAGCACCCATTTTACCCTTTTACATTAATTTAAGTCATAGAAATTCATATAAAACTCAAAAATACCTCCAACAATCATCCAGGCTTTTCTGACTTAAAGAAGATAAATGATTTGTAGAAAGTGGAGATTTTAACACATTCAGAAATGTTTAATGTTGTGCAAATTTTTAGTCCAAATGAAGGATATTGCCTTGCCATTGTGTTACTTATCTACCTCACTATGTGACAGTAAGGCAGGACAGAGCTTTTAAGCAAATACATTAGTATAATATTCTAAAAGCAGCCATCCTGATGTCAAAACTGCTCCAGATTCTGGTATGGGACTTCTAGACCTCAGTGTAGCTTACTAAAGTCGAAAGAACACAATAGCCAAGACGAATAGGTGGACTTCAAAAATGAATCTGCATCATGTGAAATTTTTTCTACAGTATGTCACTTTTGATATAAATTATTTATTAAATTCGCAGGAGAGGACTTGATGAGGACAATTAAACGACTTAGGGTTTATATATATTGTAATGCAAGTAATGATAGTATAAATGCTTATCATTAATAAATAAGATAAACATTTTGTACAGTTCTGTACTATGAACTTGGAGCGTGAACTTGTAAGTGTTCTGTCTGTGTTGAGAGTCACCTGCTGAACGATGAGAAAGTAAACACCGGAGTTGTGCTAATGACAGAGTACAGAGTGAAAGCTGCTATTAGAGCAGGCTTCACTCCAGCAAAGTGTGTCTTTTTGTTCGTCTGCCAACACTTACACTTAATGTCCTTTACATTTCACATTTGATGTAGGCCTACTGTACGCTTGTATTAGTGTGAGTTTATTCTAAAGGGAAAACTCATCAACCTTTTAAGAGTTTTCAGCTGCTAAAATAAAATAGTTTTAATCATGAAGTTATGCAACAAATTAGTTCAATGTGTTGCTGTTGTCCTTATACACATAGTCTTGTCACAAATGATTCTATGGCAACAGAGAAAACAAGGGTTTACACAGACATGAAATCAAATCTAATGTTTCTTACACTATTCAAGTAATGGCCCTTTTATTATTTCCAGACTGACGTTACCATAATTTTTTGATGGACAAAAAGGACATTAACCACCAAAAATTGCATGAACAAGCATTTACATTCTAAAGCATTATAATCTAGTGTTTTTTGTAGTGAAAGCAGGTCAGGGACTTGCTAATTAAAGCCACAGTGAATGTGTGTTAAAACGTATCTCATCTTAAAATGTACATTAATTATCTTAGTGGCGTCTAACATATTTGCAAAATTTTGTCCTCGTAATTGTCTGCAAATAAATCTCTGCTGGAGACTAAATAAACCTTGGCACTACTTATAATCTTATTGATATTTAGCATATCACAAGATAAAGCGATACGTACTGATTGTCACTACTGTTTGAAAGCAAACATTTTGAAGTCAAAGTTTGCAGTTCATTTCCTAAAGTATAACTCCACACCCCTGTGTACGTAGCACTCTCTGTAGTGTCGTTTCATATGCTTTCCAACGCTGCGCCTCTTCCTCCTACTGTCTTTCCAATTGAAGGCTTTTCCCCAGACGTTTGATACAAGTCCAACTAAATAAAGTTTTCTAGCAAGTCCCAACTGAGCACTGAACTCACAGCACGCCCTCCATCTGTTGCCCAGACTCACATCCAGATCCAGATTCGTAATTATCCACAAACAGCTGAAGACGAGCTGCGTCTCCCATATTTCTGACTTCTGATGCAGGAAGCGTGGGAAAGAAGTGTCAAAACAAAAGAATTACATAGTCATTATTTTAAGCTCCCATGTTGAATTGTTTTTACTTTCACAACTTTAACCAGATAAACTGTAGCTAGGTGCTGCTAATCACCAGGACTTGACCAAATTGTTCATCAAAGTGTCCAGACTTTTCTAAACCAAAAAAGGTTTTGGTGCATTTTGCTGCTGGTCTGTGTGAGTTAGGAGAGACGTAAGCAAAAAGAAGCGGTTGCTGCGGCACATCATTCGGGACAGTTGTAAAACTGTTAAAGCTACCTCACATCTTCTTTGTCCCAGTCACCAACCCCATACCAAAACAACTGCAGAGCTACCATTCACGCTTTCATTTGGTACTGAAGTCTAGTGTTTCCCTGAAAGTTCCAGCTCTGAGTTCAGCCAAGTTCTGTTTAATTGCCAAACATCATTTGAAAAACAACTCTTAAACGCTATTATATCAGATCGAAGAATTCATTAAAACCCTGTCGAAAATGATCTTAGTTTAGTGTTGAGCACGTTATGTATATTGTGATTTGAATGCACAAAGAGCATAACTTTATAACATTAAAATAAATATAATCAACATCATTCTAAGTTGCATGAAAAAGAAATAAAATTCTCTCCACTATGTAACTCTACTATATAGTACGCAATTTTGCAAGACAGTTAAATACATGTCAAGTCTTCCGCTTTTAAAATGTGATTAGTTGCTTTTATCCATTGATATGTTTAGCTTGTCTCAAAAAGATTAAACAATTACTGTGGATTAATAGTCTTCTATTTCCATCCAAACCACTGACCTCTCACACGTTCATTCGTGGCATTAAACTGTTTCCTCTTGAAATCTCACATCTGCTGTTATTATGCTCATAATGACTTCCACATGATAAAATTGTGCGTCTGTCTCTTTAAGAGCGACCGTCCCATCTTTCACCCGACTCGTTATTACTTCCTTTAGTTGTTCCTGATCACTCTACGCCCCACTGATGTTCAGATGAGCAGCTGTGAATCCTCCACTCAGCCCCTGCTCCCACTCACACCGATGTGACACCAGAGAGGTCGCTGTGGCTGACCTCTGACCTCTGCGCATTACTACTTTATCAATAATTGAGTACAAGCAGGTGTTTTGTGTTACGTAACCCCAGTCAAACGTTGTATGTGAGTGATTAGTTGGAGGTTTTAAAGTTGCATGAAGGGCCTCTCTGTCCAGATGGTGATACAGTTTGGAGAAGTGGGTGTGAGACCATTGACTGTATATAGGATGTACTCAATGTTGATCTATGAATCTTATCATTGTGGAGCAGAACTGCAAAGAAAGAAGGCTAGGTTTCTGTTGAGTCACTTGAGTCATAGTCTGTGATTAGTCAGTACCGCTTTCAAAATAAGTTAACTAAGACTTTCCTTAATAATTAAAGGTTTAGGAAGAAATGTATAGTACTATGTTTCTCAAATGCTTGTGGAGTTTTGTGTATTGCATAAATGCAGTCATATATTTGGTTTCAACACTGTTTAATCATCAAAATAATACCATATGCATTTGTCATTTAAAGCTCTACAAAACCTGATTGAAGGAGTCCTTTTAGTTTCAATACTTTCTGTTTGAGGTGCCCAGAGCTGACAAACAGAGCACTGCTAGAGATGAAGCACACTTTTGTTTTCATTTTAGCACAAATTCATGGTTGAACGTTAAGGGCATTCATGAATTAAATAGATATTGATTCAAATGTTTTATAAAATTACCGTAAGACCTATTTTCACTGGATTTCTTTAGTAACAACAACATGTCCCTGCAGGGCTACCATAGCTGTACACAGCTGTCCTTCTTTTAGCTTTATGTGTGCAGCCAAATGTGTTAAAATAAATCTAATTTTAACATGGCCTGTATTTGTGTTCAGTTATGGATTAGATATATTTTAGCTCATAAGATGTTAAATCACAAAATGCTGCAGTAAAGTCTAGTGGCTTTTAATAGATGCTTATTTCACTTTTACTCAAGTCCATTTTGGAGTAATTCTAGCCTTCTGTTAAAAGCAGCATGTCCCTGCCTATACTGACCATCTAAAATCTTACATTTGTATTTATCTCAACCACAGCCACTGAACTAAAGACGTCATCTCTAAAAGCAGAGCCAACACTTGGAGCTTGTTTAAGGACCCTGAGGTCAGTTTAGGTCTCAGTGAGTCACGTTTATGGATTTTTACCAGGCTTGCTTTACTCTATAGACGGCCTAGGTTGATTTTAACGACTGAAAAGGCTTTAGGATTTAACCACATATTTGAAGGCTCCAACAACATGGCCTGACCAAATTTGTGACTATGTGCTCCACAAAACTCTTTTTCAATAAAAAACAGTTTGTGTGAAAATATGTACAGTAAATTTTTGAAACTATATATTTCCTTCTATTTACATTTCAAAAATTCTTTGCAATGTTTGAACTGAACCCGTTATGTCTGACTTCTAGCTCTCAGAAAGTATGGCGAGACTTTGTGTTGAAGTCTGTAACTAAAGCTACTGGCTAAATATTTTCTGTGTTTGGAAAAAGACATTCGGTTTCAATTTCAGTTTAATGTAGAATTTAAATGTGGCGCTTCCTGCCTCAGTGGCTTAGTTTTCAGCTGCAGGGATGAACAGCAGGTGGATAAATTCATTTCAAATAAACCATTTCTTGAGCTGTGGTATCTCTTTTTATGGTCTTGTAACTCCAATATCTGTTTTTATTTGAGAAATTTCAACATGGAATCTGGTATTTTAAAGTCCCGATAAAGCATCCACATGCTACTTTGTGTTGAAAAGCACAATATATTATTTTTAACTCCAGAAGACTGGAGAAGTCTTAGTTGTTTTTATGTAAATGTAGATGATGTATATGGCTGTGTTTGGTTAAGCTTTGAAACTATGATTTATTACATTTAGATGTGCGTTTTAGTAATGTAAATATGACTTTATTCAGAAAACTGAAGTCTACTGGTTAAGTTTAGAAAATTAGTGACTTGCTTCATATTCTGTGTGCATATACAATTTCAAAGTGTTAGTTTTAGATGAAGGATATGGCTTTGATTGGGAAATCAAAGTTTTGAAATACAATAGGTCATATTTTGGTTTTGTTGTAAAGAGAAGAAATACTTTAAAGACCTTTATTCTGACTCAATCTAATAAAGCGCTAATATACTGTATAATATATTTCTTAGGTGTTTGTGGGGCCAGACATATTCAATTCACAGGCTTTAAAAATGTATGTATTTCTGCTTCTTAAACGTTGATGTAACATGTATTTGTGTACACACAGGGTTATTGGAGTTCCTGTTTGAAAATTAATTTTTACGTAACTTACCCATGTTTTGAGTGAACAGACAAAAAACACTACACTCAATCCTTTTTCCACAAGGGCTCATCTCTGTGGTTGGAACTTTTACTCACTGCTTGTAGTTTGTTCAGATCAGAGTTCGGAAAACTCTTGTCCTAAACAAAACGGCATGTACAAGGCCAAATATGTTCCAATAGGTGGAATAATACCTGTGGTTTAAAAGCACAGAACCATGTCATTAAGAGGCTCTAGGTCTGGAAACTCAATGAACAGAGGTAAGTGAAGTGTTTTCTTTTGACTGCTGATTTCTCTTGTGTCGATGCCCTCACTGGAGGCTTCCCACGTTGTTTTGCATATTTAGACACAAATTTTATGCAAATTAGATCATAGACATATCACAACAAATTGTGGTTGGACAAATTTTGAATTAGAAAGAAGGCCGGGGACAATTTGGGTTTCTCTGAACGTTTTACAGCAGCTTTCATACTGCCTTGTGGTCATATACATGTCTGTTTTACTTCTACAAAGTGACTGGCTATTTTCAAAACTCTGTGATTTGATGATTTGGTGACTCAGACTTGTTGGTTAAAGGCCAGTTCGTGCGTCTGTCTTTCTATTGTGTGTTTCTAATGTCCACAGAGTATTATGACTTTTGTACTAACAACTGTGATTCATGCAAAAACCTGCAAAAGATGTAACACAGAATATCACTCTGATGTAAAAAGAACTACACATTAGCCATCTGTCATTTAAAGAGGAAAACATTTAGACAAATTATGAGTTTGGCTGAAAAGGTGCTTTTGAAACAACTGAAGGTTATTATTTGGGAGAGAACATCAGGCGGCAGTAGTAGCACTTTAATTATGGAACATGCGCTTGTGTGTTTTCTGTCTACTGGCTTTCTATTGGTCCAATCAGATTCAAAACACACAACAACACACTGCTTTCTTGCACTGTAAAAAAACGAACCCATAGGACCAAAGCAACCAGATGCAGGCTTATTAAGTCCCTATGTGTAGTGTAGTGCGTGTGTAAGCTGTAACACTGGTAAACGCTTTGAGTGCCTGCTAGGTGGAAATGCGCTATATAAATACAAAAAAAACAACAACTGTCAAGTAAAACTTTGTGCAGCCAGAAACTGTAGGTTTTATTTTTGTTTCGCACATGCCTGAGAAAAAAGAAATTACATAAATTATTATACGCTAACTGGTTACAAATTTGGTAAAAGAATATTTGAATATTCCTGGTTTGAAAACACTTTTTTTTTTTTTTTCAGTGCACCTGGTATAAACATTAACACAGAGTTAATAATTAATCTGTTCACTATACTTATCTCTCGTCTGAAGATTGGTTTCGAATCCACTTCTAACGGCTCTGTGTGTGTGAGACGTAGTTACACCTGTACGAGTAAACAGCCAGACAAAGCAGAAGTCGTAAAAGTTTGGAACACCTGCGACCCAGGCTCCTGCTGCAGCTGCTGTTCAAGAAACAATGATCCAGTGATTACTCAGACTGCTCCTAAAGTCATCTGTTATGCCTCTTTAAAACAGATAATCACAATATAACCTGAATGAAGGAAGTACCCACCTGCAGAAAGAACAACAGAGCAGAGAAACTGGTTTTGGAGTCATTTCAATAATCTTTTAATTAAATATTAAAATAGAAAAAAAATACCTATTCATTATTTTTATAATTTTTTTCTTCCGGTTAGTCCTGTTAAGGGTGGCTGGAGACTACACAACAACTTTGGGCCTTCATTGGGGTACACACTGGACAGTGGCCACCTAGTCGCAGGGCTGTCAAAATGACCAATGACGCATTTAAAAAACACCTGTCTTTAATCTGAAAGTGACATCTTTGGAGTGTAAGAATAAATGAGTAAAAAAAAACCCCTGAAAGATGTAGGTCAAAGCTATGAAAATACTTTGCACACCTGTATCTCAACACTTAAGATAAAAAGCCATCTTCTGAAGACATCCCCTTTTTTCTTAAACATCAGATAAACTCTAAAAAAGAGTGTGAACAGTCTAGTCTGGTGTTTGGTTGAGAGAAGGGATGAACATGTGGGCCTTGTACAAACAGTCTGTTCCATTCGACTGACGCAGGAGCTGGGAACTCTTATCCACTCACTGAATGGGAAGAATGAGAGCTACCGTATTAACCTTGTTAATTTTGATTTATATGTCACTGATCGTGCTGGAAAAAAACACTTGATGATAGATAGATTATGATAAGGCTAATGCAATATAAGTGTTGTTAAAAGTGTGTCATAGTGTGCGTTTACTCATAAACACTTAAAGTTTAGACATTTTTGCATCCAATCCATCCATCTGTAGTAGTATAACTACTAACTACTAATAGTAAAACATCCATTGTTTTACTATGGAGTAAAAGCTGAAAAAGATACCGCCATTTTATTGCCTTGTGGTAAGGACAATATCTGTGAGTAGGGGAGCAATGGGCAGAAGACATCCATAGTTTATACAGTCATTTGTCTAAACGTGTTGGTGGTGAAATAAAAACAAACGCAAATCAGAGTGCCTCCTCTTTATTTGCATTCACTGCATTTATTTTATAACCCGTCCTAGGAACATAATAAGGATCAGTGACAAAGTGCAAACTGACGTAAGGTGTCAATATACTCTAATAATTTCTATAAACAACACAACGTTTTGGCAACAAAGTTTAAGCAGCATTACAATGTCCAAAAAAGACCAAAAGGCATTAGCATCCAACTATCACAACTTAAATATAAACAAGATGATTTGGTAGAGCACTCACAAATGCAAATACATAGGAGACTTGGTTCAAATCCCGGACGGGTCATTTTACCGGTGTCACCCCCCCCCCTCTCTCTGTTTCCTGTCAACCTACTGTCAACTAGTAATACAAACAAAAACAAGATAATTTAGGTTCAGTTGCAACTAGGGATGCAACCACACAGCTGGTCCACGGTTCAATGCGTACCTCGTTTTTTTGCTCTTGGTTTTCAGTTCAGTACAGTACAATTTAAAGTGCCGTCATTAAATTATTTCACATGATATAAAAGTAGGTGTAGTTATTGTGGGTGGATTTTAAAGAAACAAAGGCTGTTGTTTTTTTAAACAGTTTTCATTTTACTAATAAACCATATAAAACTAACTGCTTATAGAAAAACTTTGAGAAATGTGCATTTAACAAGACTATTCCTGTGTATTGAGGTTCTACTGTGAAAACATATGTTTATTAACATTCTCTGCATCAAGGTGAGAGTGGGTTGCAGATACTTACAATATCTCCTGCAGTAGGGGGTCTAATGATTATTTATATGATCATATACTGTATAATAAATATTTTGTTATTGCACATTAACCTCCAGGTACAACATTTATAAACAACCCTTTAATGAGGGCCTGATATAATTTACAAAGGACCAGATTTATAACAGACTCACGTTTGATCAAACCTCAATAATGTCTCAGCTGATGTGGGTTTAAGTCAGACTTGTTGTGAAATAATAATGTCTCACACAGAGATGGTTTCGAGCAAGGACCAGTGCTACAATGAAAATTTTGCCATTTTACTAAAAGTTTTTCTCTCTATTTTTTGTTGGTAAACATTTAGTATTTGTAAGCTCAACTTTCCTGTGAGTTCTGTGCAGCTTCAGAGGCAGCTCTCGCTAACTCTGCTCTGAACTGACCAGACTCCTGTAAAGCCAGTGTTTACAGCGCAAGTTGGTTTCACTTTCACCGCGGTGCCCTGTAACGATACAGGCTCGAGTAGGGCACGTTCATTTGGAGCCCAAGATGCTGCTGAGCTGCTCTAAACCATACTGGCCGAAACACCCATAGAGAGTTGTGATTGGTTGTTCACTGGTTGTTCACTTACAGAGGTGTTTTACCAATGATTCTTAAGCCACACACAGCAAACTATGTGTGAAATATGCTGCATTAAAAAGACCAGGGACTATTAATTATTTTACAAAATAACAAATAAACCAAAATTTACGAATGCTGTATTGAGAATTGTTGCATCCCTTGTTGCAACTGAGTGAGTGGGTATTTAGAAGTAACTCAATATTCAGCTGCTCTCTCTGCTGTAGAAGAGCATTTAGGCTGCACTGTTTAAAGGCTACAAGCTACAAGTCACTTGCTGCTTAGGCTTTAAGTACATCACATGGAGGACCCAGAGTTACACATGGATGGCTTTAGGACCTGTGCTTCCTCATGAAAAGACTGAGGTTACTTTTTTAAAGGCCGATTGCATTATTTTCAGTAGGAGAGTGTAGACCACCCCAGGCGAACCCCCTTTACAGCCACAATGTCTTACAAAAATCATTTCTATTAAAATATTTGAGCATATTTACAGTACAATGCACAGTTGTCATACTTTCATACATGTAAAGTTTCAGTATTGCTTTCTAGATCCATCAAGGCAGGGTTTTTCCTTCCTTCTTTCCTCCCTGACCCCTGCTTTAGTCCCAGTCCCAGGCCTGATGTCCAACTCTCTGGGACTGAACCAAGGCAGTGACCTTTTGTGCTGCTTGTGTTTTCACTGTCAAATGTCGACATGTTGAGGCTAACGCTGCCTCTGCGGGACGTCCTGTGTGGGAGGGGGTTTAAGGGAGGGGTACCAGCAGCTGTATCTTAAACCAATTCCACTTCCTCCCAGTAACAAGCGCGGTCTGTGTATGTCCACAGCTCTCCTCTCGGTCAGCGTCAATGGGAGACACTGTCGGTCTTTGAACCGAGCGTGGTATGTGCCTGCTTCGAACAACTGCCGCTCTTTCACGGGACATTAGCTGATGATGTGCAGCGTTTAGTTCGACAATTGGTTTGGATTGTCCCTGAGATGATGTTATGAACCGACTGTTGTAGCTTGTATGTCTTTCCATAACAACAAAAGCAAAAAAGGACATAATTCCACACATGTGGTCCTCTAAAACAATGCAGACAGACTGTAGCTTAACACATTGCACTTTTGTATTTAAGTCTTTTTCTTTTTTGTTTTTGTGTACTGGGCTAGTCCTACAAAAGCCCACAAAATAAAAAGAAGAAAGAAGAAAAAAAATTGTAAAGTAAAAAGTCACCTAGATTGAGACTGTATCTGGTTGTGAGTCTTAAAGAAGACTATTTCCAGGAGATTTAGCAGAATGGCTTAAAAATACATCTGTTTAGCAGCGAGGGTCATGGCACTGTGGTAGGAACCTCTAGGCTTTAACTGAGGCTTTGGATCTCGACCTTAGTCATATGTTTGACAGAGCAATACATTTGTCTTCTCGTTTTCCTTTTACAAAAATGTGTTCCCACAAGTAAAAACAAGCAAACTACAATCCCTGATTTTTAATGATTTCTTTCACAGTGCAAGTTCTGTTTTTCGGAAAGGCAACTTTTATTAAGGCTTAACATTTCAAGATAAGATTAGTAAGCATTTCTATATTGGGCTTAATATTTTTGCCTTTTTATGTACTATACCTTTATGAATGATACTTCTTTAAAGTGTGACTGCAGGATTGTTTATAGAGGTTGACCTTGGAGGTGGCTCTGGTGCAACAGCTGCTGGTTGATCCAATTCTCCCAGTTTCCCATCGAGTTTCCATTGTGTGTTGACCTTCGCTCCAGCTCTTTTTCATTTTCTGATGTTTAAAACTGCCAGGCTTTTGTTAGACATCTTTGGGTTCAGTCTTTTGAAGCTGTTTGAAGACATCTCTGTCTTTGTGAAGTTTGTAAAATTATTAAGTGTTGAAATTATTATTATTAAATTATTATTATTATTAATTATTATTATTATTATTATTAATTATTATTATTAAGTGTATTGTTGGTTTTTACTTAATTGATCCCGGAGAAGAAACTATAGAGAACAAAACAGCAACATTTGGAGACAAAAAAAGTGTTTGAATATGTGTTAGCGTGTTAATGAGGTCTTTTGGACCAGTTTTCCTGCCCAGACCTGGACCCAGACCTAAACCCAGACCTGAACCCAGACACAGACTGTGGACGTGAGGCTGACATTCCGGAGCTGGCAGAGCACACGAGGAATGTGGCTGTAAACAGCACACGCCTCTCTTTGTGAGGGTCACAATGGCACATCTTCCTTTGTTTAGTTCCTTTATGTTGCCTCAAAGCCCCCAGCGTCAAACAAACCAGGAGCATGTGTCCATGTCAACAGCTCTCTTTAAGGCTTTACTTTAGAAACTTTTTGTATCTTAAATCTAAATATAGTTCAACCTCTCGTTTCCTTTAACCCCTGCTTCAAAAGACATTACTTGAATTGTAACATTAAGGAACATTTTTTGGTTGATTTCATTTGGACACGTCCATGACTGCCAGTCCACACCAGCCCTATTTCTAGCTTCTGCACCTTGTAACGTTTAGGCAGAACACCCTAAAGACAGTATGTGGAATTTACAGAAATGTCCAGTAGCTACAAAACTGATCTGAGACTGGGTTTGATTTGTGATTCAAACCATTTCCGCTCTCTACAAAACCCTCAATTTTAATTCCAAGCAACATCTGAAAGAAACTTAAATGAAACCAAGACAAGTAATAGATAATTTATTGCACATCAACATTTTGTGAGATGAATTGTCTGTTTCATATTTAGAAAATTAATTCAAGGCATGAAGGAAGGAAGAGTGGGTTTCTGTAGGCGTTAGATGGATGTCCTGTTGAGATCTGGGATTGTTTCAATCTTCTTTAGACCAGGTTTAGAGCAACACTGCGATACTACTGACACAGCAAACCCCCAGCTTTAACCCCCACTTTATCTTCTACATGCACTTTTCCTATTGGCCAGGAGCCCCCGAGCTAAAACTTGAGTCAGAACAGCCAAATATGCTTTCTTTGATTATACTATTTCAAAATTATTTAGTGCAAAGTAGATTATTATATTACTCAGACTACTAAAAACCAAGCAATAATCTCTTATTTTTCAAACAAAAGTACATGTAATCAAATATACCATAGTAAATTTAAATTATCTCATGCAGTTGATAGAAGGCCACTGTAGTCAGTGAGACTGTTTGCACCAGGAACAGCAAAACATCTCATTGTTGTGTCACAACAATTTTTAAGTTTGAAGTGAGAATAAAGCTTTAAACCACTAAAACCCTTTTCTGTGACTTATACTGTTGTACTTCTACAATCACTACATTAAGCACCTCTAACCTATACATTCTTATATTTCTATATTTAAAGCAATACTGTGTTATTTTTCACCCCAACAGTTCTGAGCCTGAAAATCACCCTTTAACAATAGAATGAAATCATTTTAGAGTTCATTTAAAAAATGTATATGAAACAAAAAGACTAATCCCTCTTTTAAAGAAAAAGTATTTGAGTTTCAAGGCACACTACCATCTTGGGCAGGGGTAGGCAAACTAAGGCCCGGGGGCCACATGCGGCCCCCTGGGCTCTTAAATGTGACCCGCCAAGCATTTAACAATATTTTATTGATGATTAAAAACTGCATATATTTTGCCTTTTCCTTCAATATTTTGCAGCAATCAGTTGATTCCACTACGACATGCTTCAAACGGTAAATACCTTTCCTATAGGCAAAATAAACATGTTTTTATTGAGCATAAGTGAGTTCCTTGTGTTGGCCCCAGCGCTTCACAAGAGTTTCATGTTGTAATGTGGCCCTAGGGGAAAAATAATTGTCTGAACTAGGGAGAACATAGTATAAAACAAACAAGTAACATAGAAGAAGGATGTTCATAGTATTTTTTTGAAAAGTGAACAGTTCCATGTGTGTTTTGCAACAGTGCACACACACACACACACACACACACATGCACAAACAGACACACACACACAGACACGCAAACACACACACACGCACACACACACACACACACACACACACACACAGAGACACACAACGCACACACACACACACAACACGCACACACAGACACACACACACACACACACACAGACACGCAAACACACACACACACACAGACACACACACACACACACACACACACACACATACACACACACACAAACAAACACACGCACACACACACACACATACACACACACGCACGCACACTCACACAAATATACACACACTCACACACACACACGCGCGCAGGGTCAAAGGTCTTGTATTCTAAAGAGGAAGTAGTAGCCTGAAGGCCCGTACACACCGGGACAAATATTCTCCAGCGTTATTCGCCAGCGTTTTTCAACGCGTTTTTTGTGTTCACACCCAAGCGATTTTCGCTGATGATGAGCCAAGTGAACAAGCAAATTCATTCCCTGACATTAGATGGCGCTTATTGTAAAACAGAAATACCTCGGTACACAAGGTGGCGCTGCACAACTTTACGCTTCTGACACTCGCTTTTTACTCAGAAGAAGAGAGCAAGTAGAAGAGAAGAGAGCGATTTTTGTAATCGATGTCGCATTTGTCATAAGTTCTTTGTGTTCCGACACCAACGAGACCAGCAGCTCTGCATTCATCTAGCCTTGCATCTTCTTCGTCTTATTTCTTTCCGGCAGTGTAGATGCTACTTGGTGTATATCTTCTTCGCCGTTACGCATGCGTGCTCGGCAAGACTGTTTTGTGTTTGAGCGCCCCCAAGTTGTGTTTTACTGTAACTTCAGAAGCTCCAGACACGTGAGCAAAAGCGCTAATCTCATTTGCCGTATAGTTTTAGACGCGTGGGTCAAACCAAAAACAAACCCGAGGCGTTTTTAAAAACTGACGCTTTATGCGTGGCGTTTTGTGTCGGTGTGAACACTCACATTGGCGCCCATTGTTTAGTCGCGAGGCGTTAAACGTCGGCGAAATTCGTCCCGGTGTGAACATGCTAATGAACGCTGCCGCATGTGGCTTTGCAATTAGCAGTGAATCCTGTCAGTCGGTCCCACAAATGTTTCGACACTGACAGCTTTGAGAGTTCAGGTCTGAGGTACATGTCTCATGGCTCAACTCCATACGACCGCCATAAATCCTGGATATGAAGAGACACCGATACATGTCGTGTCACAACAGAAAATGATCCCTACATGCGTTTTTCAAAGATATTCATAGTGTAGTATCTGTAAATGTAGCCAATTGCAATTCCAATGGTAACATGTGTCTTCTTGGTTAAGAAATCTCATCACCAAACAAACTATGTCAGAAATATCAAATTGTGCTGTTATTTATATAAAATAATAATGATTATCGATAATAAATGTAGGGCTTTTATAGACCATAGATCAAGAAAATCCACACAGAGTGAGTAGGAGTAATTTGGTCAGCCTTAACTGAATATGTGAGTGTGTTAAGTGTGTCTTGTGAGATCAGATCTCAGGATGCGTTTGGAGGTGGCCTAGGTCACATAAATCTGAATGTAGTCTGTTCAGGTTTCTGTAGAGGTGTGAACGGACACAGAGAAACCTCCATTGATGTTGTATGACCACCAGAGGCTACAATAAAAATGGTTTATGTAAAAAAAAACAACACCAACCTCTTTAAATTTTCCAAATACTTCTCTAGTTTATTAAAAACAGCAGTATTTTTAAATGTCCAGCTGGTTGCCAGAGGGAATCGCCAGAGCAACAGTACACACTCAACAGGTCGACAGGAGGCAAGTGGGTGGTTAAAGAGCATCCATAAACATACAGCTTTACAGGCCCAGTGAGCAATGAAACCCAACACGCCACTCAGCTTTTGGTAAATAAAAAGGTCAGGGCTGGGGCATCTCTATGGCAACCACATTTAGAGGATTATATAGTGTCATGCAAGTGTCTCTATCACCTACTAAACAGAAAATAGGGCCTTCAGGTTGTGTATAGAAATAAAGAAGTTGTCCAGCGTTGATTGAAGTGTTGATGTTAGTGCTGATATTGCCGTAATTTACCTGCCTCATCTTGGCTCTGACAATGGATTTCTAATCTGTTTCCAGGGAGACCGGGTCTGGCTGCGGGAGGATGCGCAATTCCTGCCCAGCATTGTGTCGTCCTGCTCTGGAGGCGTTGTCGTCTTTGCCACAGACTACGGACAGGTAAACACTACCACCCATCTGACCTTTACATTTTATTGTAGTTTCAATCTAAAGCCAGTTTACAAAGTAGATTATACAAGTTCATTTATATGCAACCCTTTTATTCTATTTAGTAGTTTATATCTAGTTTAACTTGCTTAATGCTTCACGTTGACTGTGTGAATATTACAGCTATATTAGCAGCTATATTTACTACGAGGTATAAATGCTGATTGGAGTGTTTTCACTGGACATAAAAGCCGGATGTTGGTGGGTTTACTGAGCTAAGACTTTAAGAAGTCAACTCATAATACAAGATCAGATTTGGATGCGGTCCAGTCCATCTGGTTCTTCATTAGCTCATGACTCGTGTGCGAGTGGACAGTCTTGTGGTTTGCTATGTACAGTTAGGGAAGACATATTGTAGACTGATTGATCACATGACATTTTTTAGTACTAGATAGCAGTCTCCTCTTTCATGCTGCCCAGACTCTGTGGTGGTTCTAGTTCCTGATCTAAATTCTAAACTTGAAAAGTTGGTTTCCCCAGCCCAAACCAAACAATAGTTGGTACCTTCTTTTCAAACTGCAGTATCACGGTGTCTTCATTACATTGTCTATTGTACACAGGGGGTATTTTTTTCATACCATTGTTCTGTTTCATAAATGTGGCTGTTCTTTTGAAATCTTTAATAGTTAATAATAGCACTCCTGAAGAAAAGGCAGACTCAGGTTTGTATTTTAATAATTAATTTTTTGTTACGGGCATTTATGAACTATACCGATTTAGTTTCAGTTACATTTCCTCTGTGTTTTTTATAGACAACAGCATGTCCCTTCAGGACTACCATACCTGACAACCTGAGTTGAGTGATTGTTAACACCACCCAATCATATTTTCATGTTTAAATAAATATGCACACTTAACTTAATGGCTTATGGACATTGCTTGTTTTAATCCAAAGGGCCATGTTAGATATTATGATCAAAGCATTTTAATAATTACAAATTTGATATTCAGATGCCTTAAGATTTGACACTGTCTGAACACATAAACTGCTGTTTTTGGCCCTAAAAGTCCCCTCATTACGTCCAGGGTCCAGAAGGTCTCCGGGTGAAGAGATAAGTATGTCTTAATCCGAGTTGTAATCTCTGGACAATACCTCGACTGGACAGGAAGCTGAGCCCTGAGCACTCACTCATTCACTGCTTCCACAGGAAGTCTAAGAAGAGCCAACAGAACTGAAATCCTCACCTCGGCCCACATGAGCCACTCTAACAAGACATGCTGTCAGGAAGTTTAAGGTGGAGACCATTAATAAATGGGGCATTGTCTAGTAACTGTTCCACCTTAAATGCCAACAAGAGTATTCCCTTATTTATCCTTGGATTGTCAGTTTCTGTTATTTTGTTCTTCAGGCACTTAATCATAAGCTATTAAATGATGTATTGTATTAAGAATTCAGTTGGAATTAAGTTTGTCTGTGATACTGTTTTTTTCCAACAAGTACTCACTAAAGTTACTGTTTTCAAACTAAAACAGGGTCAGCAGTCTTTTCTAAAATCACCATTTTTGTTTTTTTAAACTCCAGGGTAAAAAGAAAGCTTTGTAAAAATGCATCCAACAAATTTTCAAATTAAAACCCCTCTGACTTTCTTTTGTAAAAATGATTCAGAAATTATTGGACACGGGCTCAGAAGACAGTATTATTTTGCCTGGCTCACATTGATAGATAGACTTCCAACATCAAGTGTTTTTTAGCGAGCAGCATAAAGGAAATATTACACATCAGAGTAAGTCAGCAGTGAGAAGACTGAGATTGTTCCATGGAGTCTTAATGGTTGTGTGGATGCTGAACTTATGTACAGCAGTTACTAACACAGTTAATGTGATATGAGTCAAACTCATAATATTATTTATTTAATATTCACTCACATTTATTCACCATAGACTTACATTGAAGTATTCCACATTAACCCTTTTATCCACCTCTAATATCCACACTAATCCACTCTAATATCCCACTATTTTTTTTAATTTAAAAACAAAAAAAATTCAACAATAGGCATAACTTCAACCATTGATTTAATAAAGTCTTTAAATTTCCTAAAAATGCTATATACCTCAACATATATACAGTGGGTGAAAAAATGTTTTCGGACACCCTTAAATTTTACTCAATCATGAATTATTTGTGGAAAAATCTTTTCTTGTGTTTCAAAAGATGTGGTTGCATTAGACAGAAACCAAAAAATACAAATTATATATTTTTTGTTTATTGTTTAGAAGAAAAACTAACAAAACTCAATTCTGGACACTTTCAATATGTCAGTTCTCAACATTGTCGGTATCAAAGCCAACAAATAACAGATAATGTGTTCACAACTGAACAAATATAAATTATCTATCACATCATCAAATTAATATTTTGTATTCTTGAAGACTGTGATTATTAATGCAATATTTGGGGTGTCCAAACACTTTTTTCCACCACTGTATGTAAGCGTAGCTTACTACAGCATACCGTCTTCTGTCCACAGTAGTGTAGTGGGGGCTACAGTGCAAGAGAAATTATTTTGAATCCTACCAACGCCATCCATATAATAGAGGAGGTTTAGCACATTAGCACATGACCATTACCTGAAGGATTTCCACAGGTGACAAATATTTGTGCATTTTTTTTGGTTTTGAGCATTTTTTTGGTTTTGAGCCTTTCGCAGTGACCCATGTGTTCACAACAGTCATGAAGTCTAAGTCATGGCCTCAGCATCCTCAATATTTCTAGTTGATTTTCAAATGGTACAATAATACAGGATTGTGACGCAAGAAACAAACTGGGCAGCATTTTAGCTTTAGGAATAATTTTATAGCTGTACACAATAAGGACAACTGTATGAATTTTGGCCTTAATTCTGGTGCCACTATTTCAAGTATGTTTTAGGTGTGATTCCAAATGTTAGCGTCAAACTTCCAAGAACTGAAAAAGATTGTCTTCTCACAGGTAAAACTTCTGTATGAACTGAGCCTGGATGGATAAAAAACATTCAAGAACAGGATCCCTTAATGACTTATTGTTGGGATTACAACAAGATTGAGTGTAGGTTTAAGATTGGTCATTAATGCAGTTGTGATAGCAGTGTTAATGTTCGAGTGAGGGGCAGGTGTGTGTCGCAGGTGTGTGTCACAGGTTGCAAGTTTCCCCTTCAGAGTCGTGTTTCAGTGTTTCGAGCACCGCAGACTGCTGCACAAAAGAGCAGAATGAATGGCGCTTCACTAAGCAGCTGCCGTCTTTTGATGAACATGACTGATGACAGTGATAAAGAGGTGCACCTTCAGGTGAAGAGCGTTTACCTGTTTCACTGCAACGGGCTCGCTTTACCTTAATGATGTCACCAACTGGACTGTTTCACGCCTCCAGCCACAAATATCAACAAGACGTTCTCCAGTCTGTCTGAGTCTGTGGGACATGATTGATCTGATGTGTCTGCACTGTTTTTACACGGAAGTATTTTTGACTGTGTAGAAAAGCGGGCTGCTTAAGGTTGGAACCCATCCCGACGGCTTAGGGCAAACTCTGTCCAATCCCCTTTTTTCCAGGGAATTATATATTATTATTATTAATTATATATTATTATATATATTGAGTAAAAACAATGTCCTTTGACCAAACTTAGTTTTCCTCAGGCGCAGTCATGAATAGATACTGGTATTAAAAAGTGGGTCATAACATTACATGACAAATGTAAAATCAGGAAAACAAAATATTAAAACAACATATAAAGTCTGATCCCATGTTTTTTGTGGTGCGTCCATAAATATTCCCGAATTCTTCATATTTTGTAGATCAAATGCTTATGCAACTTTACATTCTTTGTCCTGGTGGAGGTTTACCTTACAAAGCATATGTTTTGACACACTGTCCAACTTTTTGTAGGACTGGAATGACAAAGACATACTTTGAACAAACTCTAGAGTTTTGTGAAACCCATGTGTAGTGACTTTTGTAGTTGATTTCAAACCTTGATGACAATAGCTTAATTAACATTACAGAAAAAGGACCAAAAATCAATACAAAGTTTATTCAATTTAGGACACACAAGTCAAATTGAAAGATCAGTTGAACATTTAAACATAAAAAAGATGTTCTGCACAGTAAGACGGGTTTTGCTGACATTGTTTGTATCCATAGCTTTGCAGTGTTAAGCTCTTCCCAGCATGCCTCAGTGGTCCTGGGCTTTGACCTAATTAGGTTTCTAATTGGTCCAGAGTCTTTGTGGAGATGAGGAGGGTCTATCCTTTTATAAAAAACAAAGCCTGTAGCGCTAAGCCATTAGCGACAGATGCTATTGGAAGTAAATCTGTGTGGGACAAAGCTGTGACACTGCACAGGGACTGTTACGGGGAGCGAGGGGGGTAAAGTTTGTTGTTCTTACTTATAGGGATCACAAAAGTGAATTCACAACATTAGACGGATGTAACTCACAGAGACAGGGCCAGATGGAGACAAAAGATTGAAACCCTTACTGTACGGTCAAAACAAGAGTGTTGGTAGGGATTTTTACAGAAAAGTCCGTGTTCGGTGGTGGCTTACAGCCCCCAAAAACTACTTTACATACAAAAATACATTTTGCAATTTTAGACATTATTTTTACACATACGGTTTGAAGGCTATGCAAAAAAATAAGACCATAGCTTCTAAGCATTCTTGCCTTAAGCTAATCAACACAAGGACCAACATAGTCCATCAAACCAATATTCTAAGTGCATGTCACAAGTTCTTCTCTGCTTTTGCTGAAGAAGAAAAGGGTTGAGAAGAGCTCTTGTTTTGCAGGGATTGGGCTTTAACTTGGGAAGTTGTCTAACATTAAAAAGTTGGTTGAGGTATTTCTAGACAAACAGCTTCCATCTGATTTGTTTTTTTTGGTTTTAAGATTGGGAAGAGGACCAGGACATCCCAAAGACAGAGGACTTTGGTGAATCATTGATGAAGTGTGCTCTTCATTTTGGGATGTTCCTTGTTATTTTGCCCTGAGTTCTGTCTGCAGGCTGTGAACCTCCTGCCGAGTGATGCTAATGTGACAATTTGCTCTGAATTAACCCTGTGACATTTCCCTGAAGCCACATTGCATCCTGCATATCTCTCCTTTCATCCACCTAAAGCCCAGTGCATTGTTTTACATTTTCTTTTGGTTTTTACACTGTCATGTTAATAGGACCAAACATCAAAAAAACATTTTAATTGAAGGCATAATAAGCAGGATTCTCACAGAAAATTCATTTAATCTTCACCAAGTGGATATAACTTCTTGAAACAACATGCATGAGAATCATTTTGAACCTCTGCAGTAGTTCATTGTTTTTCTCCTTTGTTTACATGGGAGAGACCTTTTTGTTTTTGTAACATTTAGCCAGCAACAGCTAACAGCTAAACTGAAGTATTTTTGGTTGATAGTTAGGGTTAGGAATTTGGCTTTTACTTGTCGAGTATCAAAGAAAAATAGACCACAGGAAATTTGTTTAACTATTGCTCTAGAAACACTACATAGTGTGCCTTTAATAATATGAAGTATGTGTAGATAGAATGTCTATTAACAATACCTAACATCATAAAACGTTACTAAGCCTGGCTGCATGTTAAACAAAATAGTTCTTTTTTTTGTCTTTTTGCATAAACTCTTGAAAGAAAAAGAGAGAAAGATGTTTTTTTTATTATTTCTGCCCGGTTTTTATTGGATTTTTATAAACAGCATGTCCCTGCAAGGCTGCCATACTGTTCACTGAAATTTGACAACCAGAAACCACCACAATTACACATTTATAGCAGTCAACCTTGTATTGTCTACCTTTATGTAGTAAAAATGGGTTGAACCGCAAAGTATTTGGTCTAAAAGTTTCAGATGACATTCCGACTCTAATGGAGTGTAATGTTCAGCTTAGGGCCACATCTCCTCCACCTGCCATATGACGAAACATGAGCTCAGAGTATAGTTCATCCTCGGGGCTAGGCAGGAAGTGAACAAGATACTTCTTTATAATTGCTGGAGTTTTATTAGAAAAAAAACACAACATAAAAATGACTTTTCAAAAGGCAAATATTGTGTTTTTTGAACATTAATGCTTTAATGTTCAAAAAACACAATATTTGCCTTTTGAAAAGTCATTTTTCTGTTCTTTTAGAGCTCAAAAAACAATCTACAATCTACTAATGAGTGGAATATGGGCCCTTCAACATTTAATAAGCCGCGTCTTAATATCTATTTGCTGTTACTATTTTCATATGTAAGTAATTTCTTTTGCATGTTGCAGGTGTACACGTACAAACAGAATGCGCTGACCCGACAGAAAGTGCAGCCGATGCACGTGAGCAGTGTGCGTTCTGTGGAGGACATGTCGGCGCTGGACGATCTGCACGACGGCGCCATCATGTACAACCTGTACCTGCGCTACCAGCAACGCATCATCTACGTGAGTAACAACAAGAGCTTACATACGATGATGTTTCCTAGAGGAAAAAAGTGTAACTGTGGTGTAAAAAAGTTATGCTGCCATTTTTTATACCAGTAACCTATTACCTGTCTACCTGGCTGCCTTTTTGATATGTTATGCAGGGTCACATACATATCGCACAAATTGTGTAATGGATTAGTTTACCGTCATAGGTTTTCTTTGCAAAACCACACAAACTTGAATACATTTATAAATAATTATAAAAAAAAACTTATGTTTCTAGTTTTGAGGATATTGGATGGTTAGTGCTGTGTACTTTAGGGAGACCCATTCTTTTTAGTTCCCAATTTTGTCAATGGTTGTGCAGTGTACATATCTGCATCTGCATGTTTTTGCTACACTATATGCAGGGAAATTAATTTTATAATGTGGAATAAGTGGCTGCGGATAATGCAGCTAATTAATTGCACAATTTCTGCTGATGAACTCAAACAAGGTTAGTCATTAAAATATTTCACAGACAGGAAAATAAACTTGTTGCAAGAATGTGACCTACCTGTCGCAGACAATCACACCAATCATTTGAATTTTTACCCCAAGACATTTTTGAAAAGGAAAAAAAAAAATACCGCTGTGTTTCCAGTATATACAGTAATAACTTTTGACCTTGAAGTCATTTTCACAACACCTGAGAAGCTGCTTCACTGTCGGCTGTTTCTAATAAACGGCAGACACTAAGTGCTGACAGATACCTTCGGGAACTTCACTTTAATCACTGCATTCCACGTTCTCTGACGGCGCGGACATAAGGTCTCATACCACAACCCTCGTTGGTGCATGTTTTTGGCAAATATTTAAACTTAAGATGAGTTTTTTTGACTCTCCAATTGTCATTCAGTTTACAGATATTATTGCTCAGCTTTAATTTTTCCATAAATGGATCGAATTTAAAGTTTGAGTTTTAACCCTCTGAGGCTGCCATTGTTTTTTTTTTGGTAGACATAAAACTAAAGCAGTAAACAATTCCAGGTGATGGTTGCACATGAAGTCTGCATAATGACAAAAAAACGTGGATTCATACCAGTCTATTGTCAACAAAAATCCTGAATGATTCATCATAACAACTGGGAACCATGTTAAGTTCATTGTTTTTCTCCTTTGTTTACATGGGAGAGACCTTTTTGTTTTTGTAACATTTAGCCAGCAACAGCTAACAGCTAAACTGAAGTATTTTTGGTTGATAGTTAGGGTTAGGAATTTGGCTTTTACTTGTCGACGAGTATCAAAGAAAAAATAGACCACAGGGAAATTTGTTTAACTATTGCTCTAGAAACACTACATAGTGTGCCTTTAATAATATGAAGTATGTGTAGATAGAATGTCTATTAACAATACCTAACATCATAAAACGTTACTAAGCCTGGCTGCATGTTAAACAAAATAGTTCTTTTTTTTGTCTTTTTGCATAAACTCTTGAAAGAAAAAGAGAGAAAGATGTTTTTTTTTTTTTATTTCTGCCCGGTTTTTATTGGATTTTTTTATAAACAGCATGTCCCTGCAAGGCTGCCATACTGTTCACTGAAATTTGACAACCAGAAACCACCACAATTACACATTTATAGCAGTCAACCTTGTATTGTCTACCTTTATGTAGTAAAAATGGGTTGAACCGCAAAGTATTTGGTCTAAAAGTTTCAGATGACATTCCGACTCTAATGGAGTGTAATGTTCAGCTTAGGGCCACATCTCCTCCACCTGCCATATGACGAAACATGAGCTCAGAGTATAGTTCATCCTCGGGGCTAGGCAGGAAGTGAACAAGATACTTCTTTATAATTGCTGGAGTTTTATTAGAAAAAAAACACAACATAAAAATGACTTTTCAAAAGGCAAATATTGTGTTTTTTGAACATTAAAGCATCCAAATCTGTTCTTTTAGAGCTCAAAAAACAATCTACAATCTACTAATGAGTGGAATATGGGCCCTTCAACATTTAATAAGCCGCGTCTTAATATCTATTTGCTGTTACTATTTTCATATGTAAGTAATTTCTTTTGCATGTTGCAGGTGTACACGTACAAACAGAATGCGCTGACCCGACAGAAAGTGCAGCCGATGCACGTGAGCAGTGTGCGTTCTGTGGAGGACATGTCGGCGCTGGACGATCTGCACGACGGCGCCATCATGTACAACCTGTACCTGCGCTACCAGCAACGCATCATCTACGTGAGTAACAACAACAGCTTACATACGATGATGTTTCCTAGAGGAAAAAAGTGTAACTGTGGTGTAAAAAAGTTATGCTGCCATTTTTTATACCAGTAACCTATTACCTGTCTACCTGGCTGCCTTTTTGATATGTTATGCAGGGTCACATACATATCGCACAAATTGTGTAATGGATTAGTTTACCGTCATAGGTTTTCTTTGCAAAACCACACAAACTTGAATACATTTATAAATAATTATAAAAAAAAACTTATGTTTCTAGTTTTGAGGATATTGGATGGTTAGTGCTGTGTACTTTAGGGAGACCCATTCTTTTTAGTTCCCAATTTTGTCAATGGTTGTGCAGTGTACATATCTGCATCTGCATGTTTTTGCTACACTATATGCAGGGAAATTAATTTTATAATGTGGAATAAGTGGCTGCGGATAATGCAGCTAATTAATTGCACAATTTCTGCTGATGAACTCAAACAAGGTTAGTCATTAAAATATTTCACAGACAGGAAAATAAACTTGTTGCAAGAATGTGACCTACCTGTCGCAGACAATCACACCAATCATTTGAATTTTTACCCCAAGACATTTTTGAAAAGGAAAAAAAAAAATACCGCTGTGTTTCCAGTATATACAGTAATAACTTTTGACCTTGAAGTCATTTTCACAACACCTGAGAAGCTGCTTCACTGTCGGCTGTTTCTAATAAACGGCAGACACTAAGTGCTTTTGACAGATACCTTCGGGGAACTTCACTTTAATCACTGCATTCCACGTTCTCTGACGGCGCGGACATAAGGTCTCATACCACAACCCTCGTTGGTGCATGTTTTTGGCAAATATTTAAACTTAAGATGAGTTTTTTTGACTCTCCAATTGTCATTCAGTTTACAGATATTATTGCTCAGCTTTAATTTTTCCATAAATGGATCGGAATTTAAAGTTTGAGTTTTAACCCTCTGAGGCTGCCATTGTTTTTTTTTTGGTAGACATAAAACTAAAGCAGTAAACAATTCCAGGTGATGGTTGCACATGAAGTCTGCATAATGACAAAAAAACGTGGATTCATACCAGTCTATTGTCAACAAAAATCCTGAATGATTCATCATAACAACTGGGAACCATGTTAAGATCTTTGTTGTTGGTTACAAGCTGGAGGAAGCTGAACAGAAATAGTTTTTGTCCGGACGCCAAAATCACAGTCAATCACAGGAAGTCGTTAGGGTTTGAGTTTGTTTGCTTTGACGCTGGCTTTACAGGCTGGAGTTTCAGTGGTTGGACTTAATGTGGTCTGGGCTCAGGAAGTTGTCCAATGCAAGAGTAAGACAAAGAGAAACCTGACTGAAAGTGAACATTAACACTAGCCGCTGCACTGCTGAGCCAAGATGCTCTAACTCCACTTTTGTCTAGATTTATTTAAGACTGAAACTGACCCAGCGCCAGCCCTCAGGGACTCCACAGGGATCTGAATAGAAAAGTTAAACAAAGTTTTACTTTTTATGCCAAAAAGGCAGTCTACACAAGTTTCCTCAATCCCAGAGAACCCTATAGAAACCTTTTATGTTTATTCTACAGACGGCTACAAAAACACTAGCGTCTTCTTCCTGACGGTGGTATAGCGGTATAAATATATAAATATGTGTTCAATCATCTGTGTGATTTCAATAAAGACAAAACATTAGACTTAATTTTGCGGCAAGACTATAGTTAGGTTTGCTTGACAGCCTGATGACTCAGACTATTAGTTCTGTTGTGGAATGAAATATACTTTTCCACACACTTGCTCACTGACACTCCCTGATACCCAAGGCAATGCTGGTTTTGTCTAACAATTGTAATATGATATTGATATATATTGTTGATATGAAATATTATGTTAGCATTCAAAATAACAATAAAGCTTTCTTATTTCAACAAAATACAATGCCAAAAGCTTCTCCTACTCTTTACAAATCTAAATGTCCATCTTCCCAATGCTCTGTTTTTTTTTTTAGTCAGGATTACCAAGAACGCAAATGCTTGGGATTGGAACAAATGTTAATCACTATGTTCTCGACATTGAGAAATGGTTTTTGCATTGTGAAAACTGCTAGCCTGGACAGCCAGACCCTTTAAACTTCACTTGTGGAATGGGTCTGGAACCTATGCTATTGACCACAACTTTCATCAATTTCAAAGCGACCAACCAATCCTAACCAAGAATCTAAATTGCTCTGTTTTCTGCCTCCTAGACAACTCAAACCCAGAGTTATTCTTTGTATTAAATAGAAAAAAGAATTAGGATGGCTGGCCATGCAAAATAAAACTGCAGTCTACTGCAGCTGGGCTTTACTTTGGAGGGGGCTTTTGTGACCTAAAACACTGTTTGCTGAGTACAGAGGGCCAAAAATGTCTTTATGGATAACCACCTTCACCTCAGCTTAAAACATCAGTGGCCCTTCTGTATGCAGCAATCTTATAATCGGAAAACTAGCTTAGATCAGGGGTTCTCATCTTAAAGGTAGGTAGAAAGATCTAAAAGATATAATATATAATATATCTATATATATAAATATATCTTAAAGATAGGTTCAAATAAACATAAATGTTGCAAGCTAATTTCTTGCATCGTTCGTGATCAACCGTAGAGCTTTGTGTAAAAATCTTACTTTGTTGAGTTTTTTTATTTTACTTGTTTTTCTATTTGGCTTGCACACTGTCTTTGCCTGTATACACTCCACCAAATTGTCTTATGCTCACCCTAAAACCTCTGCCGACGGCTCTGGGCCTCAGAAGACAAAGTAGAAAACAGTGGCGACTGTGATGAATTGATAGGATAATACGGACCATACGGGAGCATTCACAAATGATTAAAGCAGCAGCTTGGCAACATTTGTCGAAAGGTCTCCGCGTCTGAGGCGTGCAGAAAACACAAGGTTGCTTTTATGCCCTCAGAGCTTTGTTTTGCAGTCGAAAACATCCACCAACCTCCAAACATACTCACACCAGTGCAAAAGACACTAGAGGCAAGGTGGGTTAAATGTCTTGTCCAAGGACTCAACAACAGCATGAATTGTGGAATTGAACCTCCAACCTTCTGGTTATAGGAGTTACCACTGAGCCAGATCCGGACTTTAACAGTACAGACACATGCAGCTGAGAATGAGAAATTTACTTCTGCTTTTATTTTTGTTAAGTTAAGAAAATAGTGTTATGTAAAGTTTGTGTAAATGCTTTTGTATTTCATTCAATTAATAAAATAGAGTTGAAAATAATGAAGTATAATAAAGGTATTTAGGTTTATAAACAAACTTCCTAACCTTGACCAACTGCCACATGTAGCTGTAGAAGTCATGGGCTATGATGTTGTAGAGTAGTTTTTTTCTCTAAAAGCCCTTTTAAACCATGGCAAAGGCCTTATGTACTCCCATTGTGTTACTTATGTACCTCACTTTGTAACAGGTGGACAGGTTTCATGATGCTAATTTTTAAAGTCTTAAGAGAATTGAGACTATGGAAAGATTGTTAGCTAAATTGAGGCTAACATTGGGCCAAAATTTGTGTAGTATGTAAACCCCTTTACTAGGTCTTTTCTAAGAAAGCTGCATTGAACTCATGATTTAATACACAAGCCTCCTCTGTCTAGTGCTTCCATCACAGAGGATGTGTGGTTCACATCACACAGGTTTATGTTCATTTGCTTCATGTTGAGCTCTACCATATAAAAGTTGTCCGGTGCTGCAAAGAAATAGAAACTTCAGTGACTTTTGCTATTGTTATGCTAATTTAGATTTATCATTGCCTGTCTTTCTGTTTGTTTTCACCACTCTTTGCTCATACAGCTGTGGAGAAGCTAAAGACGAGATAGCACTTGCTTTCCGAGGAGTGAGCACTTACTATAACTTTTTACAATTTTTTTTTGTCAAATGGCCGCTAAAGAATCACTTTGTTGACGTCAAAAGAAGCTGTCACTTCATCCTCATCACTCTCTCTTAAGGAGTGCGCGAACGCAGGGCACTTGGGAAATTCTTGTAACATAAAGTCAGCATAACATAAGAATGAAATTTGGCATTGTTTCTAGATGAATCTATTTTTTAGATATTTTACCTGGCTTGGCAAACTAGTCTATGGTGGACCGCCATGGTCTCATAAAAGTAAATAAACTATGATACAAAAGAGCCATAGAGTAAGTCACAAGCTAAAAGAACTCAAAATGATTGTAGATATGGAAGCGCGAGTCTAATTGTACAATTGTACTGAGACAGAATCAGAGGCCGGACTGAGCGTCTGTGATTGGAACCAGCTGGTGTCGAATGGTGGTCTCACTCTGCGCTCCGCAGATTCCTCTCAAGTGCATTCCTCTCGTCATCTCCTTTTACAAATCAAACAATAACACTTCCCCAAACTCGATTCTGCTCCTAATCTGGGTTTAGAACATGCTCTGAACATGTTGGGTAAAAAATCTATAAATTGTCTCACAGATTATTGTTGATCCCTTTTGACCCGAGTCTTTGTAAGGAATGTGACCAACTGTAGTGCACTTGAGCTAATGAGCAACAGTCTACTGATGGAGGAAAGGATAGATTTCAGCAACATTATAACATTTTAATTGTTCCTTCTATTTACTCACTTGTCTTTACATAATTTTGCCACAAGACTGTTCGACACATTCTGGAAGGTTTGGTCAATCACATGCTCGCAGAAAGAGAGGTTGCGTGTTTGGGACGTTCCTGCTGGTCTACACTAATGTCAGCATGAAGTTAAATGAAGAGTGTTTATCCCACTGCTGTGCATTGCTTACACAGTCTAACAGTACAAAAAAGAAAACAAGACATAAAAAAACAATTAGAGAAAATGAGTGACATTTTACTCATTTTACAAGAGCAGCAATAGAATGGCTGTATTTTGATCTGACTTTGTGAATATAATTTACAATATGTTATACATACACCCGGATGACAGACCATTTATTTAACAAAATAATATAAATAATAATAATAATAATAATAATAATAATAATAATAATAATAATAATAATAATAATAATAATAATAATAATAATAATAAAAATTAAAGAAAATTGGGGTGGTGCACGTGGCAGAGTAGTTAGCACTCCTCCCTCACAGCAAGAAAGTCGTAAGTTCAAAACCCGGCCGACTCAAAAATTCTTGGCCGACTCTGGTCGTTCTGTGAGGAGTCTGCATGTCCTCCACGTGTTTCCGGTTACTCCGGCTTCCTCCCATCATCCAAAGACATGCATAAATAGCTTAATTGGCAACACTAGTGTCCCTAGTGAATGACTGTAAAAGTGAATGGGTTTCTATCTCTGTCTC
Organism: Neodontobutis hainanensis; assembly: GCA_024349245.1. Lineage (NCBI taxonomy): Eukaryota > Metazoa > Chordata > Actinopteri > Gobiiformes > Odontobutidae > Neodontobutis > Neodontobutis hainanensis. The sequence goes on along the minus strand of JALDNG010000360.1, from coordinate 47,580 downwards.
TAAATGTCAGCCCTGTGACTCACTGGCCATTGTCCAGGGTGTACTCCCCCTAAGGCCCAAAGTTGCTGGGATAGGCTCCACTCACCCGTGACCCCTATTGGGACAAAGTGGCAGAAAATGAATGAATGAATGAATAAATGAGCTTTGTCCTGGAGAAGATGACGGTGCATTTGTTGATGGAACTGTGTTTACAGACAGTCACAGACAGTCACAGACATCCTCTTATTATTAAAATGCATTTTCTGTATCACTACAGTTCTATGATATCTATTCATAACTAGTTTAACTTTTATATTCCAAGTACCATTGTTTTTCAATGACATAGGGAACATGCCCTATATAATATTTTCCATGTCCTGTAGCTATATGATTGTGCCATTGTTAACTCTGTACATGTCTTTAAGGCTATATTTGCATAAAAGTTGCTTAAAAGTGTAAACAATTTTGATGTGTGTTTGAGGTTCCAACCCCAAAAATAAACTCAATTAAAGTTTCCCCGGACCTTTGTTGAGCTACTTTGTCTTTTCTATTGGCTCTATCTTTAGCCTGTAGACAGTGTTGACTGAAGGACCGAGACAACCAGCCATTGCTTCCCTTTCACCGACTACTCCAGAAAGTCAGGGATGAACAGAGGCGTAGGAATTACAAGCATGTTGGATGAAAATCTGGGTCAAACAACACCAAAAGAGGAGCAAAAGTGAATAAGTTGTAAGCATAGATGTAGTCGGCCGGGTTGTACTCCATCGGCCGCTCTGAAACACAAGCCCATTGTGTTAAATGGAGCGTATTTGCAGTGATTGCTGTCAGATGTGGATAAAATCCCATCTGGCCAATGGAGCGTCTCGCTTCACCAAAACTCCTCTTTGGTGTCTGTGTTCAGATAATGCATTCTGCTGATGTCACCTCCTGTGATCAACATGGTCTTTTCTATACGACAAAACTTTCCATACTATACTATACCGACTAGGTATAACTTATGACCATCTTAAATGTATTGGTGACCTTTTAGCCCCAAACCAGCCCTGACCAATCAACACATGTACTTCACAGACATCTGTAGGTTTTCTTAAGGCCCTGTCCTCAAAATTTAAACATATAATATTAAGTACCAGAAGTTGCAAGGTGAATTGAACTTGTTTCTAAGTTCCACTTTTGATGTTGTGTGTCAGAGAGGACTTATATCATAATTTGTGTTATATGTTTATCAAAAATTAGCTGGTTATAAACTTTTGTCTGGATGTTTCCATCATTTCAGCTCAGTGACGCTTGGCTGAGGTTGCTGGACCTTTTGTAACTGTTCAAAACACTGTGTTTTTTAACAGAACCAACAGTGCTGTGGTCACTATTTTGCCAGGAAATTATGTATAATTGGGGTGTATGGGGATGGTTAGCGGTGTGATACTGTGGCTTCTCTTATTGTCCAGGATATATGTGACAGCAGTCATATTTAAAGCAAACATTTAGAATGATAGGTGCAATTCTATTATCTAGAACAGGGAAGGTAGCTCGAGGAATTAGCAGTAGACTGTTGCAATAAACATAAATTATTCCCAGCTTTTTAAACTTTAAATTCAGAAAGTTTCAGCAGTGTCTTTTGAAGCAGACAGCAAAAATCAATTAATGTAATACCAAAACAGTTGAGTTGTCAGTTTACTGTATGTTTCCCTTCCAAAACCAAATGTTTTCTGAGCAAAATAATTCTTAATTGTCCAATCAACAGACTGCAGTGTTTTCTTCCACCTTTTAGTAACTCATTATTGGAAACAAAGCCAAAAAGGTTTCCAAAGCCCTTATTTACTTCTAACTATCTATGCATTTAGAGAAATCCGAACTATAGGAAACTCTGCTACCTTTGACTAGTACCTATGTTTTTGAATTGTCTTAAACTGAAGAGAATAAGAAAATCCATCTTTCCTCCCCGCTCTGCTTTGTATCTGTCAGCACCGATGTACTACATAAACACTCACACTTCATTCCCAGTTTGCACAAATATCTAAAGGTTTGCTCTGTAGAAACTCTGCTACATTTCCTGCCGTCAGTCTTTCTCAGGTTTGGCTCCCGGCTTAGTTTTATTTTTTCCTGCATCTGGTCTTGATTGAACTGTTGTTCATTTATCTGTCTCTGTCTCTCTGTGCTCTAATGTTACAGCATCCCAATCTCTGACGCCTCTCTATAAACAACACCGGCTCTAAAGCCTTGTCTGTGTCACAGAAGTGGCTCTGTCCTTGTGTATACTGAAAAATATAGTCTTTCTTAATGCTGCATGGCATTTACAGATGTATTACCCAGACTTTTCTTACGTCCTGGGCGCTAACCCCAGCCCTCATCCCCCATATCTCATAGAAACCTTTCCTGCATTTCTTTTACTTAAAAGTGTCAAACTGGATCAACTTGCCTCACAAAACTACTTTACATTACACTAATGTTTACAGTAGTCAGTGCTGGAATAGACACTTTCTCTGTATTTACAGATGCTATTGATTTAGTATTGACATACCCCTCTTCCACCAGCAGGAACAGGGTGCTGGTTCAATGCCAGAGCCTAGTTTCAAACCGGTTCTTTGTTTTTCTACTGCCAAAGCACAAGCTCCGAAACAGGAAAAGCGGTTTGTAGGTAGCACCAAAACATTGCTGGGCTAGAAGGAAGAACCGCTTGCTTCAGTGACCACCTCTTCCAATTGTTGCCAGCCAGCTATGTATTTCTTAGCTGTTTAGTGAGAAATTATTTTGTCATATCAGGGTTTGAAAGATTACTAGCTTATGTCTTTAGCGTATCACATAACATTGTAGAAAATGTAGTGGACGTTCTTTCTTTTAAAGCCTAGTCTTGTTTTCTGTTTGAAGAACGATCTGCCATCAATAATGGTGCTGAAAACGTTGAAACGTTGAATGTTGATGTAGGTTTGCAAAGCCAACATGAATAGAAACAACACCGCCATCATTGTTACTGGTGTGTTTGGCGCTAGCGTTGCTGGGTAAAATTTGATGTATTTGTTGATGTCAGTCGTGGTTCTATGATGGCTCTCTAGTCCGTGAGAAAGCTAACTGGTTCTTAATGGGCTCACAAGTCGAACCAACTCTGAACCGGCTACAGCACTAGCGCTGAACCAGCACCTGGTTCCTGCTGGTGGAAAGGGGGTAACAGTGGTGCAGGCCTAGTGTGAGGTGTGGAATTGCAGTCTACTTTAAAAAGCATACACTCCTTTAATGACGGCAGTGACAGAAGTACAATCAATTTGTTAAATTTTGCAACCACTGCATAAAAATATAGAAAATATATTATTTCTAATGTCTTTTTTTTACTTGAATGCAGCTGCTACAGCATACTGACTCAAGACAAGATCATTTTATTAATCCACAGAGGATTACAAACAAATATATGTTCACACTAATAAACATTGCGTATAATTGATTGATTGAACTGTAGAGAAAGGGGCATTATCTTCAGATCTGGTATAGAGTTTGATTCAAAAAGAAAACATAGCTCAATAACACTTTAGACAGAACAAACAGATCTCTTGAGAAATTGTATTCAATATAAAACAGTAATTTAACACAGACAACACTCAGATGATTCCTTAGTTCTGCCCAATACCCTGTATTCTCCTGAGCGACCCACTGACTCATTGACCTACATCCCGCTCATGCAAATGCAGTCGACAGGCCGTTGAGAGTATTTACATGACAAATATTGGCCCCTGTTCAACCTGTTCTGCTTTACACAGGAGGGTTTTATTACAGCGGGTCAGTGTAAAACATGGCTGGTTGTCGCTCACGGTAAATACTGGTAAACTATAAACTGAATGACGTTTCTGTCATGTTGTATAAACTTTTTACAGAGAGTCTAGATCTGGTAAGGAGTTCAAGCAGCTTATTGAGGAGATGTTTAGGATTTTTACTTGAGATCTTGTAAAAAATTGAATAAAAAAAAGAGAAAGAGACGTAGAAAACTTTTTTCTCACAGATTAGTATTGGAAGAGCCTTTTTTACATTTTATTATAAGACATACAATACATAAGTTTAGAAGAAACTTTTTTTTTAAACCGTGAAGCTAGAGATTTTTTGTGTTTTTCGGATTTAATCTTGATGATCCTGTAGTCTTGCCAGGTTTAGTGCTAAACTCTGGTGTGCTTTGATAAAAATGTGAACACACACATCACAGACTTTTAAACCAACCAAAATCAGGAAGTGTGACAGGCAGACAACAAGTGTCTTGGGTCATTTTCACTAATCATCTAATACTTTGCAATACTATTACAGTTTTAATTGTTCTGGTCCTCTTTCACACATGTGCATTGGATAATAAGATCTGGATGGGGTACTGCCCACTCTTCCATGCCACCAATTCCAACAGTGGTCACATAAGAACTCCAACACGGCCTAAAAAAGGACCGAGACCTATGTTTGCGAGACCAGAATTAGTTTGTTTGGTCCGCACGAGAATTGGACTGCACATTTACTCTTCCTCAGAAACAAACAGGACTGAGACCCAATTTAGTACTGGTTTAATCTTGGATTTCGTTCTGAATTAAGTTTATAAACAGGATTTAATTTTAATCTAGACATAGTTCAGTCTTAGATTTAGACCAGTTCTGTTTTAGGCTTGGGTTTAGTGGATTTGTTGTGGCTTGAGACTGAGTTGTGCAGAGTTATCTGTTGTTTTCCAGTTTATAAAAGATTAGGTGCTTGATGCTTAAACCTAGTTTAGTCCTGGTCTCTCTAAAAGGGATAGGAAAAATCTAGTCACAAAATTACAACAGTACATTTAGAGTTCAGACTTCAATGACAAAAGCTTATTGTGCATACATTATTGGACCATTGAAACATAGTTTTATTCCCAAACTCTGGATTTGGTAAAGAAACATGAAACTAGACTTTAATGGCTATTAATTTACTGTTTTTTCCAAACATACGTATATCACATAATAAAACCACATAACCTTAGTTTTTAAGATGAGCTCACAAACATATGAATGTAACTTGAAACCATTTGAGCATTAGAAAAAAATAGTCATACAGTAAATGTTTAAAACGTCGGACCCTGAGGTGACCTGACGCTGAGGCGCTCACATGACCAGTGAAGTCACCAAATCCAAACCCAGTCAAAAACAAGACATTTTCTCTTTAGGACGACGAAGTACTCCCATTTGGAATCAATTAAACCTGGTTAGACACTAGCCCCGCTCACAGCTCTTGACTGAGTTCTGATTGGTCTTGAGTGATTGGCTGGTTTCAGGTTTTTGAATGTTTGTGGTGGCGTTTCTCAGACATAGCTCTGGTCTGACGTAAGAAACCTGAGCTCCTCACCGAGTTGATGGTTTGTTTTAAAAGCATTAAAATTAGTTTAAATTATTGCAAAAGTGTGCGACCACTTGCACCCATATGGTTCAATTCTCTGTTTAATGTAAGTTCCTTACTTTTTGAAAATGACCCCAGTTTCTCAAAGTGACTTCCAACTTTGCTGTGTTCAAAAAGTTCAGTATTATTGTTTCTGTTCACAATCAAAACCTCCATTGTTGTTTTACTTGCTGTGTGTAACTAGCAGCCAATAGTTTTCTAGGACTCATCTGTTGGTTATTCACGTTTTTTACTGAGGACGCCGGCGTAACAGTTTTTACAAAAACAAAGAAGTGAAATAACCTTCCTGGCCATATTATGTGTAAATATGTTTTAAGTGTCTTGCCCAAGGACACAATGACAGTTAAACAATCGGCCTCCAGCAGTCTGTCTAAAAAAATGTCTTTCTTTTTTGAAAACATGTGGAGAAACACATTGTGCTGACGGTTCAACACTAAAGTTAGTTGTACAGATTCAAGTTTAGGAAGTAATGGGATTTTCAGTTCTATGGAGCTTACATTTATTTATTAAAGTTTTTATGATAGACCGTCATTGTCATTTTGTGCTTGTGTGTGCTTCCTATGTGTCTTCCTTTAAAGGGGAGGAATCCTGTTTACATCTGGTGTCTGCAGTCTCTGATTCATTGATAAACACTCCCATGGGCCTTTCTAATGTCTCCTCCTCCTTTGGCCCTAATGTGGTTAGTGGTAATGACCGGCACTTTGGCCCAAGTCACACACAGCTCTCATCTTCAGCAGCGTCACCACCACATAGTGTTGTATCTGTCCCTGTTTCATCCTCAGGGAATATTTAGGACTAATTTGAGGTTTCAAGTTTCTGGGAAATTCCCCTCTTTAATGCCACAGATAGTTGGATAGATCAGAGTTGTTTTAAGCCACAACATAATTATATTCTGTCAACGTGCCTTATTCACATTTTGAGGTATGAATTAGAAAATGTTTAATAAAAACAGAAAAAATAGGAACAATATCTTGAAGCATTAGGACCAGTTTTCCTTTATAATAGTTCACCTCAGTTTTACTAAATATTCCATGGCTTTTGTCAACAGTCTTAGCTCAGCGTTTAAAGTATATTTGAGAATTTACTGAGTTCACGTGTGGCCTTTGTGTACAAGCTTTATCAGGTTGTATTACTTAAGGAATAGCATTAAGGGAAGTGAGCATTTAAATTGCATTTGAAATGGTTCTGGGTATGTTTGTAACACTCTATCCCTGCTTGTGTCCTCAGACGTACATTGGCTCGATCCTTGCGGCAGTGAACCCGTACCAGGGTCTGCCCGGTTTGTACGATCGGTCGGCTGTGGAGCTCTACAGTCGTCACCATCTGGGCGAAATCGCGCCGCACATTTTTGCCGTGGCCAACGAGTGCTACCGGTCACTGTGGAGGAGGCTGCAGAACCAGTGTGTCCTCATCAGGTAACAAGACTTCTACCACTTCTGCTTCATGTGTCTTTAAGTCCCACCTTCTGACCCTCGTCTACTCTGATTGGTCAGATGATAATCGCTCAACGTGGCAAAACTTATGACTGTTTTCCTGACTTCTCTTCTCCAACTAATCTGATATAGTTAGCTTTTTATTATAATTGTAATAGTTCTGTTATGCTTGAAGACTTTAAACAGTGTGACTTTGCCATTTGCCAATAAACTATCGTTGTGTCACATGGATTTAAACCAGTGGTCGCAGGTCACGCTGTGTGACAGAATCAAAGACGACCAATATAACATATGTCGTAAAACCAAGGATTTGCTACTAAAAATATTTGGCAGGGTCTGAAATTTAAGACATACTGTATGTTGCAAGACTTGGCACAACCATAGGGTATAGTATATCGGTATTTCGATTAGCTGAATAGTTATTAAATAAATGTATGCAGACAATATACTTTTTGCAGCACTGAAACACAGTTTTTCTTTTTTATTGCTCTTTTGAATCCCACTGAAGTTGACCCAGTTTCTAACCAGAGTTGAATCGTAGCATACAATGCACTTGGCTCCTCTACCTGCTGATTCAAATCGCACTGTGCAAAACATGTATTCCTTCATCTGCTACCGCTTATTCCCATTAGGGGTCGTGGAGAGCTGTAAACTATCCCAACAGCTTTGAACCTTAGATGGGGTACAACCTGGCCTAACACGTACGATAAAGAGCAGGCAGTTACATTTGCCCACTGTTAGCAGTAAAAGTATGGCATTCTTCCATAAGCTCTGTAAGAAGCTTTGACTTTTAACTTAATTCTGTAGTAGGCTGCAAAATTATTGTTACTTGAATGTATGTTGCTGTCAGAAATTTAGCCATGTAAGCCATTATTTTTTGACTACCACTGTAAATCAGCAATAATACTTCATTAACAGTTAATTTATGTTAATTATTACACGCCCAAACTAAAGGTTGACATTATGACATTAGGTATTATTACCTAAGTAAGTTGCTGTTTACATTTTGGACATTTTAGGTGCCAATATTTACAGTATTCAACTGTGTAGTGTTAGTAGAACAGTAGACTATTGAACATTATTGTATTTGTACAGGAAAAGTGTTGCATTAGAAACCCGTTTTTCAACATGCCGTAAATGTCCATTTATATTTCAAACAAATTCTATAAAGCCATATGAAGATATTTTATATCCCTGTGTCCTGATGCTGTCCACTGAAATATAAGCACTTTTTATATGTCGACTTCATTGTTTCTACATGTTTATTGCATCATGGTGCTGTTCAAACCTGCCTTGGTGGCTTTTTCCAGGACTTTCTTCTCCTGTGGATTTTTATAGTTCTCTTAAATTAGCGGTAAATCTCATCGGGAGGCAGGTTCTATTAAAGGCTGTGGTTCGGTGGAGGCAGGTATTTGCTTCAGTGCCGTTGCAGAGCATTAATGAGCAGATGAAGTGTATTAGCGCAAGTTTCCCCACTCCAGCTCCCGTTTCATTCTCCTCCCTTGCTCTGGATCTGATTACCCACAATCCCTCAATGTGACGAGAAGGCTTCCTGTGTCAGAACGCCGGCGTGCAGATTTATGGCCCTTCTACATTGCTTAAAACACATCCAGTGGTTTTTTCTGTGTGGGATCTGTGTGGGTGGGGACTGCAGTGTTTGATGAGGGTCCACACTGAGATCGCCTTTAAGTTAAATGGGAAACGATTGTCTTACTGTGACAACTGTAACTCCCCCAATAAAAGAAATTTGAGTAGTAACAGATTACATGGACTGGTTATGTTTATCAGAATACAAATTGTTAGTATTTGTATCCCCTGACCTTACAGAAATTACTAAATACTGCAGGAGTATGTTCTACAATGCTTTTCTGCAGTTAACCCCTTAAACATACCACTAAACAACCTTTTTCTTTCAACTGAAGAAAACGTCTTAATCTATAAGATTATAAGATTACTCTATGAAGAAACAAGACCTTAAAACACCATCTAGGGTTTATTATCAATGTTCAGCCTCAAAGATTTGGCCAATCACATGCTCATATACAAGGGGGATGATTGTTGGCCACTGGCTGTTGGCCTGTCCGGCTTGTCATCATTGAATAAATGGCGGCAGGAAATAAAAAAGAGAAGCATAGTGTTCACACAAAATTAACAGCAATGCATGTATACAATGTTAAGTTAAGAGAATCCTTACTTGGGTGAAAAGAAAAGAATGTATTCTCAAATGAAGCATAAGTTAATCTTTAGTTATTTTTGCTGCGAGGCGACAGTGCTAACCACTTTGCCACTGTTAAATTTTTTTGAAAACAAAATTAGCATTTAATATCAAAAGTGGATTCCAGTTTTATATGACGTTTGCATCTTATTGTTCTTGCTTTGTAAATTAAAACCATTTATTTTCTGTTTACTTACTTACTACTATTTTAATAAAACGGTTATGACAATGCACAATTTCAAAGTTCATACATTACAGAATCTGCTCTTCTGCACACATCTCGAGACAATCATAACCTTTTTTAGAGGTTACCTGTACCAAACCGTGCCATAATAGCCCGACTCGTACCATTACCACCAGTCATTCAATTGTGTATTGAAAACACTAATGTCAGCAAGACCGAACATGACCAGAAACTAATCCTGGTAAAAACCTTCCAATTCAGCCCAAAGCATATTGTCGGAGTGAGCGTCAGAATGGCAGCATTGTATCTCTCCAGCAACAGTGCGAGGAGTTTGTGTTTAACGCCAGCGCTCTCTTCACTCGACCACATCCTGAAGCACAAAAGACTGTCTGTCCATAACACAATAACCATACAGACTAGACTGAATGAACATGTGAGAGACAGACTGTTTGCACATTTAACACCTAAACATCCGCCTAAATAGATCTGGCTTTAGTTCAAATTGAGTTTATACAGAACACTATATTAGATTTTGAAAATAAAGTTAGCTCAATGTAACAAAAGACAAAAAATCAATAAATAAAATGCTTTTACCTATAATGACCTATTATAAGTAAATGTCTATAACGACACTTTGATGATGTTTTATTGAAACTAAGGGTGCGTTCACACTTGTCGAGTTTGGTGCAGTTCAAATGATAAAAAGATAACAATATACAACAATTCTGTTATAATTGGTTTAGAGAGACAATATTTGATGGTCAAGTGGAAAAGAATGTCAAAAATGTAAATTGGGCATTATTTCACATAATCTGTATCACAATAATGTATCACAAGCATGACGATATATATGATATATTGTCCCACCCATTGTCTGCTACATAAAAATCCATTTGTATAGAAAGGTTTGTAATTGTAGTTTGCACAAGTTTTTCAGATGATTTCCCTTTAATTTACTTCTGCTTGTCTACTGTGTTGTTTTCAGACCCTCTTGTTTGTCTCTTGTTTGTTGTTGGAGGCAAATCTCTTAACAATTTTCCAGTTTTGTTCTTAGATTGGTTTCCCACACAATTTGTGGTTTCTACAATTACCCAGACTTCTTCCACAAAAACCACTGCATGAACAACAGAGCTCAACTAGGGCTCAGTCAATAAAGTTGTACAATCTGAGCTTAGAACCCCTTTGAAAAGCATTATAGATATTTCAGGTTTCTTAAAAATATAGAAAAATGTTAATTACATAGGTTATCAATTTCTCAGAATTAGCAACCTACTCTTTTGATGGCCATTATATCTAAAAAAGCATTTTGTTCTTATGATCCTCTCTAACATTCAGCTTTGACAGTAATTTGGAATTTGTCTGAGTGAACAAACGGAATGGGATTTCAAGTCAACATAAAGATCATTTTTAACCTTAAAAATACCCAGAACCTCTTGCTTGTTCTGTGGTTAAATCTTTTGTTATACTGGGGTATTGTTGTGTGTTGTGTTATAATCTTGTGTTGTGGCTCATTTATTTATGTTGAGATTGTTTTGTTGTGTTGAATGTATTTTGGACCAATGATTCAGAGATGCATACCATTATTTTCTTGTTTTTGATCTTAAAAAAAAGAAATGTATCATTAAATACCATCGGACTACCACAAACTTTGTCCTTAAGTTTTGAAGTGAGAATTGTTTTGGCGACCCACTTTTGAGTCTCAGTGTTTGGAACCACTGTTTTAGACCAATGCAACTTCTAACTAACATGTGACATGGATGAAAACAGCACAACAGCTATTACACCTCAGGATTTTCAAGGTTGTTTTTTTTCTTGTTTTTTTTCTCTGCCTAACCATTTTACAATGTCACGGTGCTGTTTCTAGTCAAAACACATGACTTCTCAAACCTTCAACAGACTTGGGCTTGAAAAACTCTATAATTATCTTTAGTATCCAAAACAACTAGATTTCAGAGTTGTGCAGTATTATCCATCCCAGAAGCTTGTGCTTTGTCCCTGACCTTTTGACCCCTGAGAAGTGCGTGGGGTCAATGCCGGACCCCCCTCCCACTGTTAATTACTCAGGCATGTGGGGTCAAACCCTGTGAAAACATACCTGAGAGCTTTACTCCAGGGATTTCATCCAAGCTGTGTCCACAGCATTTATGAACAAAGTCCAACAGTTAAAAAAAGCAAATCAGAGGCCACCGCAAAGCATCATGGGAAGGACTTGCAGAGGACCTGCATATTCAAGTGTTTATTTAAAGTTGAACATTCCTGTCTGTCTTAGAGTGCTGCTTAATCACATCTTTGACTGTGTTTAGACTTGTGTTAACACTATCTCCTTTTTAAGGGATTCATGAAAAAGTGGAACATGGAGACGTTCAAGTATTTAGTCTGCATTTATATCTGGTTACAGTAAACCAATTTCCTACAATTTAGGGACTCACTATATGACAATAAGTTCAATGTTAAAATAATGAAGCGGGAGCCGTACGTCGCTGACTGATTAAAACCATAAACAGTTGTGGCTAATGAACGCTAGCTTTGTTGTCAGGAAAAAGTACAACATTTAGCATGTTTTCTGTTGGAATATGACGTTTATCACAAGAACAAGGCGTATTTAATTTTAAAACATTTCCGTTTAATGCTTTTCCTTTTGCTTCTTGTTTTTCGCTTTTAGTGTTTGTAGTCCATACAGGTTGAAAAACAGCGTCCTCCTTGATATTACAAAATAACCATTACCAAAGCATGGCTTTATTTTCCTGGAATGCACCTAGTCTTTCGAGGTACTCTTGTTGAGTTCACACGTGTAATCAATCCAATATCAAAACCTAGCTGAAAATTGTGTAGTCTGAAGATGAGACAAAGTAAGGAGCTGTACTTTTCCACAAAATTTTGGAAACAGTCTCTGGAAGCATTAAGACCTCACAGTAAGTTTTAGATAAAGTTCCATTTGAACCACTCTTGTACAAAGTGTATAACATTTGATCAGTTGACTCACACTCAGGGTTTGGGGGGGGTATCCTGGGGGCAGTATGGAGAATAACTTGCCTCTAGAAATGACAAACATTGCACCTTATTCTTAGATATGAAATCTCCTTAGACTGCTGTTGGAGTTCCCCAAGGCTCAGTCTTGGGCCTCTATCTGTTTAGTGTTTGACATCAATGATTTACAAAAAAAAGCTGCCTCGAAGTACGCAGATGACTCTGTGATGTATGTACATAACTTCCCCTCATCTTACTTACTTACTTACCTAATCATTTAGGTAGAAGGGTTACAAAATTTGTGAAATACTTAGGCATGGTTTCGGACAGTACACTCATCTTAAAAAAGGACATTTCAAAAATCCCCAAAAACGTTTTAATTTAATTTTACACAATGAGATTTATGTCAACAATCACAAAGACCTCACTGTCGTTATTTCTGCCCCCGCAGCAAAGTTTTTTTAAGAAGTCATTTAATCTACTTTACATTGTTTGAAACTCAAATCTCTATTGATGAGCTCATACCACTTTCTCCTTTCCTAAAAAAAAGTCAGTACCAGATTTAATGACATGCCTCAGCAGATTTTCCTCCTGCTGGATCAAGTTTCCTCTCAATTCATTGAGTCTTTAGTTCAGGCCTGAAAGATACAAAGACTCTGGTTTAGATCCAGCTCAGGGTTTGGGTGGCAGCGGTGAGTGGCCTGCCAGCGATCTGTACAAAGGAAGGGAAAAGGGCCAAAACAGCCAGTGGTCTTTGAAATCAGTTACATTTAAAAGGCTTTTTCTCAATTGGTTGTCACTGAGTCAAAGCGTTTTAAAAGATTTACACACTTTGCCCTTTAAAGTTTAAAGGTACTACAGCCAATGCCTTTAACGAAGTCTGGCACTTGTTTGAGAAAGCATGGCCTGAAGGAAGATAAAGAGAGCAATAGAGGGATAGTCAGTTACAAGATTTTATAAATTTATTGTTTTTGCAATATACAAAATTACTGCCTGTTAGAACGACAATACTTTAAGTGTATTATATGTGACAGACATTTACCCCTTTATATGAAAAATCCAAAAGGCCAAAGTCAGTTGCACCAGTGTGAGCAGTGGAAGTTAGTCTACATCCAGCATTTCTTTATAGCTCTGAAAAATTTATAGCTATCACTATTTTTATGATAGCAGCTCTGTTAGTCACTGAAGATTCTGGATTCTTGGTTGCATCTGAAGTTTCCATCCGGTCAAAGTAATAATTTTGAGAAAAAAAAATCTGGTCTTGAAAATTCTAATGTCTATGGCATTTAATTTTTTTTATGAGAGATTCAGATTTTTAGAAAGTTGTCAAGAGGAGTCTGGAGAAATTCAACAATGATTTTTCTGCTAACTTTAATCCAAAATCACAATCTACTTACAGTCTGCTAAAGTTTTAGGCTGGCGTGAAGGAATGCTGGTAGTAAGAATGCTTTCAATATAAAATTTAAGACCGGTTAGCGTTGCTGCTATACAGAAAGAATGTCGTGGGACCAATGGACACTGACCTTTCTGTGAGGAGTCTGCATGTCCTTCCCGTGTTACTGTGGGTTCCCTCTTGGTACTCCGGCTTGTCCCACCGCCAAAGGCATGTGTGACTCTAAAATAGCCCCATGTAAACGAATGTGAGTGTTGTCTGTCAGTGAACGTCTGCAGCCCTGCGACTAACTGGCCATTGTCCAGGACAACGCTCCCAAACGTTCCCAATTTAAGCATTTACCCACGCTTAAGTTGGGACATTACTTTCTATACTCACCACTTACGGGTTTAGGGTTAGTGATCTCAACATCACTGAGTCTGTTTTGAAGTGCAATAACACCAACTATTCATTTAGATTTTTCTTCATATCTTCACACTTGCCTAAATGTGTGCACAGTACTGTGTTATTCTTCCTGTTTTTGATGTGTTTATTTTTGTTAGTTTTAGTGCTGTAAGTTCTCTCTGTTCTTATAAACGGTAATCATTCTTCGGTGGCACCACACTTTGTCCAACTGGGCCACAAAACTGTCCCATTATGTTTACAGTGGAGGGGAAATAGTCAGCGTTTAAGACACCACATTCAGGTTTTATATAAACGAAGATGGTGAGGGAAAAGAAGGAAGTACCTCTGTGGTGGATGTTTAGAAACCTGGTGTTGTAGTCTGGACAGGTTTAATTACTTCTGTAACTTTAGACGCAGGCTGTTGTTTAGTGTTTGCTGTTTACAGCACATACATGAAAATCAATTCCTTTCTTCTCCTCTCTACAAGGACCTCTGCTATCCACCAAATTTCATTCATTCTTTTAATAGATGGGGAGAAAGCCTCCTGTTTTACTGCAGCTGCTCCAGTGTCTGTTTGAAAAAGTGCACAGCTTCATCTAGTGGTCGAGTAAGGGAATAGCTGCTCTCACGAAGAACTTTAGCTGCTCCAACCTTTTCTCATTGGAGGCTAACTTTATATCAACTGGAACAAAACAACCAAATGTGTATGTTGAAGTTCGAAAATATAATGCATAGTTCAAATTCTGCAAAAAAAAAACATTGTGTTATTGAGAAAAGGCCACTTAATAACCACAGCACTTATTATTGAACTTTGTTGTCTGTTCAATTAAAAGCCATATTTTGTTATAATAATTGGGCTCAAATATTAATTATTGAAGTAGATAACTATTTTCTCTTGGGTAATTTTTTTTGCAGTTGATCTGAAAAAGTCAAAGGTCAGATTAGGACTTTTCCCCAACTTGACTTTAGCCTTTCTGTGTGTATAAGTGTTGTATTGTTGTATGTTTTTTTGGCCCAAAATCCACTGAAACTAAAACTGAAAGCTAGGTGTTAGTTTCTTTTTTTCTTTTTTTCTTGACAGTGGTGAGAGCGGAGCTGGTAAAACTGAAAGCACTAAGCTGATCCTGCGCTTCCTCTCAGCCATGAGCCAGCACTCCCAAGAGGTGTCATCCAAAGACAGGACGTCCCATGTAGAGGAGGCGCTTCTTGAGAGCAGGTGACTGTCCACTCTGTTCATTTTCTTTACTTTATTTCCTGTTTTGGAAGTCTCAGAAAGGTCTTCTTCTGCTTCTCCATCAGTCCCATCATGGAGGCCTTTGGAAACGCCAAAACCGTCTACAACAACAACTCCAGTCGCTTCGGGAAGTTTGTCCAACTGCACTTCAGTCAAAAAGGCAACATCCAGGGAGGACGCATCATTGACTGTATCCTTCACAGTTATTTTTGCCTCGGTTTATTGCCATTATCAATACAGCAGCTATTTTTTGAGAAATGCATATTTATTGCTAATTTGATTTTCAAAGGTACTGTGTGTAGTTTTGGCTGTTAAAGGAAAGATGCCATTCACCTCACACTACATAAACAACATGATGTTGTTTATGAATAAAACGAGTGGAAATAGATCTGATGGTATTTTGACTTTAAAAATTGAAACATTTTGTTTAAATTATACATTGATAATAATATATAATAACTGCATACAAGCATGGATCAAACAGAACAGTAGCTAATTGTTGAATTAATCTCAGTTGTGTAATAGTTAAAGACCTTGACTGCCAACTTTCTGACAACAGACCTCTTAGAAAAAGTAAGTATTCTTCTGTCTATTTATTTTCTCCTGCTTGTAATTTCTAATAATGTTTATATGTTGACCTGACTTAATTGTTTCTTTGAATATGTCCAGAACCGCGTTGTGCGTCAGAACCCAGGAGAGAGAAACTACCACATTTTCTATGCGTTGTTGGCAGGAACCAACACACAACAGAAAGGTATCATGTCCAACACATTTTTTATTCAGTTTGTTAATTAGTAAATAAAATATGATCTCGTGCAATGTCCTTAATGTTTGTTTTTTGTTGCAGAGGCCTTTGGTTTGTCTTCTCCAGAAAGTTACCACTATCTACAGCAGTCGGGCTGCATCCACGACAAGACAATCAATGACAAATGCACTTTTAACGACGTTCTGGTATGAGCGCTTACATGTAAACATAATACATTCTTATTTTTTACCAGAAACTGTCTCAAAATTTACTTGAGTTTCAAAGTTGTTTTGATGGTGTCCTGACACAGCATGCGTCTCACAAATCTGAAAAAATATACGTGCTGTTGCTTTAGTCCATACCTGTTTTTCTTTTCCAGAATGCAATGCGAACAATGCAGTTCTCTGAAGAGAACATAGCAGAGATTTTACGACTTCTGTCTGGGATCCTCAATGTAGGAAACATGGAATTTATGACGGCAGGAGGAGCTCAAGTCTCGTCCAAATCCGGTACAACTCTCACTCGAATTGGTTTAACCTTTTCATTGACATCGAAGCTAAAAAATAGACTTGGATGTTAGAGCTGTTAATGTAAAAGTCATATGTGCTCATGCAGACAGTTTGAATTTCTGTATTGTTTGTTGAAGACTTAACTCTGAGCTGTTGTCATCCTGTTGCAGCTCTCACACGGACCGCAGAGCTACTGGGACTGAACCCGGATCAGCTAGCCGAGGTCCTGACGCACCGCTCCATGATCCTCCGAGGAGAGGAGATCTGCACGCCGCTCACTGTGGAGCAGGTCACAGTGCAATCAATATTATCTCTACACAGTGTACTAATAATGAATATGATAAAAAATATCACATTAGATCACATTTTTACACTGAAAATGTGAACGGGTGTGAAAGGACTGGCTATTGGAAGTATTTTGTTACCAAACAAGTTACAATAGAAGAGTTTTCTGAATTTAAACCTTCAAGTGTAAACAGCTTAAGGTTAGGAGTCTAATTTTGGAGAAAACACTGGTTGCATTGAATTTAACTACAGTTTATTTGTTTGATTGAAAGATTGATTGATTGACTATAAGGGATTTCAAATCATTGCTTTATGCTTATTTAGTCCTTCTAATGCTTCATTCCTTCTTTTTAATATTTTAGTTTTCACCTCACTGTACTTGTTTGATTTGCTAACGTTTGATTTCATACTACACAACGTAATTTCCCTGACCTCAGGCTGTGGCATGTGTGTTGCCACATCAATGGCGCGTTTTACATTTTTATCAGAGATTGTGAAGTGGCATTGCTATAAAACACTGTCATAAACCATAAAACAACAGTCTGTATCTCCATTTTATTTTCAAACCACAACAGCATCCGTTTTTCCTTTTTCTGTTTTATTGCCTGTGACTTCCTTTATTTGCAAGTCAAACTATCACCAAATGTCAATTTACACTACAAGTGAACCAGACATTGGTTCTGTTTGATCTGGACTGACACTTTTTTTTGTCAGAACAAAGATCAGCTGCTTGGTCCAAACCATGGATTGCTTGATAATCTTTTTAGCATTTTAAACCTCTAGTCAGGATAGACATTGTTTGACTTCCCTCTTGTTCCTCTTTAGGCGGTGGACTCCCGGGACTCGATGGCGATGGCACTTTACTCTCAGTGTTTCAACTGGATCATCCACAAACTCAACTCCCGCATCCGAGGCAGAGACGACTTCAAGTCCATCAGTATCCTTGACATCTTCGGCTTCGAAAACTTTGAGGTTAGCGCTCAACCCTGACAACATAAAACCTCAGTAAAACATACATTACAGACTATAATAAGAATTTTACAGCAAACTTACAATACAAATAACTGATTTGACCTGGAGCCACCTTTTTTAACCGGTGTATAAAGCATAAATGTGTTACAATATTGAAAATTCTTCATTCCTTTCTAGTCTGTATGAACTATCAGTGGTTTTCTGTGTCTCTGCAGGTGAACCGCTTCGAGCAGTTCAACATAAACTATGCAAACGAGAAGCTGCAGGAATATTTCAATAAACACATCTTTTCTCTGGAGCAACTTGAATACAACAAGTAAGAACCCACATTTAAATTTCAAACAGCAATATGCCTTTAATCATCACAAAAAATAACGTTTCTTTAAAAGACGTTAATAAAGCTCGGGTCAGTATCCCAAAAAGTGGAGCTAATAGAAAAGAGGCCAGCGTTCATAGCTGCAACTGTTTCCTGGTTTTGGAAAGAGTTGGATTTTTTTAATGGATCTGGTTTTGTGAATTAGAAACAATGTATTCACTCTCAGTGCATTACACACAAGGAGAACTTGTGACAATAAACAGTCAGGATAACACTTTATAATAACTACAAACTAGGACCTTAAAAGGCATGAATAAATGTGTAATTAATGATGAATTAATGAATAAACATCTATTAGATGCCGACTATGCATTAACATATATTTTATTAAGAATACAAACATGTTTATAACTTACGGATGCTTATTAAAAGAGGACTAGTGCCTTGTAAACAATTATTAAGCTGTTAAAAAGGCATCACTATTGCTTAATAATGTCTAGTTATTATAAAGTTTTACCAAACTTTTTTTTGTATTCTTTATTGAGGCAGCATCCCTCAAGCCTCTTTTCACCATTAAAGGAGGACACTCTATTCTTTTATTATAATTAATACTAAGGCCGATAAGTTTTAAAAGTTGGCCTTAAGAATGATTTATAGTGCCGTACAGAAACACAGCTTGTAAAGCGTCACACAGCACAGTGGAAACTCAAGCCTCTACAGGGGTTACCCATACAAACCTGCAGGGTTTATGATCTATACTGCAGCCAGACACTAAACGGGTATTTTAATCAACTCTCGTGGTGTTGTTGCTAAAGTGTCCCCATTGTGTTTCTTTGCTTCTCGCAGAGAGGGTCTGGTCTGGGTCGATATTAATTGGATGGACAACGGCGAGTGTCTGGATCTGATTGAAAAGGTATGTTATACACACATCTCACATCAACAAAAGATAACCAAAATATTTGATATGTATTACATTAACAACTGGTTTGTTATATTGGTGCTTTTCCATTCATTCCCATAGAAACTGGGTCTTTTGGCTCTAATGAACGAGGAGAGCCACTTCCCCAAAGCCACTGACGACACACTGCTGGAGAAACTGCACAGTCAGCACTCGGTAAAGATTCTGTATTCTGAAAATCTGTATAGTAATGTTGAAACAGATTTTACTGAATTTTATGAGGAGTATTCATAAATATTTTTTTCTCGCTGCAGAAAAACCCTTTCTATGTGAAGCCTCGAGTCGCTGTTCACTACTTCGGAGTCAGACACTACGCCGGAGAGGTAAACAAAGTGGATTTTGAAAAGACGCTTATGTTCCATTTGACAAGTCCAAACTATCTCCAATTAAACCAGACCGTGGTCAAATTTGGTCCGGACTGAGAATACTTCTTTATTTCCAGACCAAAGTGCAGATGTTTCCACTAACACCTGACAATTTGGATCAGGCCAAATTTAAAAGTAGGAAAGTCTGGACCAATCACAAGCCTCCTGAATCTCACCCTGAGGGACCTCACAAACACAAAATATTGGCATTGCTAACAAGATTCAATTAATTTATTTCAAGTTTTAGATAACAATTTAGTACAATTTCAAAATTTGCAGATTTTACATCAAAATATATCATTTCTAAATTTGACTGATACATTTAATGACACACTGGAATTAATAATAAAAATTGTGTACAAACATAACAGAACATAATTGTTTCTTGTAGACCCTAAATTGTGTTTTTATTTATTTGAATGTATATTTTTTATTAGGTAAACAGTACCTAATTTTGTCATTTAATATACCACAGTGCTCTGAGAGTTATGGCAAAGTTTTTTGAATTTAGTGAAGGGGAGAAAAAGAAATGTGCTGATGTTGTGTCGCCCCCTTGTGTCGTCTCAGGTGGTGTACGATGTCAGAGGGATGCTGGAGAAAAACCGAGACACATTTCGAGACGACATCCTCAACTTGCTGAGAGAGAGCAGGTCAGTCAACAGTACTCTAAGTAAAAAAAACTAAAAACAAACAGACATTGTAGATCAGTGGGACAAAAGCTGTTTTTCAAGCAGGTTGCAAACATATTTATGTCTGTAAACTAGACAGTAATCAAACAGTAAGACCAAACAAAAATTGAAATCACTAAAACAGCCTGACTTTACTTTATTTAGTTGCCCTCTATGCCCTGTCCCTCTGAGGTTATGTGACTGACTGTTTGCTGTGTCTCCGCTTTAGGCTGGACTTTGTGTACGACCTGTTTGAGCATGTGTTGAGTCGAAACAAACAGGACACGCTGAAGAGCAGCATCAAGCACCGACGGCCGACTGTCAGCACCCAGTTTAAGGTCGGTCTTTGAGCTTCAGTGTGGGCTTAAAGGGAGGGCCTTAAAAATACTGCATGAATGAGCACAATAGATACTGTAGTATTAAATATGTACAGTACTTTGTCTTGCAGGACTCTCTTCACTCTTTGATGGCCACACTCAGCACTTCCAACCCGTACTTTATCAGGTGCATCAAACCAAACACACAGAAGGTAAGTTTACTTTAACACAACAGCTCTTTTCCTCTAGAACAGTGTTTCTCAAACTTTTTGTAGGGGATCCGTATTTGAAAATGACAAAACAATCATGACCACACTTCCTGGTTTTTAAGTCTTAAGTGTAGTATACTTTATTTTTCCTTTTTAGTGTCACTGAATTCGTTTCTCATGCTATTTTGGCCATCTACTAATTGTTATTTATTTCCATTTTTAATAAAAAGCCAGTGGACACAAAATATTATTCTAGATTTTGAAATGATTGAGATAGATTTTATTTTGGTTGATGGGCATGACACGTGAGTACCATGGTCCAAATTGGGTGGTCACTAGCCCTTACCCATTGCACACACATTTTTACACTGGCTAAAGACATATATTTTGGATCACCCTGCGTGACCTAAACATGTTTGTTGGTTGTTTTGGTCCTGCAAATTGTAAAGCTTTGAAAAAGAAAAGGCTAGTCTACTATGTTTATGTGCTAATGTGTTGGCATGTTTCTCGTGTTAGGAATACTTTTTTCTGACTTTTGTTTGTGTGTTTCCATCTTGTAGTGAAAGTGTTACACCTGTTCCTCAGAAATCAGCCTAAATTAGCCTTGTGTTATACCATGTAATGCTTCAAACAAGTCCTCCTTGCTCCTTGTTAGCTTCTATTTTTAGCTCAGGCTGAATGCTATAAAGGACTAAGACCTCATGAAGGCAGCATTAGCCTGTCCACAACCCTGTTGACTCAATTGTTCAATTCTCCCCTGTGCCATAACTCAAAGACAGAAGTCTGCTTATATGCCCTAATCATGCTATGATGTATAGTCAGACTAATCTATAACGGTAAATGTTATATTGAGTTACAAACCTTAATGTAATAGTGAATAAACCAGTAGTGACTTTATTTAATGAATGAAGGTCTCTGACATGACAAAGTCCGCTCTTTTGTGGGCTGACTCATTCTTTGACCATAAAGACTGAACTCAACTGCCTTCAGTGTTTTCAGTCCAGTCAGATCCATGTATCATCATATAATATGAAAAATCGGTCGTTTAATAACCACAGTGTTGCCCCCCGACGAGACGTAGACAGGAATGAGGGGCGCCTGTCTGCACGGCTGACCTCTGACCCCTTGTTACCTAGCAACAGGGAGCGGCAGTGGAGAATGGAGGTTAATGTGCACAAATGATATACAGCAGAGAGGAGTGGGCTCTATTGTGTGTTTTTCCCAGCATGCACCTCACACTATCTGTCATCTAACATAATATTAGGGAGGGATTATGAAGAAAGGAATGTAACAGAGCTAATTAATCATTCTGCATGTTTTTTTTTTATTCAGCTAACAATATTTGCTCTAAAGTGAATGACAAGACTAAATATGTTTCTGTTGCATTTTCTCATAGCGCCTGCATTACTCTAGCAGTTTAAAGTCTAGAGCTAAAACCGACTGAAGACATTGCAGACAATAATTTAGTCTAAAAACTCTTAAGCCTGTTAATTATGATGACGTACTCTCCAGCATTCAGTTCATGATGGGTCCTTATCAATTATTGTATAGCTTTTCTTGATTGGTTACACTCATCTCACATGACAGAATGTAGTGTGATGGTCTTTAAAGTGCTATGATCGTTTAATAAAAGTGCTATGATAGTTTAATAAAACACAACATATTTAAAAGTGTTTTCATTTACAGCACGTTTGTTGGAGGTAGCATAAGAACACTTTAGATTTGCCTTCTGTGTTTTGGACTGTCTTTGCCCAAAACCAGATTTTCAGATGGGGCTTGTTTCTGGGCTCAGATTGCATACAGTCTGGAACAAAAACACCGAGACTGTTTCCTTATAATGCAAGTAACCAGTATTTAAAACTGCATTTGAAAGCCTGGTGGCAACAGAATATCTAATAATATAAAAAAGATTCTGTTTGAATGAAAGGTTATGCCTGACAATACAAATAGTAGACACGCCTCCCATCGTCATGGCAACATAATGCCAGAGAAATTGGTTTTGGTCTCTGACAATGTTCCGACATCAGTAATTTATAGACGTCTGTGGCTCTGAGGCTTGTTAGTGACGTTGGTTTAAACAAATCTGAGCTGGAAAAAGTTGAGTGATTAAATTACTCTTTGATCCTCCAGAGCCAGGCCTCGGAGTCAGTGGGTGATTATTACCAAAAATAACTTGTTCTCACCCAGAAATAACATGTGACATATTGAAAAGAAACCCATTCTAAGAAAACTGCTTAAAACTGCACTACCTGATTTTTTGTTGTTATCCCTGTCTCCGACTCCACTTTCCCCCAAAACCAGCCTAGATAGATATATGTTAGAAAGAGTATGGCAGGGCTACCATAGCTGTTCACATGAAATTGTAATCTTCACTGTGTCCACTAGATGTCACCCCAAAGCTCCAAAAACTGCATTGCTGACAGCTTTGAAGTACACACTTGAAAATAGAAAAAAGACAATATCATTTCAATGGTGTCCCATAATTGCTCCCCAAATTAATGTAACCCTTAAACATTCAAACATGTGCTCATTTCTGATCCAGGTGATGTTCCATACAAGCATTCATGAAACAGTTTATTCCCATTCACTTTAATTTAATGACCAACATACTCACTCATTGCAGTGTTCATTGAGGGGTTTCTGCTAGATTCATACCAAAAGTGTCGCTCACATTGCAAAGACAGCCATCGCACAAGTTGCTGGCAGCGGGTTAATTTTTTTTTTTTATTTGACCTGCTTCTCTTGAGGGTCTATCAAACCTTGAAGTGTGATTTGCTTAAACAATGTCGCCGTTCATTTAAAACTCTCCTCAACTTCAAGTCATGCTCAGGCCGCTTGATTAATATCAAATGTGTCACTGAACTCTTCCTCTTGAATGAATTAACTTTAGTTGTTCATTACACTTTTGATGTAAATCCACCATTAATGATCTGCGTCCCCAAATTGTTTGTATAATTTGAACACATACAAAAACCATTCACATACATTTATCTGTTTTTTCCATCTTAATCAAAATCTGTAAAATAACATTAACATTTTTTAGAATTCTGTTGAAAATGGGATGTTTTTTTTCTTTATAGAACAGGAGCACTCTTTGCACTGAGGCACTTACTGATCTGTGCCACTCAAAAATGTACTCTTCTATTTAATTTGAGTTGAGTGTTATGACTGGATTGGAAGAAACTATGCCTTTTGTTGTCAACATGTGAAATACAACAGTGAGTCTGAAGCGGGAGGTCAATGAAAATTGAAGCAGAGCCACGTGCCCCTGGCAGCTGCAGGGATTTTATGAAGCGTCTGGGCCCTCATCAAATGTTAAACAAGGCCAGATGATGGCTTTTCAATGGTTCTTAATGTAGAGGAGTAAACATTCAGGCCCCCGGGGGAAAAACAGGGGTCAGGTCGCTACGAGCCCCTCAGAGGCGTCCTGTTATCTGCCCGATCCACTTCGCACAACAGAAGGAACATGATGAGAGTCAATATAAAATATTGATGTGGATTTAAATCAGAAATGCCACAGTTTTGTTGTGAGAAACCATCTGTTCATCCTGCATTCTGAAAGGGCATATATGAGCCACTAATCCAATAATATTGTGAGACTGTAAAATGGGACAGACAAAGAACAAAGCAGACAGCAATACGTTTTCAATTAATGAAACAGCAGTGGGCTAGCCACAAGAAATTGCAAATTCTGCATAATTTGGGCAAATGGAAATCGACTGGCTTCCTTTGTGTGCTGTCAGTGAGTGGGTAAGTAGTACTTCTTCTGCTGGACTTGGAGGACACAGTGGTATACACAAGTTATAGCTGACCTGTGCCTCCTCATCAAAGGCTAACTTAAAATCTGCAGAATCAAATCAACATACACTTCACAAATGCTGTAAAATATAGTTTTTAAATGCATATTAGGTCAAGTAGCCTGCTCATAAGACTATGCAAAAAAAAAACTTCAGCCTCATAGCATCCTGCTTAATCTGCCAATGGTAAACCATCCAGCAGCCAACATACTTGAGTAAAACTCAAGTCCATCAGTAGAATATTTTCTGACCAAACAACATGCCCCATGTTTATAAGCCTCCTCTCTAGTGTCTAATGTATTCTTTAACATGCATGCTCTCATACATACTGTATCTTCATAAAAACATATCAAATAAATAGATTATCAGACATGAGAATTGTAAATAATCAATAATAGAGTTTTAGTTGAAAATCTCTGTAAAATTAAACTTTCACTAAATATTTATACAAAAGTAAAAATAGATTAATCAAACACCACCACGTTATCACTGGGACTGATTTATTCTGATTGATATTGTTTTGTGACATAAGAGTCGAGTAGCGGTGAATCATGTGACTCCTGCAGATGGTCAGTGGAAACATCAATATATTGAACAGAATGGGACAGACGGTTTGGCACAAGTCACACGTACGAAACGTAAACAAAGTGCACAACGGACAAGTTTAGGATCTAAAGTGGACTAAAGCAGGACTAAGACTGGAGATTCTCACATTTATAGTTTATTATTTTCAATCTATATGTTTGGCAAAGCTTTGTAAAATGTTTTGTTGTGTAACTCAAACCTGGATAAATGTCTGTGAGTCCTCTGCCTTCACTGAGCCTCCAAATTGTACTTTTATAAATACTCTGAGAACCATAGATCTTTGAAGGGGTATTGCCACAATATTTAAGAACATTTTATATTGAAAGTCTTTCTCCTCTTTTGAATTCTTTTACTTTGAAAGATGTGCAGTTAGCTTTATTAGTCAATTCATTAAAAAGGCACTGTCTATAATATCAACAAGATTAAAGCATAACCATGATAGGATTTACTTATCACATTTACTTACATATATTATCAAAATAAGATTTTCATTTCATTAGGAAAGAAAAAGTGGGTCATTGCTAAATGGTCAGAGAAAAATGTGGGTCCAAATGTTAGAGCAGTTGAGAACCGGCTTGCAGCCGTCGTAGCATAAATGCTTATATAAAAAGAAAAAACTGCTCAATATTGGGAGACAGCACATACATAATCTGTCGGTTTACATTTGACCATATCAATTTGATATGGATACAGATTTAGCTTTCTCTGGTGTGTAATGTCCTTTGGTCCATTGAAAGTATATGGTAGTTTGCTTTACGTTTGTTCCCAAAATGTGTACACTTATTATTAAAAAAAAAAAGGTTCTATGATAAAAAAAAAAAAATACATTATTTGTAGGAATCCTAAAATAGTGGTTATCAGTTATTACAAGTCTTTATTTGATTGATGGACATGTTTGATTTTGCTCCAGTTTTAACTCGGTGGAGCCAGACACATTCAGTTCAAATGTAAACAGCCTCCGGTCACCGTGAGCCGCACAAAAAGTGACCAACACAAATTAGGCTCAGCAGGAGACGCATCGCCATGGCAACCCCCGACCCTCCCCTTTTTTCTTCCCCTCTCAGACCGAGGAGGAGTGAGCCTTTGTCTGTGTGCTCAGTTTGGGGGTGTGTGACAGAAGGAATACTCGCAGCACTCTCACTGCAGGAACTTTATCTGTGCTTTTACACCGAATTTTTACAAATTGGAGAAAAGAAGGAATGGAAAAGTGGAAGGACTGACTGATGGAAGCAGGGAGCTATGTGTGGTAAGAGATTTTCTGCACTGTATGTGTCGGATGCATGAGTCTCAATCTAACTACAGTGCATTCAAGTGTCAGCTTGTTGCATGCAGTAGAGAGTTTCAAATCTGGGGTAAGCTCCTTCAAGTGATGCGTCTAGAGCAGCACATGCAAAATGCTGCTGATTGTTGTTTTATATATAATATATATATATATATATATATATATATATATATATATATATATATATATATATATATATATATATAGTCTGCATGACCATTTACTAAACGAGCATAATTAAACCGTGAATTTAAAATAAATTAAAAATTTTAATCTAGCTTTTATTTAAGATTTGTCTGTTTTAATTGAGCTTTTGATTTTGACATCTCTTCTCTCATCTCTTACATCTCATCTCTCATCTTAAAGGGATAGTTCAATATTTTGTAAGTAATTTTCTGTTGGAAATATTTGGAGCTGATTTATTTTGTATTTGTCAGCATACTCCTAGTCTGGAGAAGCAGACAGGAGCAATGCCACAGAGGCTAAACCATGCACTGTTATAACTATGGCTAGAAAATAATGATTTAAAACAATATAATATTATATACAATATAATTTTGCATTATTTTCTGTGATTATATATATATATAAATTCTAGGGCTGTCTGAATGGAGAATAGAATAAAAAGCAAAATTCCTTATGTGGAACACACTGGTGCAATAGTTATTATTATTATTATTACTACATCAAATCTATATAGTGCTTTTCAGGGTCCACAAAGACGCTTTATATATCAATTATTCTTTTCACTACACAGTCACCCACTGGTGGTGGTAAGCTACAGCTGCCCTGGGGCAGACTGACAAACTTGGCAGCCATTCCGTGCCTCTCTCCGACTCTCCGATCAAAATACACCAATAACATTCGCTAAACATTCTTACACATTGTCACAGACACTGGCAAGGTGGGTTAAGTATCTTGCTCAAGGGCACAATGACTGTATGAACTGGGGAGAAAGTGAGAATTGAGCCGCCAACCTTCTGGTTGAGGGACAATCGCTCTATGTTATGGTTAATGGTGTGCATTTATATAGCGGTGTGCATTTATTAAGCGCTTTTTTGTAGCCTTCTTGGGCACCCAAAGCACTTTACATTATGCTTCCATTCACCCCATTCACACACATTCACACCTGGGACAGAGAGGGGGGCTGCCATACACATGACGATCACAGCCTTGTCCGACCACCCCCAAACTCACCTCTACATTTACACCCATTCATACATAAACACGCTTAGAAGAGCCGCCATTTCACAAAGCCTGTGTCATTACTCCTGTCAGCTTTTTCAAACCTGTTGACAACCACTTGCTGACCCCCTTTAACAAATTACTCTACTCTCCCTTAAATTCCCAAAATTAAAGTTTTGCGTAATTTATTTGCATTCACAAGTGTCATTACTACTGCTTTATTTCCCCCATACTCTCGATTAGACTGTATTTACTTCAGAGAAATAGTTTGTCTTGTTTCACAAAATGACCAAATTCCATAATTTTTCACATGAATATGACAGGACTTCTAGTGCCATTTGTTTCTGTAACTCGTCCATCATTGCTTAGTCTATTATTGAGTCAGTCTAATGCCATGTGGTTGTCCTGATGTCGAATGAACTTGAAATAAAGATGAGAAGACAGATTGGCGCTGTGAAAGAGCCTGCATTACAGTGGAACATAAATCTGTCTAGATGAATATGATATGGTTTAATGACAAGTGTAACTTCCAATCAGATCATATTCCAAAAGACTACATTGCAGCTAACACAAGCAGATCTTGTGACATTATGAGTTTCTAAAATGTACAGTGACGAAAGAATGACACAAAAAAATGAATCAAATTCAACTTGTAGTATTTGGTATCTGGTTGATGTCATTGTCTAAAACTTCACTATCTACATTGTTCAGTATTCTTTAACTCAGGTAAGTAGTAACAAGTTACATTAAACTTTTTGAAAAGAATGTACTTTGAGGAGTAGTTTTACTGCGCCATACTTTCTTCTTTTACTTGAGTAGATTTAGGAAGAAGTAATGCTACTCTTACTCATTGGGCTACACTCAACCAGTTCCTTTTTTAAATTTTTATATATATCATTTATTTGACACATTCTATGCTTTATTTTTGCCAAAGAGAGGCCGCCAGTAAATCTACCACATGACTGTGTTTCACCAATCAGACGTTGCCATGCAGTCACATGACCAACACAAACGGTCATCACTAGCAGCAGAATTAAAAACATGAAAAAAATCAAAGCTCTATGCAACAGCTCTACAGTTTAAACACAGAGACCTTCTGTAGGGATTGGTTTGAAAAGTGAAAATGTTTGTTGTTCCTTAATTAGTTTTTTTGTAAATATTTTATTTATTTGTATAAAATTTTTGCTTATTATTTGGAAATACCAGAATTTGCCCGTTATTTATATTTTTCTTTGAATAAATAATAATAAAAAAAAAATAGTCACATTTCAATCAAACTCAGTACTTAAGTAAACTTTTAACAATATACTTTTTACACTTGAGTAATTTTTGGGATGACTACTCTATACTTCTACCTGAGTAAAATTATTTTGAAATAAAGCTACTCTTATGTGAGTTTAGTCTACCTGCCTCGGCTCATTTTTAACATCACTAAAGGAAATGTAATTGTCTTGTACCAGCTCCACCTCCTCTTTTGTGTTTGCATCTGAGGAATTCCAACCTGTTTCCAATCTTTTAAACAGGGTCAGTGGAAAACCCAGCCCGGTCAGGGATTTACTCTGGATTTATGTCCGTCTTTGAGTTCTGGCTTTGTTCAATGGATTTCCCCCAAACAGGAGGAGGAGTCCCAAAGAGAGCAGGGCTAATCCTCTCTGGAGTCTCCATTTACTGACTTCAGCCAACAAACCCTGCTCACACTTCTGTAACACAAGATTTCAAAGGGCCACCATTGGTGTTGTGAGGTGTCTCCTTCTTCTCTAGTGACAGTCAAAGTCCCTTAATCAGATGATACAGTTTTGCCCTATACATTGTAAAAGCGCATAAGTCACATAAGGAGGTAGATAAGTAATATTAGCCCCTTTTATGCTCACATTTCATTTCAGGATCTTCTTGTCTTTGGTATGTCTTGCCTCAAAAGGTTTTCTTAGGTGATTCCATCTCTGTGTCCCTATACAGGTTTTGTGCCTCTTGACTTCTTTAGGACAGCATCCGTAGTGAGACATTGGGACGTTTGCCCCCCCATCCATTTTTACCGTCCTATGTGCTTGTTTTCAAATCTCAATTGCTTCTTTAAATAAGAAACTTTGAGAAAGGTGAACTTTTGTGAAAGACTTCATTAACCTTTTTGAACTAACACGTGCATAATTTAACGGCTGGTTTCATCTGGAGCTGTGTTATAAACATTGTGGGCTGTAGCAAGACAGAGACTAAATCGCTATTTGCTAATGTCACACTGCAAACTGTTGCGTGGGATTCAGGGACAATTCAGTTCCTTCATATTGTTTGAACTGTCCAGCTTGACTATAGTTTCTGTGTTTGTATTATCCCCCAACGGTGCCAACCCCTTAAATAGTGACACCCTCCCCTTTGTCCCAGTGAAAGCCCCCATCTCTGGGTCTTTTGAAGGAAGTGGTCCTGAGAATGGCACTGGGTTTAACCCCAGGGCTATTGTTATTGCCTCTTACTGCAGAGTCCTGACAGAGTGAAATACTGTATGTCTGGGAAGAAGTAGGGCAAACTGAGAACCACAAACTGATTGAGTGACTAAGTACACTGTCAGATTAGCTTTTCTCATCCATTTAGAGTATTATAAAACCATTTCAAGGCCACAGGGTATGGGATACTTTTGTTAGTCATCATTGATTTTAAGATGTTTTTATT
Source organism: Neodontobutis hainanensis (assembly GCA_024349245.1). Lineage (NCBI taxonomy): Eukaryota > Metazoa > Chordata > Actinopteri > Gobiiformes > Odontobutidae > Neodontobutis > Neodontobutis hainanensis. The sequence goes on along the minus strand of JALDNG010000360.1, from coordinate 17,558 downwards.
AGAGAGTGAACATTAGGGAGAACGTAGACTTTAAATGTCAAACAGTTGATTTATAATGGTAAACCTCACAACAGGAAGTAAAGTGCTCACTATGTATCTTAGTAGCAGGGGCTAATACACTTAACTTAATAAACTTAACTCTTCTAGGGTAGAAGAAGTGAAACGGTCAGTGTTCTTTCAACCAATCTATAGTTGGTGTAGTTTTTCATGTAAAGTGGGAAAGTAAAAAAAATTCTAATGCAGCCTTTGACAAAATCACTCAACTCTTCTCAGCCACTAACTGGATGGTTTAGGTTAGAATGTTGTTATGTAATAATGTACATTAGTGACACTGATTGTTGGGGCTCAACGTTATGGCTAGTCCGAGTATTTTTCTTTTTTCTTTTTGCAAAACAAATTCCAGCATGAACTGGTACACAAGATCAGTCCATTAGTGCACTAATGGGAGAAGAGGCTCGGGGTAGAAGCAGTGTTATGGTCAGGCAAAAAGGAAACGATAGAGGGAAAGCCTCAGGCAGAGGGTACTTTGTGACACGGCTCGTCTTTGTACGAGCATATGCTAATGCAAAATATGCTAATGCCACCAGTGGCTGCAAAAGGACGCCATTCAGCCACTCTCTGAGCAGATCTGGGCTGTGAATCGGCCTCTCTTCATGCGAGTGGCTCCCTTGGCCATCAGAGGAGATAAAGAGGCAGATAAAGAGGGCATTAGGACGAGTGTGAAAGCCATTTCTTATTCAAAACACCCACCGAGGTTACAGGGTTAGAGGGGACCTGCCAGAAGGACCCTTGCTCTAAGCACTTCTGTACGCTACCATAACGCTCGCTCAATGCCAAGTGTGTGACGGGGACGATGGATGCTGACGTTTAATAGTTTCTCCATCGGAATGTTCTTGGATTCCATGGTATGCAGTTTAGAGGGGTTAAAGAGAGGAAAATGACGTGGAGTTTTGGAGCAGACGTCACAGTTAATTCTTGTCTCCTAAATCAAACTTCTAAGCATCTGCAAAACCACAAGCTTGTAAAAGTGTGACATATAGAAAAACACAGTAAATTTGTCTTATATTTCCTGTATGTGCTTTCTGTTTATCCTTTTTTGCTGGCTTTATTTTGGCCATCAACATAAAAAAAACGCACCTCATTTGAAACCTGGCCCTAAACATATATACTTTCAAACTTATCGATTAATGACCAACGTGTCCATGTTGTAGATCTGTTGCTCTGTTTCATACCTGTATTTGCTCTTGTGAAGCACACTGAAGGGCTTTTGTTTGAAAAGCACTCTATAAATAATTCTTCTTCATTCTATCATTGTTGCCCTAAATCCAAACAGGAATTAACAGTGCTCAAGATTTGTTCAGCTCTAAAATGTAACCGTTGACTGTAGTTAATAAATGCAACAGCAACACAAACAGTCACAACCCAAAATCAATCAAGAGATCGCACCTTTGTCAAACACTGCGGTCGACAACAACACTGCTTTACAGAAAGTCAATACTGTGTGAACGCTCCATCGATTGTACTGAGCAGCATTTTTTGTTCAGCCGACACCAAGGCCAGACTTAAATAAGATTTAGCGACGCAAACCAAAACACTGTATAAGATCTGTGTGTTCTCCTGACAGATGCCTGACCATTTTGACCAGACGGTGGTTCTCAACCAGCTCCGATACTCAGGAATGTTGGAGACGGTAAAGATTCGGCGCACTGGCTTCCCCGTTCGTAGACCTTTTCAAGAATTCTGCTCCAGGTTTGTGTTTTCTTAACAGTAGCCAAGATTAAATATGTAGGCCAAACTATACAATGATTTAATAAAAATATGGGAAAATGTACTTTGTCTTGAATAAAAACTGTCTAAAGTTTACTTCAAATACAATTGATATCTTTTAACACATCCTGTAGAAGCCTCAACAGTGTTTCTTCTTTTGAATAATATAAACCAGGCTGGCAAAGCGGATTGTCATATAAGTGGCTCTTGACAAAAACTTTTAGCAAAAATCAGATCATTAAATTTCAAACATGAAGTGATTGTAGAAAAAGAAAATAGATGGATTTTTTAAAAGTGACTGTATACAGAGTTTGTTGCTCCACATTGTTATAGTGTTATATGTTACTTGCATATTTTAACACATCACTCTACAGTATTGAGAGCAAAAGTTGAATTACTTTTGTGTTTTACCATGGTGCTTTCCAAATTTACCACAGGTACAAGGTGCTGCTGCGTGACTCGTCAATGCCAGATCCTAAAGCCTGCTGCGCTCAACTGCTGCACCTTTACGACAGCAGCGGCTCCGAGTGGCAGCTGGGCAAAACCAAGGTAAACAGCTCTGCAGTCAGGTCACAGACAGGGGACTCAAATACAGCAGTTCACCACAGAACAGGCACAGTTAAAGACAAACACTGGCAAGTATTCATGCTGAATGATCTGACAATCATGCATGACAATTATTACATTACATTAAGTTATTGAAATAAGATGATTTTGATCAAAACCATGTGTGCTGTCAGTGAGTGGGTATAGAACATTTAACCAGCAAAATACTAAAAGTGGCATGTCTCTTGATACCTAGAACTATGTTATACTGGAGTAAAGAAAAATTACTTCATTCATAAAACCATAGTTCCTAAAAATTTACTTTTTTTCTGTCTAACCTCTAATCCTGAGCTGTTTTGTATTTCTGTGGTGCTTCAAGCCCTTCATATACCTTCTTTCATGTCTACTTCAGGTAGATGTTTCACTGAGGGCAGAGCGCTGGTTTAAAAAACATTCCAGGAATAATTAAAAGTCCAAATCACCTGAAGCAAAACATTTATTAGATCACTAATTCCACAGAGTGTCGATGACAGATTTCCGATACAGCCCCCAACAGCAGCAAATAATCTGTGACTGTGGGCGTATGGGGAGATCATTTTGTTGCTTGTTCAGTTCATAAATTCACAATATAATTCTGTGTATTTTGCTGTTTTAATTTTTTTTTATGAAATTGAAGCCTTAAAGCCTTGAATTGGGCACAGTTTGGAGAACAACTGACTATATTAATGCCAGCTAGGTCAGGAAAGGAAGGCATAAAAACACTGTACAAAATTCTGCCCATTAGTGCGGATAGTTTGGTTCAAATTCAGATTGCAATAGGCAATAAGATTGTTAAAATATAATTATAGATATTATATATTATATGCGTGCACAACTTGAATTACTAAATTAGATGCTAGAGAGGCAGAAAAAATGGTGAATTGTATTTAACTTTAATGTAAGGTTTTTGTGACTATCAATGGGTATGCTCATTTTGTAAGGCAGATCTCATTTTAAAGCTGCATTACCCCAAATCTTTAATAATTAGATGACATCTTAAGGTTTTATTTTTTTTTACAGATGATTCCTTTTACAGTTTGCTATTAGGTGATAGTTTTTCTCAAATGGAATATAATAATTGACATACTTTCTATGTGACTGTCCTTTGACATAACTTTACCAGTTAGTCCAGAGACTTAGTATTTTGTTGTCTTTTGCTGGTGTTGCCTAAATTGTACATATTGGAGCAGCTGTCTAATAAAAGTCTTAAAAGTGACTTACTGCCACCAGTGACATTGACTGTTTTATTTAAAACTGTGGTTAGCAATCTGATCATTTTGACACGCAGTTATTGTGATTGAAAAATGGTGCTTCTCACTCAAAATGGTTCAACATATCAGTACATGTCTTTAGTTAGTGTTTAGTAATTTGAGTTGCTACTGAATGCTTCATTATGGTTTTCTTGTTAGTTTACTAGAAGATATATATTTGTATAACAGTAGAATATTTGGGCTGTTACGTCCATCTTGATACTGTGCATCTTGACTTGGGCTTTGATACTTTCCAGGTTTTTGTCCGCTCCGTGAGGCATTGGGGCCCACAGAGCCGTCTTTCTAAGCGGTTGGTCCACTCTGTCCTTCAGACAGATTTACAATGCATCAGGCCCCCGTCCTTTCACTCGGCACATGTCCTTTCTATTCATCCTTTTACAACCACAAACTTAATTTTCTGGAAGTGATGTAAATGCACTTTTGGGGCCCGGTGTGTTACACAGAGCGGCACACGGAGATTAAAAGAGGCTTTTGTTGAACTAAATTACCATTGGAACGATCAATAGGATTAGCCGTACACGTCTTTGGGATGCTAATGCTCATACATGAGGTGGCGTCTTTGTGTGAGGCATGATATATGCTGAGGACGCTTAATAAAGTGTGGTAAGGTTTTGTAAGTTGGGTTTAAACCGTAGTGAGTCTGAGACTGCTGTGAGATGTTTTTCCACTGATTCCCTTTCAGTGGAAAAACGATTCATAGTCCAAAGTAATTGTTTTCATGTAATGTATAGTCTATGCTTTTGTCTTCATTGTGAGTTAATTTTGGTACTTTATCCCTCCACCTGCACAGACAAAAGAGCAGTGGATGTCCATAGGCTACATTCATGAAAATGATTTCTGTAAATACTCTTTGAAGAAATCATGTCACATCAAGACCAAAACTCCATATTATTTAACATAATATTAATAAAGCAGTGTCAGTTTTTGCCTGACCACAAGACAGCTAAATTAAAAAGATTCTGTTGCATATTTGACGTTAGTTTACAGCACTCCACAAAAACACAAACTTTTGAATCCAACTGAGAATATGCTACCAGACAGTGTTTAAAAATAACAATGTTTAAACGACCCCGAAATCAGATAAGACAATCAGGCAGATGACATTTTAAATTCTGTTCTTATTCCTCAAACCAGAACTGACCTCAACAATGACAAGACTAATGTTCACCCATTTCTTGTTTATTAATACAGCCACTTCTTCTTTTGTTTCAGGTTTTTCTGCGTGAGTCGTTGGAGCATCGTCTGGAGAATCAGAGAGAGGTGGAGGTGCTCAAAGCTGCAATGATCATCCAGGCTCACATTATGGGCTACATGGCCAGGTATACCTCATTTGATTTAGTGGAGTTATATTCAGTAAAGGGTTCACTTTAGGGTTATCTTTTGCTTTGGGGCCCCACTGTCTCTAGAAATGCATCTAGTTGTATTTGAGAAAAGATTGTGCACTGAGACTGACTGTGACAAATACAATAATAGCTTCGGCTCACTGGCCTCAGTTCAGGAAAAATTTAAACCTTTGGCGCTATCTGGTGGCACAGTTTCAGACTGCAATGCCAAACCTCAAACATACAACTGTCTTTCAACACTTGAATCAACCTGTACTACATTAGCCCTATACCACATTGGAGTTTGACTGTGCAGTGATTGGTTGTTGAATCACAGGAAGCAGTACAGGCGTCTGCTGCAGTGCATTGTGGTCATTCAGAAGAACTACAGAGCCTTTTACTGGAGGAGGCGCTTTCTGCTTCTGCGATGGGCCGCTCTCACGTTCCAAAAGCGGGTGCGGGGTCTGCAGGCCCGACGAGCGTTGGTCCTGCTGCAAGAAGAGAGGAAGAAGAGGCTTGAGGAGGAAGAGCGGCGCCGGAGAGAGGAAGAGAAGCTGGAGAGGTGAGAAGATTCAGAAAACAGTTTTTTCAATTTTCAATTTATCAGCTAATTGCACTGATTAAGGAGTTCCCATTACTCAGTTGATATCAACAGGACTGAAACTGTCCCATGTCTTGTTTTGGTAAGGCTCTGATATAATCTGTTTTTCCTTTTGTGCAGGGAGAGACAGCGGCTGGAGGCTGAGCGCATCGTCAGAGAAGTACGATCATTTGATAACACTGAACTAAATATATCTTGTGGTCCAAATTTGTCCTGGAGAATCTAATACTAAATCAGTTTCTGTGTAATAAAAAAGCCCATTCATGAAGACCGGCTCTTTAGTGCCATTTGCAGAAATAGCAAATATATGACTCAGAGAAGGGCTCTTTACGTTACATGCTTTTGGGGATGTAACAATAGTGTCAATATTATGGCGTATTGTGAGTTCTTAGTATTTTTATATATACTATAATATTGTACTTAATAACATACTGTGCAGTTGTTGTAATATTATTGTAGTTTTTGATATTGTTAAACTATTATATCTGCCGTTATTATGATATTATATCACGACTTTTAATACTTACATTACTATACTTATATTACGTTACATTAATACAATATTGCAAAAATGTTATGGAGCTGTTATTGCAATATTAAGAAAGCATTACTTTCCCACAATATCCCAATAACCATTAGATCACAGAGTTGATATTGTGATATTATTGTATCGTGAGATTTAAAAATTGTTACACTGCGAAAAGTTTGTTGTAGGTATTATAGCCTTGAGAGTTGTTATCGTAATATTATATCATGATATTTCAATATTCTTACAGTCCTACAATATTAAATTTGCAATAAATATCATAACCTAAAGTTGATATCATAATATTGATATCAACGTTGATATAATATTGTACCAAGAGTTTAATATTGTTACAATTATCATAAAGTGGAGATGTTATTGTGATATTATTGTGTCATGAGATTTTGAGAGTATTCCTACAGTATGACAATGAATATCATATTATTATTATTATTTAAATTATATGATATAATATTTAGATATTGTTAGATTCCTACAATACTGCAAAAAATATTCTGTGGAGTTATTGAGCTATTATTATATCAAGAAATATTGAGATTGTCATATTTCTACAGTATCACAATTATATTTTACTTTGAAGATGCAATTGTGTTTTTAAAGTATTGTGAGATTTTGACATTGTTGCAGCCCTAATAACTAATAACTATCATGTTATCATGATATGGTTGTAGGCTTATAGAGCATACACATATGTTATTGTATCGGATTTGTTAAGATATTATCAAATTTATAAATGGTGTGCAAATAACTAGTTTAGAACAATGACTTGTTAATTGGTGTCTATTTTTCACTTTTTTTATTTATTTTTTTAGGCTGAAGAAGCTGCTCGTTTAGAGGAGCTTCGTCTTTTATCATTGGCTGCATCTCAGTCTAAGGCCCGTCCCTTGGAGACAGAGACCGCCGTAGAATTAAACACCACAGAAAAAGAAGAAAAAGAAGGAGAGGAAGAAAAAGAAAAGGAGGCACGTACCAGCGAGGCTACTCAGGTGGAGGAGATCCTACGACTGGAGCGGGAGATCCAGAGTCTACAGCGGCAGAAAGAGCAGCAGGAACTGTCTCTGACCGAGGCCTCGCTCCAAAGACTGCAGCGGCTCCGGGACCAGGAGCTCCAGAGGCTTGAGGACGAGGCCTGCAAAGCTGCGCAGCACTTCCTAGACTCCCTCAACTTTCACGAGATTGACGAGTGTGTGAGGAACATCGAGAGTTCACTGGGAGTTGGAGAGTTGGATGAAAAGGACCACCAGCAGACTGGGAGAGGTAAACTGGGTACAACATATGTACAACACAATTAGTCCCTTGGTTTAAACCTATTGTTGGTCTCGTCATGATCTATATTATCCCTCTTAAATTCACAGATGAGGAGGAGGTGGATGAAGGCTTTGGAGCAGATGATTATGCATTTAAAGACTCCCCAAATCCCAGCGAACATGGTCACTCTGACGGCCAGAGAACCAGTGGTATCCGCACCAGCGACGACTCTTCAGAGGAGGACCCATATGCTAACGACGCCGTGCTGCCACCCATCGCCCCTGTCCCATCGTCTGAAGACCCGTCTGATGACATGGTGGAGCTGATCCCGCCCGACGAGGACTCAGACTACGACCAGGATGACTACGACGAGGGTGCTATAGTTTCCAGTGGCAGCGTGGCGCTCTCCAACCCCTGCAGCGGGCAGTGGTCGCCGGACTACCGCGGATCACTTGGGACGTACAACAGCTCAGGGGCATACCGCTTTGGCTCAGAGGGTGCACAGTCTTCGGTAAGTTTGGTTTAGGTCTTGTGATTTGACATCTTGCCTATTATAAGACATCATTGGACCATTCTCAATTATTTTTTCACAATACCTCACCTCAGTGTAAACCATTATTCATTGTCAGTGGTGTTTTAATGGGATAGCGATACATGCCAATTGTCAAGAGGCCCCAGCTGTTAGAGGGCTTCCAGATTACAGCTGACAATATTTATTTTTATAATATTTATTAATATTGATGTAATCATAAATATTTTCCTTTTAAGAATGATTTACTATTGATATTAACATTGTTTTTATAGTCATCAATTTGCTTGAACAGGGGGCCACCCATGTACCTTCTGCCCAGGGCCCCTTGAGTTTCGACAAGCACCTCCGTTTATTCAAGCTGTAACCATCACTGAGTTCCAACAAAATCACACAATAGACAAAAATAGACACACACATGCTTTTAAGTCTTCACCTCTCAATTTGTAGCCATCTGTCTCTTTTAAAATTGTTTGTTATTTGTTTAGCGTTTTTTTTTTCACTTTAAACACATTTATTGCTATTATAAACTTTTTCTTTTCAGTTTGAGGACAGTGAGGATGACTTCGACAGACTGGACACAGATGATGAGCTGTCGTATCGACGTGACTCAGTTTACAGCTGTGTCACTCTGCCATACTTCCACAGCTTCCTCTACATCAAGGGCAAGTCCCAAAAAAGCCTCTCTTTCATTAACTACATTTCATAATATGTCCATAATATTTTTTTTTTACTTTATAGACTACTCTCTTTATTTTACAAATTATTCTGGTCATACTTCTATAGTAGTATATAATGTAGAATCTGGTTTTACTGTGTCCCATCCCATCACTACAGTTACCCCGCATTACCAAAGTAACTACTAGGCAACTGCTGCTTAGCTGGCCTTCTGCTAGCTTGGCATGTATTATCAAATACATTATCTATTGTGACTGTAATTGGGATTCTTTCTGTGCCAGATCCTTTTTATTTTGTTCTTCCAGTGCCTTAAGAAGCTAGTTTCTACTTTACTATCTTTAGCACTAGAAGCTACAGAGGTTAACCTGAATGTAGCAAGTTGGGCAGAGTAGTCCTAAAATATAACTCTTAATGAAGAAATCATTAAGTAGGGGAGAACTAAACTAATGCTAAGTAATAACTCAAATAAACTGGCATATCTAGTCTTATTATTGCTGGTAGTGCAGCAATATAGCAAAACAATGTTTACGCTTACCATAACATAATTAAATTGCAATTTTAAACATTAATAAAGAACGTACATGTTAGTTTGCTAAATCATACTAAAAAATATTAATAAAGGATCTATTTATTTTTCGCATGTTTAGTTTCTCAGTTTGTCCTTTGTTGGATCAGCTTTTCCTCTCTGGGCACTTATAGTGTGGAATTAATAAAATGAGAATGAAAATGATGCAACTAAACCACCTAGTATGGGTTCTTAAGCCCTCCCAATTAATATTTTAAGCTAAATTGTTATTTTAATTTCATTGTGCACTTGAAAAAATATATATTTGTTACTTTTTACTGGGCATAGCCTAAACTGTTTATAGTTAATTTAAACTAGTAAAAAACTTCACAATTCACAAAAAATAATAATCTAATAATAATTTGATTAATGAATTTAAATTTACTTTGCAAATGTCCCTGGGCACTGTCCCCTCTTGTGGAATGTCAGGTGCTACGTTTGATTTTGTCTATTTAAGTCCACAACAGTGTGGATAGATAGCAGAAAGATGTGGCTGTAATGTATTAAAATTCTTTCCAACACAAACAGTCTCTGAGAAATTTAAGCAAATCTGACACACACATTATTATTATTTTGATTAATAATGTATTGTATTGTTTTTTAGGCGGCCTGATGAACACATGGAAGCGGCGCTGGTGTGTACTGAAGGACGAGACTTTCCTGTGGTTCCGGTCCAAGCAGGAGGCTCTGAAGCAGGGCTGGCTGCACAAAAAGGGGGGCGGCTCGTCCACGCTGTCCCGCCGGAACTGGAAACGCCGCTGGTTTGTCTTGCGCCACAGCAAACTCATGTACTTTGAGAATGACAGTGAGGAGAAGATGAAGGGCATCCTGGACATTCACGATGCTAAGTACGAGACATTCAAGACACATTTACTTATTTTAAGAAATTATTTCTTTGCCCGTCACTTATTTTACATAAATTATTTATATTATATATATATATTCAGGAACAATTGTTTTCGACATACAGTATATTAGAGCAGACACATTGCATACATTTTGAAAGTTGAGCTGTTTACTCATTTTTGTGTTCTGCAGAGAGATTATTGACAACACTGGGAAGGAGAACGGCATCAACATTGTGACAACTGAGAGAACGTACCACCTGATCGCTGAGTCTCCCGAAGATGCCAGGTAACACTAACACATCATAAGCGTGTGATGTCAAATATTATTGAGTTAAATTTATGTGAGAGGTTTTTTAAAAGAAAAGTAAAATTAGCATTGTTTTAAAAATAATAAACCTATTTTAGCTCAAAAGTAAGCTTTCACAATACTAGGAAAACATGCAATAGGCCTATGTGTTACTACCTTGAATATTTGAGTAATGATATGACTTTTGATTCTTGAGCATCAGTAGGATGGGGACTACATCTCTATTATGTTCATGTAAATAATATGTATCAATATGTCAAGTAGAATTACAATTACTGATAGATGTCTTCAATATTCTGGCTCGTTATAGAAGCACTGAATTGCATAGGTGTGATCATTTGTCTGAAAATTAGCTTTATGATTGTGCTCACAGCCAGTGGTTCAGCGTCCTGAGTCAAGTGCACAGCTCCACGGAGCAGGAGATCCGAGAGATGCACGACGAACAGGCCAACCCCCAGAACGCTGTGGTGAGTAAAGATTTCTGGAAAATGTGCACTCATACAATTCTTTAATGAATTGGTCGCAACTTTGTTCTAGTCAAAGCAAAGTTTCATGCTGTTGTTTTTGACTGTTGTTCTTTACTCCTTTGCTCTGTACAGGGAACATTGGATGTGGGGATGATAGACTCTGTGTGTGCCTCAGACAATCCAGAGAGGTAAGATGGTAGACCTTAACCAATTTTCTTTTTATTGTATAAGCAGAGATAAACTTAATTGGAAATATATCAATCAGCATGTTTTTGTACAGCACATCCCATCAACCACATAGTGACCAATTTTGTTACATTATTGATACCAGATTATTTTTAGGTTTATAATACTCGACTGATTCAGCTGCTGTAGCTAACCTGATTCCCTTTGAGTTACCACTGAATAAAAATAAGGCATTGTAAAGATTAGGATGAGGTGTTATTGGTGTTACATTTCATGTGTTTTTTTCTGTGCCAGGCCCAACTCTTTTGTGATGATCACAGCAAACCGAGTGCTCTACTGTAACGCTGACACTCCAGAGGAGATGCACCACTGGATCACCCTGCTGCAGCGCTCTAAAGGAGACACTCGAGTCCAGGGCCAGGAGTTCATCATCAGAGGTACAAGTCAGACAAAATAAAAACTTTCTGCACAGACCAAAACATTACAAATAAACCTTACATTGAAAGTTAATGAAGTAAATTCACTGTAAAATGTCTTGTATCTACCCACACTTTGTGGATATAGTTTAATAAACTTTAAACACATTTGGTTTCAGGCTGGCTGCACAAAGAGATGAAGAACAGTGGCAAAGGCTCACTGAAGCTAAAGAAGCGCTGGTTCCTGCTTACCCACAATTCCCTGGACTACTACAAATCCTCCGAGCGAACGCTATGAAGCTGGGGACACTGGTGCTGAACAGCCTCTGCTCCGTGGTCCAGCCTGATGAGAAGGTCTTCAAGGAGAGCGGTGAGACATGAATACGCTACAGCTGGTGTGATTGTTATAGGCAATGTCAAGGCAAAAAATTTAGATTTAGATTAGACTTTCTTGAACCCACAATGGGAAAATCCAAATGTGTATTCACATGACAAAAAAAAATAGATTAATTTATTCAGTTTTGAAATACTACATGAGATTGAGTTTAGAGTTGAATGATTGAAGGTAGTTGCTCCCATATTCATTAAAAACTAGAAAAGATGGTTTCATAATGAAGTGCTTGATTGTTTTTGTTTTCTTTGGTTTACTCGTCCGTCAGGCTACTGGAACGTGACCGTGTACGGCCGTAAGCACTCGTATCGCCTGTACACAAAGCTGTTGAACGAGGCCACGCGTTGGGCCAACTCCATCCAAAACGTCATCGACTCCAAAGCCCCCATTGACACCCCCACCCAGCAGCTCATCCAGGACATCAAGGTTGACACAGGACTACTATAGACCCTTTTTTAGACGTGGCATTAGACAGGACTTTTGAGAAAAAACTGTGATGTAGTTGTTAAATGTGATGATATGTCAATAAACTGATCTTGTTGTGTGCAGGAGAACTGTCTGAACTCTGAACTGGTGGAACAGATTTACAAGAGAAACCCCATCCTGCGCTATAGCCTCCACCCGCTGCACACCCCTCTGCTGCCATTGCCCTACGGAGACATACACATTACAGGTAAAATATGTCATAAAATATCCTTTTATACTCACAATCAGTCAAGTTCAGTGTGAACAGATGAAAAACAAACTTAAACAGAAAGTGCCCAGAAAGCATATAACAAGAACACAGATCTGATCTTGCATCTGGATGGGTATATATCTTTTTCAAAATAAAGCCAGATCCTATCATTTTATTGTTTGACCTGTGGATGGTGTTTAGTTCACTCACCACAGAACAGATTCTAAGTCACAGTCCAAACCCAGTATTCCTCCATGTCCCAGGATGTCGCAGCGGGACATACTCGACACTCCAGGATGAGGCTCTGAAGGTGTTCGCCTCCCTGCAGCACACAGAGGGTGCGTCTGACCCGGTGCCTGTGATCCAGAGCATACTGCGGACGGGACAGGAGCTGCGGCCGCTGCGGGACGAGCTCTACTGCCAGCTCGTCAAGCAGACCACTCGCCCCCCACAGCCCGGGAGCCCAGCCAACCTCAGCATTTGGAAGCTCCTGACCTGCATGTCCTGCACCTTCGTCCCGTCTCGAAGCATCCTGCGATACCTCAAGTTCCACCTTAAGAGGTAAAACTTGATCCAAACAGAAAACAGAAAACCACTGTCCTGTGTACAAATAAACTAAGTTCTTTTAATGGTCCAGCAGTTTAAAATGGCAGCGGCAGAAAGAACAATACAATAACTTGTATCAATCTTAACCAATAGAATTATGTGTCTGTCAATTAATGGTTTTTAATACATTTGGAAACAACACCATTGAGTTTTAAAAGGGCAACACCAACAAACATGGCCTGAACTCAGTATCGTGTATTTGAAGGACCCGAGAGCTGTTCCCTGCCTCAGAGATGGAACGATATGCCTCGTTTGCCCTGGACGCTCTGAAGAGGACGAGAAGCAGAGAGAACATCCCATCGCAGGAGGAGATCCGCAGCATCGTGGCCCGACAGGACATGAGCACCACAGTCCACTGTCATGGAGGAGGCTCCTGCAAAATCACCATCAACTCCCACACCACGGCCGGAGAGGTATAGGACCTTTTATCAACATTTTAACGTGTTTAAGCTTGTCCCCAGAAATGAAAAAAGGGCAGACAGGTCATTGCAATTGGGGAACATACAAGTTTCATTCATTAATTTATCTGTAATTATTCTGATCACTTCTTCTTCCTGGTTTGTTGTCAGGTTGTGGAGAAGCTGCTCCGAGGTCTGGCCATGGAGGACAGCAGGAATATGTTTGCTCTGTTTGAACACGACGACACCACGGAGAAGGCCATCGAGAGCCGGGCCGTGGTCGCTGACGTCATCGCCAAGTTTGAAAAGTAAGTAATAAAAAATGGTAATGAGTAAAGTTCATGTTCATGCTTTAAAATGTGTCTAAATATATACCATCTTTTCCTCTGATCTGTGCAGGCTGTCAAGTGCAGACCAAAACAGCTCTGCCTGGAAGTTCTACTTTAAACTCTACTGCTTCTTGGACACGGACAGTGTTCCCAAAGACAGTGTGGAGTTCGCCTTCATGTTTGAACAGGTTTGCTATTGAAAACAGAACTTTCACATATTGTTTTTTTATTGTATTATCCACGTTGTTCAGTACGTAACAGAAACAAACCAAATAACCCTGATCAAAAGTTTACATACCCTGGTGCTTTGGGCCTGATAACATGCACACAAGTGACACAAACAGGTTTGAATGGCAACTAAAGGTAATCGTCCTCACCTTACCAACAATTACCAACAATTTATTTATCACAAACAGATTTTGACACATGTCCAAAAATGTCACCACTATAAAACGCTCAAGGCAGTAGTGTAACAATTGAGTGCAATGGAAAACAATGATATTGAATGCTTCACCTTCTATTAATATTTATGTATGTATTCTATTTATTCATTAAAATGGCTTGTGCTGCTTGGGAAATGTTGGAACGTGGCACAGTTTTTTATGAAGTACAGAAAACATTAGCTATATTTCTTTTAAGTTACAGACATTTTTGGCAGCTATATTACATTTGATCACTTTAGAAATATTGTGTTTGCTCTGTTTCAGGCCCATGAGGCTGTCATCCGAGGCCAGTATCCTGCCCCAGAGGAGACTCTTCAGTTCCTGGCTGCCTTACGCCTTCAGTACCTCCTCAGCGACTTCTCCTCTCAGAGCCTCATCCCCGAAATGTCTCAGGTCTTCCCAATGGCCCGGCTCCGCGCTCGGGTCCAGAACTCGGCTAAGACTTTCGCCCCTGGAAGTGGGTCGGGAACATTGGACCGATCGGCGACACCGGAGAGAAAACGTTCCAGTTTCCTGGAGGGGACTCTGAGGAGGAGCTTTAGGAGCGGCTCCATGAGTCGGCAGAAGCTGGAAGAGGAGAACAGTCTGGAGGCGTGGCTCCGGGACGAGGCGGCCACACTCAAAGCCAGCGTCCTGGAGAAGTGGAAGAAACTGCAGGGGATGAACCAGGAGCAGGCCATGCTCAAATACATGTTACTGGTCAAAGAGTGGCCAGGGTACGGTTCCACGCTGTTCAATGTCGAGGTAAGAATGAGTCAGAGTCAGTTGACAGTTAACAGTTTTAAGGGATTGTTCCGTATTTTGTAAATGTATTCATGTTAGATACATTTGGATAAATTATTCCCTACAATAAAATTAAAAATACAAATGTGTTTTTTACCTAACATTTATTTAAAAGGTTCTTATTATATTTCTGGCTGAGAAAACCCATGCCACATTGAGCAGCTTGTACTGGACAGGACTAAGTTCTAGGGTTGTGTAAGTTACAGAATAAAAAACAGTCATACAATAAAAATATGATTGGCTTTTATAAACTGGCCTTTATTAAAACATTGAAAGCCAAACAACATTTTGGCCTAATCTGTACTGTGTGTGCTGACTGGGAATTGTGGTTGTGTTCCAGTGCCGTGACGGAGCGTTCCCCTCCGAGCTCTGGCTGGGCGTGAGTAGAGAGGCCATCTCCGTCTACAAACGAGGCGAGCCATGGCCGCTGCAGGTTTTCCCGTACGAGCAGATCTTGTCGTTCGGAGCGCCGCTGGCCAACGTCTACAAGATCACCGTGGAAGGACGAGAGCTGGTGTTCGAGACACAAATGGTTTGTACTAGAAAGCACTAAACCAGAATCTGCTTTACAGTAAAATGTTGTATTAGCCCTGACATTACTCTCTAATATTTTCATCCAAACCTACTGATACAAATCTATAATAAACTCTTAGATGAGGTGTGAAAGCAAAGATCCAGATGACATGAACCTCTTGACTCATCAGGAGAGTTTAAAGTGCTTAAAATGCTCAGCCCTCCTCTCTCTCTGTGTCTGCAGGTGATGGACATTGCGAAGCTGATGAAGGCCTACATCAGTATGATCGTAAAGAAGCGCTACAGCAACTGTCAGTCGGTCAGCAGCCACGGCAGCCAGAGCAGCGCCTGGTGAACCTCTGCGCTTTCAAAAGACTGAAAGAATAAATGAACGAATGCTGGAGAAAAACCACAAGCTCTTAACGAACCACCACAAACTGTCGCACAAAGGTTTTGCTTCAGAAAGACAGAAGGTGGAGCTAAACAACTGTTGTGTCTTAAAAACTAATTCATTGTACAACCAAATCTAAAAGTAGAAGACTGCTGACCTCCAAAACAGTTTGTTTGGTTTAGCACTTATTACAGAAAAAAAACACAATGCTTCACAAGAAAACATTTCAAAACACCAATAATGTACAACTGTTTCAACTTAAAATACCATTTGTCATAATTTTTCCCTTTTAAAATGTGACTTAAGCCCTGTTCAGATCTATGCGCTAAACAAACGTCTCACTAGAAAATAGGCCTTTTTCCCCAAAAGCAAATAAAAATAACATTTTGGGGTGTAAACACTTCTGTATTAAAAATGTTAATGTTAATTATTAGCCCTTTTTGGAAAGTTGAGCTTTACTGTTCAAAATCTGTCAAATTGACTTTTCAGCAATCTCCAAAAATCTAGCATGTTGACATTTTAGCAGTTAAGTTTCTAAATTAAATCCAGATCATACCCAAAATGAATTCCCCATGTTTAATAATGACTTATAAGTTATAAAATACACAATTGTGACCATTTTTGACCATGATTTTAACAACAATTTAAAATGCCTTAGTGGAACATCATACTTTTAAAATCTGTCTAAATTTACCAAACAAATATGCAGAGTGTAGTTTTCAGTGGCACCTGGTGGTAAAATTGCACATTCCAATAGCTCACCCTTCCTTTCTACAGCCTGTGAGCACCTACAGTAGCCCTGCAGGGACATGCTGTTGTGTACAAACAAACCCAGTGGAAATAGGTCCAATTAGGATTTAATTTTAGAGAAATTTAGAAACAAAGGCAAGTTTTTACTTAATAAATGATAGACCTGAACATGGCTAAGTCAACACTATTCCTCAGACCAAAGAGACCTCCGTTTTAATGCCCATGTGTGGATTTATTTTGTTTGAATGGTCATTTCATTATGTTCGGGGTTTTGACAGCGAGGTTTGGATTGTGGGTGAGATTTTTGAATGTAAAAAAAGTAAGGCATGATAAATTGTGGAATGATCTGTCCATTGTAAATAATAGGTGCAAGTCCCATGCATTTCATCGTTATTTTGTTATGAAAAAAATGGCTACAAAGTGCCTGGTTCCTCTCAGACACTTCCGACCTTGTGTCGTTCCTGTGTAACAGACTCTAAAGGTGCTCCGATTTTCACATTTTTTTAACTGCGCTGCTTAAACCATCAACTGCACAAATCAACAGCGGAAGTCTTTTAGCCTTGAAGCCCTGTTAACTCAGAGTTTGTTCCTTTTTAGTTAAAGGCCATTATAAGAGGAGCTGAAAAAAGAATACCCGCATGGCATCAGAAAACAAACGGAGGCCACCATTGCTGCAGTAAAAGTCAGAGATGGAGAGGCTAGGCTCAGAGATAAAATGTACTTCTGCAAAGTAATTCACAATAATTAATTCTAAGTTACTTTTACAAACCATGTCTTTTCAAGTTATGTAGTAACTGGTGCTTTCTACAAACACATTCAAAAAGCGTCTTGAATAAGTAAACATTTTTAAACTGAATGAACCTCTGCTTTGACTTGGCTGTAAAGCACTTGTGCAGTTGACGTTCAGCAGTGAGACATTCCCGGGACATTTCGCTGGAACT